>JASTWF010000226.1:157500-354206 GCA_030390025.1 Squalus acanthias
CGGGAGCCCTCAGGTAAGGGCACAGATTTTTCCAGATCGCAGATCGGAAAATACGGGCCAATATGTTGTTTATAGTTCTCCACCTCATTGGAATTGACATAGAAAGATAGAAGATAGGAGCAGGAGTCGGCCATTTGGCCCCTCGAGCCTGCTCCGCCATTTAATGAGATCATAGCTGATCATCCAAATTCAGTACCCTGTCCCTGCTTTCTCCCCATATCCCTTGATCCCTTTAGCCTTAAGAAATATATCTAACTCCTTCTTGAATCTATTTAATGAATTGGCCTCAACTGCCTTCTGTGGTAGAGAATTCCACAGGTTCACCACTCTCTGGGTGAAGAAATTCCTCCTCATCTCAGTCCTAAATGGCTTACCCCTTATCTTTAGACAGTGACCTCTTGTTCTGGACTCACCCGCCATCGGGAACATCCTTCCTGCATCTAGTCTGTCCAGTCCTGTTAGAATTTTATAAGTTTCAATGAGATCCCCTCTCATTCTTCTAAACTCCAGCGAGTATAAGCCCAATCGTCCCAATCTCTCTTCATACGTCATTCCTGCCATCCCAGGTCTCAGTCTGGTGAATCTTCGCTGCACTCCCTCCATGGCAAGAACATCCTTCCTCAGGTAAGGCGACCGCTCGTACTGTATGCGAGTGGAGTGGTTATTGTCAACCTTAATAAACACTGTACGGGTGAGCCGGAAAACGCTGTCCGTGTTCCAATCTGTCCTCAGTAATCCCTATCGTCCAGAACTTGTAGTAAGGGGGTTTGTGTGCTCGCTACAGGTGGGGGGAAAACAATTACAATAATTGCCGACTGCGGCAGGGACCATACGAAATTGGCCACCGCAGAAACCGGTTACATATGGGGTACCTTATCGAAGGCCTTTGAAAATCCAGATAAATTACATCTACTGCATGACCCTTATGTAAGGGATTCTGACCCTGCGTGTCTCGCAGCCTGTGAGATTCACGCGGCTCTGTGCAGCCTGTATGTCAGTGCGGGTTTAGGCCTTGTTGCCTGTTCTGGTCTCCAGCCAGTCTGGGAGCACTAGACACACCTGTGAGTGGTTCGAATCACTCGCCCTTACGGTTCTAGACACTGGACTTAGATGCGAGAGCAGTAATGGAGATGAAACTCATGTAGACTCGGTTGAATGGTACGAAATGGAAAATCTTTATTGCATGATATTTAAGATTATGAAATACATGTCATAAGCACAGATTAATGACAGTACAATCTTACAAGCAGTTATATAGCTGATCCTAGGGAAACGAGGAACGAACGACACACCGTAAATAGGGGCACACATTACAAGTATCCTTAATACTTAAACCCTCCCCTATCAATATCTGTCCTAACTAGATTCGTAGGATTTCGAGACTCATGCTCACCACTCGTGATAACTCGGAGAAATTCCGAATAGCTGATCGGATGTTTTTCACCGCAGCACCCACGTGTCGGTCAGGAGATCTCCTGGTCCCACTTGTTTACTTGCTTCTGCTCCGGCTAGCAGGCTGGACCGTCTGCTGTGATGAAGATCTGTGTTGGTTGGTTTAACAGGTACTCTTCCGAGCAGGTTTCACAGCTCAGTCAATATCATCGATGATGAACCGTTCTTGCAAGTTCAAAGAAGTCTTCCTGGCAAGGAAAACTTGGCTATTCGACCTACAGGCGCGGTCGGGATTTACTGACCGTGGCGATGAGTATGGTCTTCCTCTCTTCTCATCTCATCTCATCTCATCTCATCTCATCTCGGGCCTTTGGTTCCGCTGCCAGTTACCAACATAGGTCTTCGTTACGCGACACGAGGTAGATCCGAACGGATCAGAAAGTTCAACAGTCTTTTTCAAAGAGGCACCAGGCAAGCAGGAACCAGACTACGAGTCAAAACACAGGAGCAGCCACGAGGTTACGAGTCGATCGGATAAGAGAATAAGAGGCAGATGGACGGTTGGAGCTTGTAATTATAGTACAAAATCTTCCGTTTCCCGTCCAACCTTAATGTCCTTTCTTTTGTTAGGGTCTGGCGCTCAAATGTCTTGTATGGGTGATCTCCGTTCTTAATGGGTTTCGGGGCTACTCGTAACTGTCTGAGTACCTGTTAATATTTCTCCCATTGTTAAATCGGTCGGTGTTCTCCCTGGAGGGGTTTTGGGGCTTCCAAGTGTTTTGTATAACTACCTGCTAACGGCTCTCTCATCGTAGAGTCGTTGGGATTTTACATATTAATGTCTTTTGGATGGGCCCTTGATTACTCGGTACAATAGCTTTCATTCGTACCTGGGAGACCGATTTCAGTATTTATGTGTATACTGCAAACCCATGATGTCTCGTGTATTATCTTCACTGTGCTGAATCTTAATCGATCTTGCACAAATGTTTATTGGAACGCCATCTTGTCTGCCTGTCGAAAAGTCTAGAATGTTCTGTCACGAGGTGCGGCGGCCATTTTACAGGCTGCTTGTGTCTACTTTGAGAAACCTGGCAGCATTCTACTGAAATAAAAGCTGTTTGAACGAGACTCTGTGTTTTCTCCTTATTAATAAAATCGCGATATATTGCGAATTCTACAGTCCCTCCTGTTGATGCGAATAACTCCGCTTATCGTATCAAAAATCATAGTGGTGAGCAATATTATCTCGATTTCTCTCCGAATCCAGCAAATTAATCCCATAACTTTAACCTAGCTAGGGTCTCTGTGTCGTCCTTATTTTCCAAGAAAATTACATTTTATATCACCGTGGGCCTTTATTTGCCCTAAAACTTACACCACTTGTTTTCCTTCCCGGCGTAACCAGGCCGATGCCTCTCGTATCACCTGTATATTCATCTTTTATTCAGGGAGAGGAAAAACAAAACCCAAAACCAAACAATCATTTTTTTAACTGTAACACCATCACCAAAATAATCAACACCAACTCTTAAAACATGTCGATTTCCCAACGTATTTACAATCTTTGAAAATCATGATCGAGTACAAACTTCCGCGGCGCACGTGGCGAGCGGGAATGACGCCATTTTCCGATTACACGGTGCTTTCATCGTGCACGCGCACGTAACGTTCTCGCCACTCTCCCGTGTTTTCATGCTTGGTGAGGCGTTTGTCTCTTTTACAATGTACGACCAATAGGTACACTACAATAAACACTTGACATACGACTAAAATGTGGGAGGCTATTCTGATCCATGAAGGCACTTCAATATTGGTGAACAGATTCCACCACGGTGGAATCACTATATCCAGAATGTCTGTTCCTATTTCGACAGTTTTCTGTTCTAATGTGTAAAAATGTTTCTGTGACACCGCGACGGCTTTTAAAAGCTTGGTGAGGTGTTCAGGGAGAGGGGGAATGAGGTATCCGAAATGCGCGACGAATCGTTGCAAGTCGGTGAAATTCTCTTTTACTGTGAGATGAACAGTGGATGGTTCAGGGATTGGGATGATTCGCTGTTGTGCTACTTGAACTTCCGCCCTGGGTTTAAAACAGAAACTGCTGTCACTCACCGGACACCGGCTACGGTTTCCATGCTGGTAGTGTTGCGCTGCAGTGGTAACACAATATGTTCCACCCCCGATGTATGCTACCTGCGGAGGCACATGATCTTGTGCCATTGCCTCCATGGTGCAATTCATGGACTTGGCGCCAGTCGTTCTGAACCCGCACTGTGGTGTTAAAAAGGCATTCAAGTGCTGGGGGCACAGTATTATGTGTGCTCCCCTGCCACGACAACCAGAGAGATCTGTACCTGTCATCGTTTGCTCCCAGCGGATGACGTAAGGTGGAACCGCTGCATAACGAATGTGGGCTCCCCCCTGAATGACACCAATGTTCTCTACCCGATACACCGGGGCGGGCTTTGCTGTGTCGCCCAAAACCGGCATGCGTAATACTATTCCCATAATAGTATGGTTTGATCGTCCGCAGTCCACGGGGACTGGGTAAGCTTCTGAAGCTAGCCTGAGCTGGCACGGACTTAATGCGTTCTGAAAAGGGTGGAGCGCCCGCAGGTGTTTGTTACTTATCCAGGACGGGACCAAACCTTGTTTTAAATCCTCCAAATTACTGCGGCCCTCGCCCAGTAACCACGCCCCGTAAAGCACGCACACCTCGTTCTGCGCAGCTTGATCGGATGCATTCCGATCTTCCCTAATCAGGGCATTTACCGTCTTTGCATGTTTCTCCAACTCTGCTATAATTTCCTTTAAATGGAGAGTCATGGCTTGGTCCTCGTGTAGACCCGACCCTACCACTTTATTCATCTGTTAGAATGTCTTTTAATTGTGTCTTTAAACCATTAATCTGGGTCTGCAGCTCCACACTGTCTAGAGCGTTGACCACAGATGTACCCGTGTTAAAAGCAGTGAACGCATCGTTCACCAAACCCCTTCTTTGCCTCCCTACTTGATCCAAAACTTCCTGTGGTGCGGTGTACAAACTTGTTTTATCAATTTCCGCGAAATCGAATTCGTAAAATTGTCTGAACATCTTGGTCAACAGGACCTGATACAACTGTTCCGTCTTTTTGGGGCACCACTCTGGTAACCGCACCTCGGTGAGATTTAAAATCACCGAGGCCACCGCGTAATGTACCCCCTGAAATAGTATCTGGTCTGTGGGGACCAGTACCAAACCATTCCCGGGTCCCTTACTAGTTTTAGGGCACCCTTCTTCCTCAGCTAGAACCACCGGAATCGTGGGCGGGGCTTTGCGTGGGCGCGTAATGAGCTCAGTGGCATTTACTGGGATCGGGGAGAATGGGGCTCCGCACCCCCTGGTGCTCGCATCCCACCTCATCCCCTGTCCGTTATCCTGCCATTGATTAATGAAAAATATGGAGATGCCTTTGGGGCAAACGTACTTTGACCCCCACATACATACATAAATTCCCTCGTCCGGTTCCCACCATTTGTCCCAACAGACTTTCACTTGTCCGTTTGTCCCCGTAATTGTCCGATGGGTATTATTACCCAGTCGTTCCCACTCGACCGAAGAGTTCCTCATAGTTTTGCTCAGCTTTCGCAGCCACCACCATCGGCTCAATGGGACATTCCCACTACAAGTCAAACAAATCCGTTTGCCGACGGTGACGCTGATCCTGGGTGCGATGATCCTTACTTTGGGGCACAGTAAAGAAGTCTCTTTGTAGGCAAACCCCGATGTGCTAGAATACTCCGTTGAGTTCGTTCCCAGCCATCCTGGCCACCTTCCCTTGTGGAAATAGGTGCTGGTCTCCTCTGCCTCCCGTCTTCCGGTCCCATCCACCGCGATGGGGGCCGTGTCCCCGGAACATCCAAACACCACGACATCCTTGGTGCGGCCTCGATAGGCCAATCCACATCCGATTGCCGCGAGCAATACTAGAATTCGTTCCATCCTTCCTTGGTTCCTGTGATCAGATAGAATGAGGTAGCCAGCCTCGCAAGAGTCTCTGGCTTTTGTGAAGGGTGAGCGGGTCCCCTGACCTCGCCTCACGTAAACTTCAACGTTCGCTGAATAAACTTTAACTAAACCTATCTTTAAAGCTCCCATCATTTTATCGTTTTCTGTTAAAAACACTACAATCTTAACCTTATTAAAACTATAAACTTAACCTTGAACTATGAACTTAAAACTTAAAACTATTACTATACAGTGCCGCCCGTTCTCAGGGCGGCCCCTTTAAATTCTGAGAAGGCTGCTGCGAGCTCTTCCCGACGGTGGGAGGGCACTGACCCTTCCCTTTGATCTGCCGCAGCCTGTTGCTGCCTGATCCTTCTCTGATCTGCCGCAGCCTGTTGCTGCTGCGATGGGGCCGGGCTGTACCTGGGTTGCCTTAACCTTAAGTCTACGCCTTGGGGCAGTCTGGGGACATGACCACATCCTCCTGGGCTGGGGTTCTCTACTTGACCTACGGGGAGTTGCCATGGGCGGGGGTTCCGTGACTGACGGACCGGGTTCCGAGACTTCCATCGGGACGACCTGGGGTTCCACCACAGTCGCTGGCTCCGCCTCCGCTGACTCCGCCTCCCTAACCTCGGGGCTCGCAGTTTGTGGCTCCGCCCTGCTCGGCCCAGCAGGCGGCCCTTCACTCGTGATCTCTGCCTCCCCCGAGGACGGGACGTTCAAAGCGGGCGGCTCTGTCTCTGGGGTCCTCACCGTCACTCCCTGTGCTCCCACAGCGGCTGGCCCCGCCTCCCCTAGCTCCTCCCTCCTGTCTTCGGGACCTGCAGCTTGTGTGTCCACCCTGTGTGGATCTCTATCTGCAGCCCGTATTCTCCCTATATCTAAAACGGGACCGTTCCTCCAAAACCACTCGTCTTCATCACTATCCTCATCTGACTCGAGTTCCCTGAATTCTCCCTCATCTGACTCCCAACTCCAGAAAAATGCTTCATGATCTTCCAGGATGTCCCCTCCCCTGATGCAAGCTGCTATGCCTGCCTGTGTGCCTTGTGGTCCTACCTGGGGCTGTGCTTCCCCACTCGCAGGTCTGGCCCCTCCCCTAAGACAGGCCACTGCCCCTGCTTGTTTCTGTGAAATCTCACCTGCTGGAGGCTGCAGATTTCTATCCTGTTTTAAATCCTCATACTCCCTGCTCCTGGCTACCCTGTAGGCTGCTTTTATCTCTCTAAGCTGCCCTTCTAGCCTGAGCACGTCTAACTTTCCCATTGAGCGGGCGTGTAGAATTCGCAATTATCGCGATTTCATTTTTATAAGGAGAAAACACAAGTTTCGTTCAAAACAGCTTTTATTTCAGCGGAATGCTGTCAGGTTTAAATTGGACACAAGCAGCCTGTAAAATGGCCGCCGCACCGCGTGACAGAACATTCGAGACTTTTCAGCAGGCAGACAAGATGGCGTTCCAATAAACATTTTTGCAGGATCGATAACGATTCAGCACAGTGAAGACAATACACAGGACATTATGGGTTTACAGTATAAACATCGATACTGGATCGGTCTCCCAGGTACAAAGGAAAGCCATCAAGGGCCCATCCAAAGGACATTAATATGTAAACTCCCAACGGCTCTACGATGAGAGAGCCGTTAGCAGGTAGTTATACAGGACACTTGGAAGCCCCAAACCCCTCCAGGGGGAACACCGACCGATTTAACAATGGGAGAAATATTAACAGGTACTCAAACATTCAGGAGTAGCCCCGAAACCCATTAAGGACAGAGATCACCCATACAGGACATTTTTGGGCGCCAAACCTTAAACAAAAGAATGGACATTGTAGTTGGGCGGGAAACGGAAGAACTGTGCACTATAATTGCAGGCCCAAACCGTCCATTCGCTCTCTTGCTCTTTTGCTCTTGACTCTTGCCGCTTGCTGCTGTTATCATCGTGGCTGCTCCTGTGTTTTATCCGGTCGATTCGTAACCTCGTGGCTGCTCCTGGGTAAAAGACTGTTGCAAAGACCTATGTTGGTAGCTGGCAGCGGAACCGAAGGCCCGGGATGAGATGAGATGAGATGAGATGAGAGGAGAAGAGAAGAAGACCTTATCCATCGCCACGGTCAGTAAATCCCGACCGCGCCTGTAGGTCGATCAGCCAAGTCTTCTCGACAGGAAGTTTTCTTCTTTAACAAGACATATTGCATCAACGATAACTGGACTGTGCAAACACATCGTATCAGTGATATTGACAACGGTGTTCCTCGACTAAACTGTGAAGTCCACCAACAGAGGTCTTCACTACAGCGGACGGTCCAGCCGACTGACCGAGCAGCAGAAGCAGTAAACAAGTGGGACCAGGAGATCTCCTGACCAACACGTGGGTGCTGCGGTGAAAAACATCCGATCAGCTATTCGGGATTTCTCCGAGTTATTACGAGTGGTGAGCATGAGTCTCGGGATCCTACGAAGCTAGTTTTAGGATAGACATTAATAGGGGAGGGTTTTTAAAGATTAAGGATATTTGTAATGTGTGCCCTATTTACGTTGTGCCGTTCGTTCCTCGTTTCCCTAAGAGTGATTATAACTGTTTGTAAGATTGTACTGTCATTAATCTGTGCGTATGACATGTATTTCATAATTTTAAGTATCATGCAATAAAGATTTTCCATTTCGTACCGTTCAAACCAAGTCTACATGAGTTTTATCTCCATTACTGCTCTCGCATCTAAGTCCAGTGTCTAGAACCGTAAGGGAGAGTGATTCGAACCACTCACAGGGGTGTCTAGTGTTCCCAGACTGGCTGGAGACCAGGCCTAGACCCGCACTGACATACAGGCTGCACAGAGCCGCGTGAACCTCACAGGCTACGAGACACGCAGGGTCAGGAGAGTATCCCTTACAGAAAATGGCGACCGCGGCAGGACACTGGCAGCGAGAGGGTAGTGTGTTAGATTTTGGAATGACTGTACGAAATGTGATGCAGGAAAAGATAGCGGATTACGTATTTGGAAAGGTTAATCTAACGAAAAAGTGGATAAGCGAACTGTTAGCGGATAAGAGCCCACTAGAGGCAGCTGAAAGGTGGACGGATAGTAAGGAGCATAAAAAGGCAGTTGAGAAAGCAGTCTGGCTTATGTGCTACAAAAGGCAGGTTCAGATTTCAAACCAGACCAATACAGCGCTAACCGCTCGAATCAAGCATCTAGAGGAGGAAATGGAGGAGAAGGTTTCTGGAGGGGAGGCGCTCATTAAGAGTTTAAATGAGTTACGCCAGGAAAGCCAGGAAGTCTCCAGTTACCTTAAAACAAGGGTAGAGTATCTCGAGTGCCAGATCACTGAAGCAAAATTAAACGAGAGTAGGATGAAGGAAAGATGTAACCGTCAAGCTGCCCAGATAAGAACTCAAGAAGAGAGCTTAATGGGGGTTAGGTCGGCGTATAAGTTGGCCCTTGAGGATAAGTTTCAGGGAGCCGACCATAGCGCCTGCGAAAAAGAGATAGAGAGCCTCAAAAAGGCCGTGAATAATGCGAACGGCATGGTGTGCCTTATTAATCCGTCGGCACGCCAGCCGCTAGTAAATGAGAGATTTAGAAATTCCCCACCAAGTAAAGCAGAAGAAGTAGTAGCCACTGCGCCCTCCGCGCCACCCAGCTATTCAGAAACCTGGGTTAGGGAGGAAGCAACGGAAGAAGCAAAAGAGCCCGTTGAAAAGGAGGTAGAAAAGGGATCGTTGTATCCAGTAACGGGGATTAAAAGGGGCCCAAGCAGAAACGGTGGGGAAGAACCGGGGGATCTCCTCGGACAGCTGGTGTTGCCTCACAGTTCACATCAGCTGAGGGCCATGATAAACCACGTAAGGAAGCTGACCGAGATAGACGACCCTTCCGTACATTTTAGGGAAGTTGAGCAAGCCGCAGCCATCAACGGCTGCGATGATGGGGAGACAGCAAAAATGCTGCTGTTCTCTTTAGATAGCTCGGTCCTTCAGTGTCTCTCAGGCGATAGCAAGAGGGGTAATAAAAGTTATGAGGAATTGAAAAATGAGGTCCTAGAAGTAGTGGGAGCGAACGACGGAGGTCCGTTTGCTAGAGTGGGACAGACAGTGCAGATGGAGGGAGAACCCCCGAAGGTTTTTGCCGACAGGCTGTGGCCAGTATATGAGCGCAGCTGTCTAGGTGCGCCCGAGCGCGAAGATGTGGAAGGCGCCGCTTTAATTCATTGGCTTAGGTGCATAATAGCCAACAGTTTACCAGCCGTTAGAGAGCAGGCAAAAGCCTGGTTCGATCCCAATGACCTCAACCTTACGGAAGAGTCGGTCTTGAATCGACTCACGTTAGGTTACCGTAACATAAGGGGTATGACGACACGTCCCTTTAAGGGAAGAGTACATGAGGTACGACCCGCAGCCCCGACTCAAAGAGAGTGGCATCAGGAGGGTAATCGCGCCCCACAGGCAAGTAATGCCTGTTACGGGTGTGGGAAGACAGGGCACTGGCGCAAGCACTGCAGGAACCCTTGGAAGGATTCCAAGGATAAAAATCCCGCGGTCCGAACCCAGGCGCCTGTCCCGGCTAAGGAAGCAAAGGCACCCACCTCTCCCGAAGACCTCGAAGCAGTGTTAGGAGTCATGCGCAAGATGGTTTTGAATGCGCGTGGACAGGTGGCGGTCGCAACCGGCCCCGTAGGTGCCGCAGGACCGTCTAATAGTACCCAATGACTAGAGCCCACGCAGCCTGCCTACCTGTGTCCTTTTAAAAGACACGCACAGGAGGGGGTCTGCGGTGAGGAGGCCAGGTTAAAAGAGCAGGCCTTGCGGGAGGAGAACGCCCGCTTAATAGGGAAAATAGATGGGCTGGAAGGGCAGCTTAGAGAGCAGGCCCTGCGGGAGGAGAATGCCCGAGCAATGGGAAAGTTAGACGTGCTCAGGCTAGAAGGGCAGCTTAGAGAGATAAAAACAGCCTACAGGGTAGCCAGGAGCAGGGAGTATGAGTATTTAAAACAGGATAGAAATCTGCAGCCTCCAGCAGGTGAGATTTCACAGAAACAAGCAGGGGCGGTGGCCTGTCTTAAGGGAGGGGCCAGACCTGCGAGTGGGGAAGCACAGCCCCAGGTAGGACCACAAGGCACACAGGCAGGCGTAGCAGCTTGCATCAGGGGAAGGGACATCCCGGACGATCATGCAGCGTTTTTCTGGAGTTGGGGGTTAGATGACGAGGACCCCAGGGTACCCTGGTCAGATGAGGATAGTGCAGATGAGCATAGTGATGATGACGGGTGGTTTCAGAGGAACGGTCTGGAAGGATTGGGGCCGCTAGGTAGAGATCCATACGGGGTGGACACACAAGCTGCAGGTCCCGACAGCAGGAGGAAGGAGCTAGAGGAGGCCGGGCCAGCCGCTATGTGGTTCCCAGAGGTGTGGCCGCCCGCTTTGAACGTCCAGTCCTCAGGGGAGGCAGAGTTCGCGAGTGAAGGGCCGCCTGCTGGGCCGAGCAGGGCGGGGCCCCGAACTGCCAGCCCCGAGGTTAGGGAGGCGGAGTCAGCGGAGGCGGGGCTGGCGCCTGTGATGGAACCCCAGGTCATCCCGTTGAAGGTCTCGGGACCCGGTCCGTCCGTCACGGAGCCCCCGCCCATAGCAATTCCCCGTAGGTCAAGCAGAGTACCCCAGCCCAGGAAGATGTGGTCAGGTCCCCAGGCTGCCCCAGGGCGTAAGTTTCAGGTTAAGATAACCCGGGTAGAGACAGGCCACATCGAAGCAGTAACAGGCTGCGGCAGATCAGAGGAAAGGGTCAGCGCAGCAACAGGCTGCGGCAGATCAGAGGGAAGGGTCAGTGCCCTCCCACCGTCGGGAAGAGCTCGCAGCAGCCTTCTCAGGATTTAAAGGGGCCGCCCTGAGAACGGGCGGCATTGTAAAGTTATTAGTTTAAGGTTTTAAGTTTTAGTTTAAAGTTTTAAGTAGTTTTAATAAGGTTAAGTTTGTAGTGTTTTTAACAGATAACGATAAAATGATGGGAGTTTTAAGGCTAGGTTTAGAGGAAGTCTATTTAGCAAACGTTGAAGTTTACGTGAGGCGAGGTCAGGGGACCCGCTCACCCTTCACAAAAGCCAGAGACTTTTTGCGAGGCTGGCTACCTCATTCTATCTGATCACAGGAACCAAGGAAGGATGGAACGACTTCTAGTTTTGCTCGTGGCAATCGGATGTGGATTGGCCTATCGGGGCCTCACCAAGGATGTCGTGGTGTTTGGATGTTCCGGGGACACGGCCCCCATCGCGGTGGATGGGACCGGAGACGGAAGGCAGAAGGGACCAGCACCTATTTCCACAAGGGAAGGTGGCCAGGATGGCTGGGAACGAACTCAACGGAGTATTCCAGCACATCGGGGTTCGCCTACAAAGAGACTTCTTTAATGTGCCCCAAAGTACGGATCATCGCACCCAGGATCAGCGTCACCGTCGGCAAACGGATTTGTTTGACCTGCAGTGGGAATGTCCCATTGAGCCGATGGTGGTGGCTGCGAAAGCTGAGCAAAACTATGAGGAACTCTTCGGTTGAGTGGGAGCGACTGGGTAATAATACCCATCGGACAATTACGGGGACAAACGGACAAGTGAAAGTCTGTTGGGACAAATGGTGGGAACCGGATGAGGGGATTTATGTTTGTATGTGGGGGTCAAAGTACGTTTGCCCCAAAGGCATCTCCATATTCTTTATTAACCAGTGGCAGGATAACGGACAGGGGATGAGGTGGGATGCGAGCACCAGGGGGTGCGGAGCCCCATACTCTCCGATCCCAGTAAATGCCACTGAGCTCATTACGCGCCCACGCAAAGCCCCGCCCACGATTCCGGTAGTTCTAACTGAGGAAGAAGGGTGCCCTAAAACTAGTAAGGGACCCGGGAACGGTTTGGTACTGGTCCCCACAGACCAGATACTATTTCAGGGAGTGCATTACGCGGTGGCCTCGGTGATTTTAAATCTCACTGAGGTACGGTTACCAGAGTGGTGCCCCAAAAAGACGGAACAGTTGTACCAGGTCCTGTTGACCAAGATGTTCAGGCAATTTTACGAGTTTGATTTTGCAGAAATTGATAAGACAAGTTTGTACACCGCACCGCAGGAAGTTTTGGATCAAGTAGGGAGGCAAAGAAGGGGTTTGGTGAACGATGCGTTCACTGCTTTTAACACAGGGACATCTGTGGTCAACGCTCTAGACAGTGTGGAGCTGCAGACCCAGATTAATGGTTTAAAAACACAGTTAAAGGATATTCTTACAGATGAGAATAAAGTGGTAGGGTCGGGTCTGCACGAGGACCAAGCCATGACACTACACTTAAAGAGATTATAGCAGAGCTGGAGAAACATGCGCGTACGGTAAATGCCCTGATTAGGGAAGATCGGAATGCATCCGATCAAGCTGCGCAGAACGAGGTGTGCGTGCTTTACGGGGCGTGGTTACTGGGCGAGGGCCGCAGTAATTTGGAGGATTTAAAACAAGGTTTGGTCCCGTCCTGGATAAGTAACAAACACCTGCGGGCGCTCCACCCTTTTCAGAATGCATTAAGTCCGTGCCAGCTCAGGCTAGCTTCAGAAGCTTACCCAGTCCCCGTGGACTGCGGACGTTCAAACCATACTATTATGGGAATAGTATTACGCATGCCGGTTTTGGGCAACACAGCAAAGCCCGCCCCGGTGTATCGGGTAGAGAACATTGGTGTCATTCAGGGGGGAGCCCACATTCGTTATGCAGCGGTTCCACCTTACGTCATCCGCTGGGAGCAAACGATGACAGGTACAGATCTCTCTGGTTGTCGTGGCAGGGGAGCACACATAATACTGTGCCCCCAGCACTTGAATGCCTTTTTAACACCACAGTGCGGGTTCAGAACGGCTGGCGCCAAGTCCATGAATTGCACCATGGAGGCAATGGCACAAGATCATGTGCCTCCGCAGGTAGCATACATCGGGGGTGGAACATATTGTGTTACCACTGCAGCGCAACACTACCAGCATGGAAACCGTAGCCGGTGTCCGGTGAGTGACAGCAGTTTCTGTTTTAAACCCAGGGCTGAAGTTCAAGTAGCACAACAGCGAATTATCCCAATCCCTGAACCATCCACTGTTCATCTCACAGTAAAAGAGAATTTTACCGACTTGCAGCGATTTGTCGCACATTTTGGGTACCTCATTCCCCCTCTCCCCGAGCATTTAACCAAACTTCTGAAAGCCGTCGCGGTGTCACAAAAGCATTTCTATACATTAGAACAGAAAACCGTCGAGATAGGTACAGACATTTTGGACATAGTGGTTCCACCGTGGTGGAATCTGTTCACGAATATTGAAGTGCCCTCATGGGTCAGAATAGCCTCCCACATTTTAGTCGTCTGTCAAGTGTTTATTGTAGTATACCTTTTGTTCATACATTGTAAAAGAGACAAGCGCCTCACCAAGCATGAGAACACGGGAGAGTGGCGAGAACGTTACGTGCGCGTGCACGATGAGAGCGCAGTGTAATGGGAAAATGGCGTCACTCCCGCTCGCCACGTGCGCCGCGGAAGTTTGTACTCAGTGTAAATACGTTGGAAACTCGACATGTTTAAGAGTCGGGATTTGTTTATTTTGGTGATGGTGTTGATTGTTTGGTTTTTGGGTTTTGTTTTTCCTTCCCTTGAATAAAAGACAAATATACAGGTGATGCGTGAGGTATCGGCCTGGTTACGCCGGGAAGGAAAACAAGTGGTGTAAGTTTAAGGGCAAATGATGCCTACGGTGATATAAAATGTGATTTTTCTTGGGAAATGAGGACGACACAGAGACCCTAGTGAAGTTAAAATTTTATGGGATTAATTTACTGGATTCGGAGTGAAATCGAGATAAGATTGCTCACCACTGAGATTTTTGATACGATAAGCGGAGTTATTCGCATCAACAGGAGGGACTGTAGAATTCGCAATTATCGCGATTTCATTTTAATAAGGAGAAAACACAAGTTTCGTTCAAAACAGCTTTTATTTCAGCGGAATGCTGTCAGGTTTAAATTGGACACAAGCAGCCTGTAAAATGGCCGCCGCACCGCGTGACAGAACATTCGAGACTTTTCAGCAGGCAGACAAGATGGCGTTCCAATAAACATTTTTGCAGGATCGATAACGATTCAGCACAGTGAAGACAATACACAGGACATTATGGGTTTACAGTATAAACATCGATACTGGAATCGGTCTCCCAGGTACAAAGGAAAGCCATCAAGGGCCCATCCAAAGGACATTAATATGTAAACTCCCAACGGCTCTACGATGAGAGAGCCGTTAGCAGGTAGTTATACAGGACACTTGGAAGCCCCAAACCCCTCCAGGGGGAACACCGACCGATTTAACAATGGGAGAAATATTAACAGGTACTCAAACATTCAGGAGTAGCCCCGAAACCCATTAAGGACAGAGATCACCCATACAGGACATTTTTGGGCGCCAAACCTTAAACAAAAGAATGGACATTGTAGTTGGGCGGGAAACGGAAGAACTGTGCACTATAATTGCAGGCCCAAACCGTCCATTCGCTCTCTTGCTCTTTTGCTCTTGACTCTTGCCGCTTGCTGCTGTTATCATCGTGGCTGCTCCTGTGTTTTATCCGGTCGATTCGTAACCTCGTGGCTGCTCCTGGGTAAAAGACTGTTGCAAAGACCTATGTTGGTAGCTGGCAGCGGAACCGAAGGCCCGGGATGAGATGAGATGAGATGAGATGAGAGGAGAAGAGAAGAAGACCTTATCCATCGCCACGGTCAGTAAATCCCGACCGCGCCTGTAGGTCGATCAGCCAAGTCTTCTCGACAGGAAGTTTTCTTCTTTAACAAGACATATTGCATCAATGATAACTGGACTGTGCAAACACATCGTATCAGTGATATTGACAACGGTGCTCCTCGACTAAACTGTGAAGTCCACCAACAGAGGTCTTCACTACAGCGGACGGTCCAGCCGACTGACCGAGCAGCAGAAGCAGTAAACAAGTGGGACCAGGAGATCTCCTGACCAACACGTGGGTGCTGCGGTGAAAAACATCCGATCAGCTATTCGGGATTTCTCCGAGTTATTACGAGTGGTGAGCATGAGTCTCGGGATCCTACGAAGCTAGTTTTAGGATAGACATTAATAGGGGAGGGTTTTTAAAGATTAAGGATATTTGTAATGTGTGCCCTATTTACGTTGTGCCGTTCGTTCCTCGTTTCCCTAAGAGTGATTATAACTGTTTGTAAGATTGTACTGTCATTAATCTGTGCGTATGACATGTATTTCGTAATTTTAAGTATCATGCAATAAAGATTTTCCATTTCGTACCGTTCAAACCAAGTCTACATGAGTTTTATCTCCATTACTGCTCTCGCATCTAAGTCCAGTGTCTAGAACCGTAAGGGAGAGTGATTCGAACCACTCACAGGGGTGTCTAGTGTTCCCAGACTGGCTGGAGACCAGGCCTAGACCCGCACTGACATACAGGCTGCACAGAGCCGCGTGAACCTCACAGGTTACGAGACACGCAGGGTCAGGAGAGTATCCCTTACAGGCGTTCTCTGTAAGGGATTCTGACCCTGCGTGTCTCGCGGCCTGTGAGATTCACGCGGCTCTGTGCAGCCTGTATGTCAGTGCGGGTCTAGGCCTTGCTGCCTGTTCTGGTCTCCAGCCAGTCTGGGAACACTAGACACACCTGTGAGTGGTTCGAATCACTCTCCCTTACGGTTCTAGACACTGGACTTAGATGCGAGAGCAGTAATTGAGATAAAACTCATGTAGGCTTGGTTTGACTGGTACGAAATGGAAAATCTTTATTGCATGATACTTAAAATTATGAAATACATGTCATAAGCACAGATTAATGACAGTACAATCTTACAAACAGTTATGTAGTCGATCTTAGGGAAACGAGGAACGAACGGCACAAAGTAAATAGGGGCACACATTACAAATATCCTTAATCCTTAAACCCTCCCCTATCAATATCTATCCTAAACTAGATTCGTAGGATCTCGAGACTCATGCTCACCACTCGTGATAACTCGGAGAAATTCCGAATAGCTGATCGGATGTTTTTCACCGCAGCACCCACGTGTCGGTCAGGAGATCTCCTGGTCCCACTTGTTTACTTGCTTCTGCTGCTCCGGCTAGCAGGCTGGACCGTCTGCTGTGATGAAGTCCTGTGTTGGTTGGCTTAACAGGTACTCTTGGAGCACAGTTGTCAATATCGTCGATACGATATGTTTTCACGTTCCAGTTACTTTGGGCACAGTCCAGTTATCATCGATGCAATATGTTTCGTTGCAAGTTCAAAGAAGTCTTCCTGGCGAGGAAAACTTGGCTAATCGACCTACAGGCGCGGTCGGGATTTACTGACCGTGGCGATGGATATGGTCTTCCTCTCTTCTCATCTCATCTCATCTCATCTCATCTCATCTCGGGCCTTCGGTTCCGCTGCCAGTTACCAACATAGGTCTTCGTTACGCGACACGAGGTAGATCCGAAACGGATCAGAAAGTTCAACAGTCTTTTCAGAAGAGGCAACAGGCAAGCAGAAGCCCAACTACGAGTACACAGGAGCAGCCACGAGGTTACGAATCGGCCGGATAAAAACACAGGAGCAAGAGAGAGAATGGACGGTTTGGAGCCTGCAATTATAGTGCAAAATCTTCCGTTTCCCGCCCAACTATAATGTCCATTCTTTTGTTTAGGGTTTGGCGCCCAAATGTCTTGTATGGGTGATCTCCGTTCTTAATGGGTTTCGGGGCTACTCGTAAATGTCTGAGTACCTGTTAATATTTCTCCCATTGTTAAATCGGTCGGTGTTCTCCCTGGAGGGGTTTGGGGCTTCCAAGTGTCCTGTATAACTACCTGCTAACGGCTCTCTCATCGTAGAGTCGTTGGGATTTTACATATTAATGTCTTTTGGATGGGCCCTTGATTACTCGGTACAATGGCTTTCCTTTGTACCTGGGAGACCGATTCCAGTATCTATGTTTATACTGCAAACCCATAATGTCTCGTGTATTATCTTCACTGTGCTGAATCTTAATCGATCTTGCACAAATGTTTATTGGAACGCCATCTTGTCTGCCTGTTGAAAAGTCTAGAATGTTCTGTCACGAGGTGCGGCGGCCATTTTACAGGCTGCTTGTGTCCACTTTAAACCTGCCAGCATTCTGCTGAAATAAAAGCTGTTTGAACGAAACTCTGTGTTTTCTCCTTATTAACAAAATCGCGATATATTGCGAATTCTACAGTCCCTCCTGTTGATGCGAATAACTCCGCTTATCGTATCAAAAATCATAGTGGTGAGCAATGTTATCTCGATTTCTCTCCGAATCCAGTAAATTAATCCCATAATTTTAACTTAGCTAGGGTCTCTGTGTCGTCCTTATTTCCCAAGAAATTACATTTTATATCACCGTAGGCATTATTTGCCCTTAAACTTACACCACTTGTTTTCCTTCCCGGCGTAACCAGGCCGATGCCTCTCGTATCACCTGTATATTCATCTTTTATTCAGGGAAAGGAAAACAAAACCCAAAACCAAACAATCATTTTTAACTGTAACACCATCACCAAAATAAATCAACACCAACTCTTAAAACATGTCGAGTTCCCAACGTATTTACAATCTCTGAAAATCTTATATGAGTACAAACTTCCGCGGCGCACGCGGCGAGCGGGAGTGACGCCATTTTCCGATTACACGGTGCTTTCATCGTGCACGCGCACGTAACGTTCTCGCCACTCTCCCGTGTTTTCATGCTTGGTGAGGCGTTTGTCTCTTTTACAATGTACGACCAATAGGTACACTACAATAAACACTTGGCATACGACTAAAATGTGGGAGGCTATTCTGATCCATGAAGGTACTTCAATATTAGTGAACAGATTCCACCACGGTGGAACTACTATATCCAGAATGTCTGTTCCTATTTCGACAGTTTTCTGCTCTAATGTGTAAAAGTGTTTCTGTGACACCGCGACGGCTTTTAAAAGTTTGGTGAGGTGTTCAGGGAGAGGGGGAATGAGGTATCCAAAATGCGCGACGAATCGCTGCAAGTCGGTGAAATTCTCTTTTACTGTGAGATGAACAGTGGATGGTTCAGGGATTGGGATAATTCGCTGTTGTGCTACTTGAACTTCCGCCCTGGGTTTAAAACAGAAACTGCTGTCACTCACCGGACACCGGCTACGGTTTCCATGCTGGTAGTGTTGCGCTGCAGTGGTAACACAATATGTTCCACCCCCGATGTATGCTACCTGCGGAGGCACATGATCTTGTGCCATTGCCTCCATGGTGCAATTCATGGACTTGGCGCCAGTCGTTCTGAACCCGCACTGTGGTGTTAAAAAGGCATTCAAGTGCTGGGGGCACAGTATTATGTGTGCTCCCCTGCCACGACAACCAGAGAGATCTGTACCTGTCATCGTTTGCTCCCAGCGGATGACGTAAGGTGGAACCGCTGCATAACGAATGTGGGCTCCCCCCTGAATGACACCGATGTTCTCTACCCGATATACCGGGGCGGGCTTTGCTGTGTCGCCCAAAACCGGCATACGTAAAACTATACCCATGATGGTATGGTTTGAACGTCCGCAGTCCACGGGGACTGGGTAAGCTTCTGAAGCTAGCCTGAGCTGGCACGGACTTAATGCGTTCTGAAAAGGGTGGAGCGCCCGCAGGTGTTTGTTACTTATCCAGGACGGAACCAAACCTTGTTTTAAATCCTCCAAATTACTGCGGCCCTCGCCCAGTAACCACGCCCCGTAAAGCACGCACACCTCGTTCTGCGCAGCTTGATCGGATGCATTCCGATCTTCCCTAATCAGGGCATTTACCGTCTTTGCATGTTTCTCCAACTCTGCTATAATTTCCTTTAAATGGAGGGTCATGGCTTGGTCCTCGTGTAGACCCGACCCTACCACTTTATTCTCATCTGTTAGAATGTCCTTTAATTGTGTCTTTAAACCATTAATCTGGGTCTGCAGCTCCACACTGTCTAGAGCGTTGACCACAGATGTACCTGTGTTAAAAGCGGTGAACGCATCGTTCACCAAATCCTTCTTTGCCTCCCTACTTGATCCAAAACTTCCTGTGGTGCGGTGTACAAACTTGTTTTATCAATTTCCGCGAAATCGAATTCGTAAAATTGTCTGAACATCTTGGTCAACAGGACCTGGTACAACTGTTCCGTCTTTTTGGGGCACCACTCTGGTAACCGTACCTCAGTGAGATTTAAAATCACCGAGGCCACCGCGTAATGTACCCCCTGAAATAGTATCTGGTCTGTGGGGACCAGTACCAAACCATTCCCGGGTCCCTTACTAGCTTTAGGGCACCCTTCTTCCTCAGCTAGAACCACCGGAATCGTGGGCGGGGCTTTGCGTGGGCGCGTAATGAGTTCAGTGGCATTTACTGGGATCGGGGAGAATGGGGCTCCGCACCCCCTGGTGCTCGCATCCCACCTCATCCCCTGTCCGTTATCCTGCCATTGATTAATAAAAAATATGGAGATGCCTTTGGGGCAAACGTACTTTGACCCCCACATACATACATAAATTCCCTCATCCGGTTCCCACCATTTGTCCCAACAGACTTTCACTTGTCCGTCTGTCCCCGTAATTGTCCGATGGGTATTATTACCCAGTCGTTCCCACTCGACCGAAGAGTTCCTCATAGTTTTGCTCAGCTTTCGCAGCCACCACCATCGGCTCAATGGGACCTTCCCACTACAAGTCAAACAAATCCGTTTGCCGACGGTGACGCTGATCCTGGGTGCGATGATCCTTACTTTGGGGCACAGTAAAGAAGTCTCTTTGTAGGCAAACCCCGACGTGCTGGAATACTCCGTTGAGTTCGTTCCCAGCCATCCTGGCCACCTTCCCTTGTGGAAATAGGTGCTGGTCTCCTCTGCCTCCCGTCTTCCGGTCCCATCCACCGCGATGGGGGCCGTGTCCCCGGAACATCCAAACACCACGACATCCTTGGTGCGGCCTCGATAGGCCAATCCACATCCGATTGCCACGAGCAATACTAGAATTCGTTCCATCCTTCCTTGGTTCCTGTGATCAGATAGAATGAGGTAGCCAGCCTCGCAAGAGTCTCTGGCTTTTGTGAAGGGTGAGCGGGTCCCCTGACCCCGCCTCACGTAAACTTCAACGTTCGCTGAATAAACTTCAACTAAACCTATCTTTAAAGCTCCCATCATTTTATCGTTTTCTGTTAAAACACTTAAAACTTAACCTTGAACTATAAACTTAAAACTTAACCTTGAACTATAAACTTAAAACTTAACCTTGAACTATAAACTTAAAACTTAACCTTGAACTATAAACTTAAAACTTACAACTTCTTACTATACAGTGCCGCCCGTTCTCAGGGCGGCCCCTTTAAATTCTGAGAAGGCTGCTGCGAGCTCTTCCCGACGGTGGGAGGGCACTGACCCTTCCCTCTGATCTGCCGCAGCCTGTTACTGCTGCGATGTGGCCGGTCTGTACCTGGGTTATCTTAACCTGAAATTTTCGCCTTGGGGCAGTCTGGGGATATGACCACATCCTCCTGGGCTGGGGTTCTCTACTTGACCTACGGGGAGTTGCTATGGGCGGGGGTTCCGTGACGGACGGACCGGGTTCCGAGACCTCCATCGGGATGACCTGGGGTTCCATCACAGTCGCCGGCTCCGCCTCCGCTGACTCCGCCTCCCTAACCTCGGGGCTGGCAGTTCGTGGCTCCGCCCTGCTCGGCCCAGCAGGCGGCCCTTCACTCGTGATCTCTGCCTCCCCTGAGGACTGGACGTTCAAAGCGGGCGGCCACATCTCTGGGAGCCACACCGGTACTCTCTGTGCTCCTATAGCGGCTGGCCCTGCCTCCTCTAGCTCCTCCCTCCTGTCCTCGGGACCTGCAGCTTGTGTGTCCACCCTGTGTGGATCTCTACCTACAGCCCCCATTCCCTCCAGACCGTTCCTCAGGAACCACCCGTCATCATCACTATGCTCATCTGCACTATCCTCATCTGACCAGGGTACCCTGAGTTCTTCCTCATCTAACCCCCAATTCCAGAAAAACGCTGCATGATCGTCCGGGATGTCCCTTCCCCTGATGCAAGCTGCTATGCCTGCCTGTGTGCCTTGTGGTCCTACCTGGGGCTGTGCTTTCCCATTGGCGGGATTTACCCCTGTAGTTTTCCCCTGCGCACCTGGCTGGTACAGTTTGCATTGGTTTATGTGGAACCACTTAGTGCGCCGAGGTACTTTTACGGCGTAAACCATGGGACTCGCCTTGTCTACAATGTTGTAGGGTCCCATATACAGTGGTTCCAGACTCCCTACTCTGGCGTAGTTTCTGACCATGACCTGGTCTCCTACTTCCCACTCCCGCGTTTTGCGGGGTTCCAGCAACAAGCGATTGCCCTGATGCTGCCTTCCCATGTTCCCAGCCGCCTGCTCATAAACTTGCTTCAGGCGCTCCAAGAGAGTCTGGGCGAACTTGTCCCTGCTTATCTCTTGGAGCTGACCCTCAGTGAGCACCGGGGCTAGCACATGGGTGGGGGTTCGCATGAGCCTGCCGGTCATTACCTCGTGCGGGGAGTACCCCGTACTTTTTGACTGACTGGCCCGGACCCCCATGAGGACTAAAGGCAGAACTTCCGCCCATTTTTGGGGCGAGTTCCTAGTCTCTTTCCTCAATTTCTCCTTCAGGGTCCGGTTCATACGTTCAACAATCCCGGATGACTGGGGATTGTGTGCTACGTGCCACTTCCCTTCAATGCCCAAAAGCATGAGGGTGTTCTGCATCACCTGGCCGGTGAAATGACTCCCTTGGTCTGACTCCACAAAACGGGGGAGTCCCCACCGCGAGAACACTTCCCGGACCAAGATTTTTGCTGTACCCAGTGCCGTAGCTGTTCGACAAGGGAAGGCTTCCACCCACTTGGAAAACACATCCACCAGGACGAGGCAGTACTTATAACCTCCCTGGGTGGTGGGCAGGGGTCCTATATAGTCGATCTGTATCGACTGCCATGGTCCCTCTACCCTTCTTACGTGTCCCATGGGCACCTTCCTTTTCTGGGGGTCTGGGTTGTTTGCAGCGCACACAAGACAGTTTGCACAGAACTCGCGGACTTGTTCCCTGAGCCCTGGCCACCATCCCGCTTGCTCTACCCGTTGCCAGGTAACCTCGGGCCCGGGGTGCCCTGCCCCTGGTCCCTCGTGAGCCAACTGGAGGAATTCCCTCCTGTGCTGCTGCGGCACAACCCACTGCTCCTCGCGGAACAGCATGCCTTCCTTAACTGAGAGGGTTGCCGTACTGTACGGACCTTCTACCTGCCTCCCCTCAGCAATCGTTTTTAGGACTGCTTTTAGGGCGGGATCCTGGGCTTGGACGGTCTTGAGGTCTAGGGGCAATGCTACCCTGGTGTTCCCGGGATTCCCGTCCCCGCCTCGGACCGCTGCTATGGGTCCGGTCCTATAGGGGTTCCAGAAAGTGCCGTCGCGGGCACCCTCCCTGGCTAGCGCATCCGCCTGCCGGTTGCCCTCCCCACGGGGCTCTGTGGAGGAGTGAGCTTTCACCTTATGGATGAAAATCTCTCCTTCCTCCCCTACTGCTGCTGCTAAGATCTTTTCCAGCAAGGGCTTCACCGTTAAAGGTCGCCCGTCCGCGGAGGTGTATCCGCGGCGGGACCAAATGGCCAGGTATTCCGTACACGAATTGCAGGTGAACATACTGTCCGAGCAAATCGTGTATGGGGTTGGGAAAATGTCTGGGTGGGTCACAACGTACACCACGGCAGACAGCTCAGCTTGCTGCGCGCTCATGGTGCTAGGGAGCTTGATCGCCAGGGCAAGGTCTGCCGCAGGGTCATAAACTCCACACCCTGTGAGTCGCTCGCCAGCAGACACTGTGCTAGACCCATCAACATAAATCTCGCGCCCAGTGGGATGTATCCCGGCCCGTAAACCTATGTTGACGTCCCACACCCCTTCCACCGAACACCGGTGGGCTGTACCGGGGTATACCAAATTGGCCGCAAGCCTTGGCTCGCAAAGACCTTTTACTCTAAGATCCAACTGGGAGAGAAGAAGGGTCCAACGCGCAATGCGTGCGCTGCTTACGGTCCCGTCTTTAATCCTCCCATCCAGAAGCATCTTAGTTGGTGTGTGATGTGTGAGGAGAGTGATGGGAGAGAGCCCTGTGAAGATCGCTGATCTTTTCACAGCCCAATGCGTGGCTAAAAGGTGCCTTTCGCAATTGGAGAAACTTCTCTCCACATCCGTTAATACCCTGGATGAATAGACAACCGGCCTCAGCTTGCCGTGACGCTCTTGGAGCAGCACGGCGCTTAAGCTGTCTCCGCTGGCAGCTACCTCCAGGAAAAACTCCTTCCCCCCATCTATGGCCCCTAAGGCTGGCGCGGTCTGCAGATCCCTTTTTAACTTCTCGAAGGCTGCTTGGCAGCCCTCGTCCCAAAGCCACTCCACCCCCTTATGGAGGAGTCGGAGGAGCGGCGCCGCTGTGGCCGCATAATCTTCGATAAAATCCCTGCAGTAACCGGTCAGTCCCAAGAAGGACCTCACACCCCTCACGTTGTTGGGAATCGGTAATTCTTGCACCGACTCCCTCCTTGCTTTGTCTATGGCTCTTTCCCCAGCGCGTATGGTCAGTCCCAGGAATTTTACTTCCCGCTGACCGATACGTGCTTTCTTAGGGTTTATTTTAAAACCCTTTCTCGCTAACAGCTCCAATAACTCGTCCAGTAGTGGTCCGTGCTCCTCCCTTGAGTCCGTAAATAGGAGCAAATCATCCACATACTGTACTATCTGATTGGGCTGACTAAACTCCTTTAAACTTCCTGCCATACACTGATGAAAAATACTGGGGCTATTGTGGAAACCCTGTGGCAGACAGTTCCACGTGTACTGTTGCCCTTTGAAAGTAAAGGCAAACTTGTACTGGTCCTCTCGCCGCAGCGGGATGGACCAAAAACCGTTCGAGATATCCAGCACCGTGAACGTGGTCGCGGACGCTGGGATGCTCCCTATTAGGTCAGCAACTGCTGCTACTGTGGGCGCGCAGGCGGGAATGTTACTGTTAAGGACTCTGTAGTCCACCGTGGCTCTCCACGAATTATCCGGCTTCCTAACCGGCCATAATGGGGAGTTCACGTGTGTGGCTATCGGCCTCAACACGCCCTGCTGCACCAAGGAAGACATTGCTGTCTCCATATCGGGTTCTGCTTCTTTGGGGAAGTTATACTGCTTTTGGGGTCGGGTCATGGGGTCCCCATCTACGCTGACCTCAAACCCGACCACTCTCCCACAATCGTGCTTGTGGGTTGCAAACGCGTGCATATTATCTGACACGTACGTTTGCATGTCCGTTGGGACATCTGCGACCATAAGCCTGAGGTCGTAGCCTCCGGATGGCTGTACGGTACACAGGACCCCTGTTTCTTCCTCCCCCGGAATCACTATTACCTCGCCTTTTTCACCTTTAGCCCCCCAGAGACAGTGATTTCTGAGGTCCACGAGGATCCCGTGTCCCGCTAGGAGATCGGACCCGAGAATACCTCTTCCACCCCCCTTTTGCCATGCCATCAGTATACACTTCCACTTAAGGCGAAGTGTTCCTAAACGAATGGATAGCGGAAGGGAAAACGTGCCAGCCTGTTCTTTTCCTGTGAACCCTGCTAACGTGAATGGGACCTTGGTAGATAGCGGCGAGTCAAAAGGGTTATCTGTATGGATTATGGTGCAAGAAGCTCCCGTGTCCAACAAATAACTACCCTTCTGTTTCTCTACCTCCATCTCCACCACAGGTCGCCTCCACGCATCATAGCTAAGCGGACACAGGTAGACGGGCTGTGCTGGTTCTAGTCATGGGGTACTATTAGACGGTCCTGCGGCACCTACGGGGCCGGTTGCGACCGCCACCTGTCCACGCGCATTCAAGACCAGCTTGCGCATGGCTCCTAACACTGCTTCGAGGTCGTCGGGAGGGGTGGGTGCCTTGGCTTCCTTAGCCGGGACAGGCGCCTGGGCTCGGACCGCGGGATTTTTATCCTTGGAATCCTTCCAAGGGTTCCTGCAATGCTTGCGCCAGTGCCCTGTCTTCCCACACCCGTAACAAGCATTACTTGCCTGTGGGGCGCGATTACCCTCCTGATGCCACTCTCTTTGATACGGGGCTGCGGGTCGTACCTCATGTACTCTTCCCTTAAGGGGACGTGTTGCCATACCCCTTATATTGCGATAACCTAACGTGAGTCGATTCAAGACCGACTCTTCCGTAATGTTGGGGTCATTGGGATCAAACCATGCTTTTGCCTGCTCTCTAACGGCTGGTAAACTGTTGGCTATTATGCACCTAAGCCAATGAGTTAAAGCTAAACCTTCCACATCTTCGCGCTCGGGCGCACCTAGACAGCTGCGCTCATATACTGGCCACAGCCTGTCGGCAAAAACCTTCGGGGGTTCTCCCTCCATCTGCACTGTCTGTCCCACTCTAGCAAACGGACCTTCGTCGTTCGCCCCCAACACTTCCAGGACCTCATTCTTTAATTCCTCATAACTCTTGGTTCCCCTCTTGCTCTCGCCTGAGAGACACTGAAGGACCGAGCTGTCTAATGAGAACAGCAGCATTTTTGCTGTCTCCCCATCATCGCAGCCGTTAATGGCTGCGGCTTGCTCAACTTCTCTGAAATGTACGGAAGGGTCGTCTATCTCGGTCAGCTTCCGTACGTGATTTATCATAGCTCTCAGCTGATGTGAACTGTGAGGCAACACCAGCTGTCCGAGGAGATCCCCCGGTTCTTCCCCACCGTTTCTGCTTGGGCCCCTTTTAATACCCGTTACTGGATACAACGATCCCTTTTCTACTTCCTTTTCAATGGGCTCTTTTGTTTCTTCCATTGCTTCCTCCCTAACCCAGGTTTCTGAATAGCTGGGTGGCGCGGAGGGCGCAGTGGCTACTACTTCTTCTGCTTTACTTGGTGGGGATTTTCTAAATCTCTCATTTACTAGCGGCTGGTGCGCCGACGGATTGATAAGGCACACCATGCCGTTCGCATTGTTCACGGCCTTTTTGAGGTGCTCTATCTCCCTTTGGCAGGCGCTATGATCGGCTCCCTGAAACTTATCCTCAAGGGCCAACTTATATGCCGCCCTAACCCCCATCAAGCTCTCTTCTTGAGTTCTTATCTGGGCAGCTTGGCGGTTACATCTTTCCTTTAACCTGCTCTCATTCAATTTTGCCTCAGTGACCTGGCACTCGAGATAATCTATCCTTGTTTTAAGGTGACTGGAGACTTCCTGGCTTTCTTGGTGTAACTCATTTAAATTCTTAATGAGCACCTCCCCTCCAGAAACCTTCTCCTCCATTTCTCCCTCTAAATGACTGATTCGAGCTACTAGCGCTGTAATGGTCTGGTTTGAAATCTGAACCTGCCTTTTGTAACACATAAGCCAGACTGCTTTCTCAAGTGTCTTTCTATGTTCTTTACTATCTGTCCACCTTTCAGCTGCCTCTAGTGGGCTCTTATCCGCTAACAATTCACTTATCCATTTCTTAGTTAGATTAACCTTTCCAAACACATAATCCGCTATCTTTTCCTGCATAACATTTCGTACAGTCATTCCAAAATCTAACACACTACCCTCTCGCTGCCAGTGTCCTGCCGCGGTCGCCATTTTCTGTAAGGGATTCTGACCCTGCGTGTCTCGCGGCCTGTGAGATTCACGCGGCTCTGTGCAGCCTGTATGTCAGTGCGGGTCTAGGCCTTGCTGCCTGTTCTGGTCTCCAGCCAGTCTGGGAACACTAGACACACCTGTGAGTGGTTCGAATCACTCTCCCTTACGGTTCTAGACACTGGACTTAGATGCGAGAGCAGTAATGGAGATAAAACTCATGTAGACTTGGTTTGAATGGTACGAAATGGAAAATCTTTATTGCATGATACTTAAGATTATGAAATACATGTCATAAGCACAGATTAATGACAGTACAATCTTACAAACAGTTATATAGTCGATCTTAGGGAAACGAGGAACGAACGGCACAAAGTAAATAGGGGCACACATTACAAATATCCTTAATCCTTAAACCCTCCCCTATCAATATCTATCCTAAACTAGATTCGTAGGATCTCGAGACTCATGCTCACCACTCGTGATAACTCGGAGAAATTCCGAATAGCTGATCGGATGTTTTTCACTGCAGCACCCACGTGTCGGTCAGGAGATCTCCTGGTCCCACTTGTTTACTTGCTTCTGCTGCTCCGGCTAGCAGGCTGGACCGTCTGCTGTGATGAAGACCTGTGTTGGTTGGCTTAACAGGTACTCTTGGAGCACAGTTGTCAATATCGTCGATACGATATGTTTTCACGTTCCAGTTACTTTGGGCACAGTCCAGTTATCATCGATGCAATATGTTTCGTTGCAAGTTCAAAGAAGTCTTCCTGGCGAGGAAAACTTGGCTAATCGACCTACAGGCGCGGTCGGGATTTACTGACCGTGGCGATGGATATGGTCTTCCTCTCTTCTCATCTCATCTCATCTCATCTCATCTCGGGCCTTCGGTTCCGCTGCCAGTTACCAACATAGGTCTTCGTTACGCGACACGAGGTAGATCCGAAACGGATCAGAAAGTTCAACAGTCTTTTCAGAAGAGGCAACAGGCAAGCAGAAGCCCAACTACGAGTACACAGGAGCAGCCACGAGGTTACGAATCGACCGGATAAAAGCACAGGAGCAAGAGAGAGAATGGACGGTTTGGAGCCTGCAATTATAGTGCAAAATCTTCCGTTTCCCGCCCAACTATAATGTCCATTCTTTTGTTTAGGGTTTGGCGCCCAAATGTCTTGTATGGGTGATCTCCGTTCTTAATGGGTTTCGGGGCTACTCGTAAATGTCTGAGTACCTGTTAATATTTCTCCCATTGTTAAATCGGTCGGTGTTCTCCCTGGAGGGGTTTGGGGCTTCCAAGTGTCCTGTATAACTACCTGCTAACGGCTCTCTCATCGTAGAGTCGTTGGGATTTTACATATTAATGTCTTTTGGATGGGCCCTTGATTACTCGGTACAATGGCTTTCCTTTGTACCTGGGAGACCGATTCAGTATCTATGTTTATACTGCAAACCCATAATGTCTCGTGTATTATCTTCACTGTGCTGAATCTTAATCGATCTTGCACAAATGTTTATTGGAACGCCATCTTGTCTGCCTGTTGAAAAGTCTAGAATGTTCTGTCACGAGGTGCGGCGGCCATTTTACAGGCTGCTTGTGTCCACTTTAAACCTGCCAGCATTCTGCTGAAATAAAAGCTGTTTGAACGAAACTCTGTGTTTTCTCCTTATTAACAAAATCGCGATATATTGCGAATTCTACATCTCCTCCCGCAGGGCCTGCTCTCTAAGCTGCCCTTCCAGCCCATCTATTTTCCCTATTAAGCGGGCGTTCTCCTCCCGCAAGGCCTGCTCTTTTAACCTGGCCTCCTCACCGCAGACCCCCTCCTGTGTGTGTCTTTTAAAAGGACACAGGTAGGCAGGCTGCGTGGGCTCAAGTCATTGGGTACTATTAGACGGTCCTGCGGCACCTACGGGGCCGGTAGCAACCGCCACCTTTCCATGTGCACTCAATAAACTGCGCATGGCTCCCAACACTACTTCGAGGTCGTCGGGAGGGGTGGGTGCACTAGCTTCCCTAGCCGGGACAGGCGCCTGGGCTCGGACCGCGGGATTTTTATCCTTGGAATCTTCCAAGGGTTCCTGCAATGCTTGCGCCAGTGCCCTGTCTTCCCACACCCGTAACAAGCATTACTTGCCTGTGGGGCGCGATTACCCTCCTGATGCCACTCTCTTTGATACGGGGCTGCGGGTCGTACCTCATGTACTCTTCCCTTAAGGGGACGTGTTGCCATACCCCTTATATTGCGATATCCTAACGTGAGTCGATTCAAGACCGACTCTTCCGTAATGTTGGGGTCATTGGGATCAAACCATGCTTTTGCCTGCTCTCTGACGGCTGGTAAACTGTTGGCTATTATGCACCTAAGCCAATGAGCTAAACCGGCGCCTTCCACATCTTCGCGCTCGGGCGCACCTAGACAGCTGCGCTCATATACTGGCCACAGCCTGTCGGCAAAAACCTTCGGGGGTTCTCCCTCCATCTGCACTGTCTGTCCCACTCTAGCAAACGGACCTTCATCGTTCGCCCCCAACACTTCCAGGACCTCATTCTTTAATTCCTCATAAGTCTTGGTTCCCCTCTTGCTCTCGCCCGAGAGACACTGAAGGACCGAGCTGTCTAATGAGAACAGCAGCATTTTTGCTGTTTCCCCATCATCGCAGCCGTTAATGGCTGCGGCTTGCTCAACTTCTCTGAAATGTACGGAAGGGTCGTCTGACTCGGTCAGCTTCCGTACGTGATTTATCATAGCTCTCAGCTGGTGTGAGCTGTGAGGCAACACAAGCTGTCCGAGGAGATCCCCTGGTTCTTCCCCACCGTTTCTGTTTGGGCCCCTTTTAATACCCGTTACTGGATACAACGGTCCCTTTCCCACTTCTTTCTCAATGGGCTCTTTCATTTCTTCCATTGCTTCCTCCCTAACCCAGGTTTCCGAATAGCTGGGTGGCGCGGAGGGCGCAGTGGCTACTACTTCCTCTGCTTTACTTGGTGGGGATTTCTTAAACTTCTCACTTACTAGCGGCTGGTGTTCTGACGGACTGATAAGGCACACCATGCCGTGCGCTTTGTTTACGGCCTTTTTGAGGTGCTCTATCTCTTTTTGGCAGGCGCTATGATCGGCTCCCTGAAACTTATCCTCAAGGGCCAACTTATATGCCGCCCTAACCCCCGTTAAGCTCTCTTCTGAGTTCTTATCTGGGCAGCTTGGCGGTTACATCTTTCCTTTAACCTGCTCTCATTCAATTTTGCCTCAGTGACCTGGCACTCGAGATAATCTATCCTTGTTTTAAGGTGACTGGAGACTTCCTGGCTTTCTTGGTGTAACTCATTTAAATTCTTAATGAGCACCTCCCCTCCAGAAACCTTCTCATCCATTTCTCCCTCTAAATGACTGATTCGAGCTACTAGCGCTGTAATGGTCTGGTTTGAAATCTGAACCTGCCTTTTGTAACACATAAGCCAGACTGCTTTCTCAAGTGTCTTTCTATGTTCTTTACTATCTGTCCACCTTTCAGCTGCCTCTAGTGGGCTCTTATCCGCTAACAATTCACTTATCCATTTCTTAGTTAGATTAACCTTTCCAAACACATAATCCGCTATCTTTTCCTGCATAACATTTCGTACAGTCATTCCAAAATCTAACACACTACCCTCTCGCTGCCAGTGTCCTGCCGCGGTCGCCATTTTCTGTAAGGGATTCTGACCCTGCGTGTCTCGCGGCCTGTGAGATTCACGCGGCTCTGTGCAGCCTGTATGTCAGTGCGGGTCTAGGCCTTGCTGCCTGTTCTGGTCTCCAGCCAGTCTGGGAACACTAGACACACCTGTGAGTGGTTCGAATCACTCTCCCTTACGGTTCTAGACACTGGACTTAGATGCGAGAGCAGTAATGGAGATAAAACTCATGTAGGCTTGGTTTGACTGGTACGAAATGGAAAATCTTTATTGCATGATACTTAAAATTATGAAATACATGTCATAAGCACAGATTAATGACAGTACAATCTTACAAACAGTTATGTAGTCGATCTTAGGGAAACGAGGAACGAACGGCACAAAGTAAATAGGGGCACACATTACAAATATCCTTAATCCTTAAACCCTCCCCTATCAATATCTATCCTAAACTAGATTCGTAGGATCTCGAGACTCATGCTCACCACTCGTGATAACTCGGAGAAATTCCGAATAGCTGATCGGATGTTTTTCACCGCAGCACCCACGTGTCGGTCAGGAGATCTCCTGGTCCCACTTGTTTACTTGCTTCTGCTGCTCCGGCTAGCAGGCTGGACCGTCTGCTGTGATGAAGACCTGTGTTGGTTGGCTTAACAGGTACTCTTGGAGCACAGTTGTCAATATCGTCGATACGATATGTTTTCACGTTCCAGTTACTTTGGGCACAGTCCAGTTATCATCGATGCAATATGTTTCGTTGCAAGTTCAAAGAAGTCTTCCTGGCGAGGAAAACTTGGCTAATCGACCTACAGGCGCGGTCGGGATTTACTGACCGTGGCGATGGATATGGTCTTCCTCTCTTCTCATCTCATCTCATCTCATCTCATCTCATCTCGGGCCTTCGGTTCCGCTGCCAGTTACCAACATAGGTCTTCGTTACGCGACACGAGGTAGATCCGAACGGATCAGAAAGTTCAACAGTCTTTTCAGAAGAGGCAACAGGCAAGCAGAAGCCCAACTACGAGTACACAGGAGCAGCCACGAGGTTACGAATCGGCCGGATAAAAACACAGGAGCAAGAGAGAGAATGGACGGTTTGGAGCCTGCAATTATAGTGCAAAATCTTCCGTTTCCCGCCCAACTATAATGTCCATTCTTTTGTTTAGGGTTTGGCGCCCAAATGTCTTGTATGGGTGATCTCCGTTCTTAATGGGTTTCGGGGCTACTCGTAAATGTCTGAGTACCTGTTAATATTTCTCCCATTGTTAAATCGGTCGGTGTTCTCCCTGGAGGGGTTTGGGGCTTCCAAGTGTCCTGTATAACTACCTGCTAACGGCTCTCTCATCGTAGAGTCGTTGGGATTTTACATATTAATGTCTTTTGGATGGGCCCTTGATTACTCGGTACAATGGCTTTCCTTTGTACCTGGGAGACCGATTCCAGTATCTATGTTTATACTGCAAACCCATAATGTCTCGTGTATTATCTTCACTGTGCTGAATCTTAATCGATCTTGCACAAATGTTTATTGGAACGCCATCTTGTCTGCCTGTTGAAAAGTCTAGAATGTTCTGTCACGAGGTGCGGCGGCCATTTTACAGGCTGCTTGTGTCCACTTTAAACCTGCCAGCATTCTGCTGAAATAAAAGCTGTTTGAACGAAACTCTGTGTTTTCTCCTTATTAACAAAATCGCGATATATTGCGAATTCTACATCTCCTCCCGCAGGGCCTGCTCTCTAAGCTGCCCTTCCAGCCCATCTATTTTCCCTATTAAGCGGGCGTTCTCCTCCCGCAAGGCCTGCTCTTTTAACCTGGCCTCCTCACCGCAGACCCCCTCCTGTGTGTGTCTTTTAAAAGGACACAGGTAGGCAGGCTGCGTGGGCTCAAGTCATTGGGTACTATTAGACGGTCCTGCGGCACCTACGGGGCCGGTAGCAACCGCCACCTTTCCATGTGCACTCAATAAACTGCGCATGGCTCCCAACACTACTTCGAGGTCGTCGGGAGGGGTGGGTGCACTAGCTTCCCTAGCCGGGACAGGCGCCTGGGCTCGGACCGCGGGATTTTTATCCTTGGAATCTTTCCAAGGGTTCCTGCAATGCTTGCGCCAGTGCCCTGTCTTCCCACACCCGTAACAAGCATTACTTGCCTGTGGGGCGCGATTACCCTCCTGATGCCACTCTCTTTGATACGGGGCTGCGGGTCGTACCTCATGTACTTTTCCCTTAAGGGGACGTGTTGCCATACCCCTTATATTGCGATATCCTAACGTGAGTCGATTCAAGACCGACTCTTCCGTAATGTTGGGGTCATTGGGATCAAACCATGCTTTTGCCTGCTCTCTGACGGCTGGTAAACTGTTGGCTATTATGCACCTAAGCCAATGAGCTAAACCGGCGCCTTCCACATCTTCGCGCTCGGGCGCACCTAGACAGCTGCGCTCATATACTGGCCACAGCCTGTCGGCAAAAACCTTCGGGGGTTCTCCCTCCATCTGCACTGTCTGTCCCACTCTAGCAAACGGACCTTCATCGTTCGCCCCCAACACTTCCAGGACCTCATTCTTTAATTCCTCATAAGTCTTGGTTCCCCTCTTGCTCTCGCCCGAGAGACACTGAAGGACCGAGCTGTCTAATGAGAACAGCAGCATTTTTGCTGTTTCCCCATCATCGCAGCCGTTAATGGCTGCGGCTTGCTCAACTTCTCTGAAATGTACGGAAGGGTCGTCTGACTCGGTCAGCTTCCGTACGTGATTTATCATAGCTCTCAGCTGGTGTGAGCTGTGAGGCAACACAAGCTGTCCGAGGAGATCCCCTGGTTCTTCCCCACCGTTTCTGTTTGGGCCCCTTTTAATACCCGTTACTGGATACAACGGTCCCTTTCCCACTTCTTTCTCAATGGGCTCTTTCATTTCTTCCATTGCTTCCTCCCTAACCCAGGTTTCCGAATAGCTGGGTGGCGCGGAGGGCGCAGTGGCTACTACTTCCTCTGCTTTACTTGGTGGGGATTTCTTAAACTTCTCACTTACTAGCGGCTGGTGTTCTGACGGACTGATAAGGCACACCATGCCGTGCGCTTTGTTTATGGCCTTTTTGAGGTGCTCTATCTCTTTTTGGCAGGCGCTATGATCGGCTCCCTGAAACTTATCCTCAAGGGCCAACTTATATGCCGCCCTAACCCCCGTTAAGCTCTCTTCCTGAGTTCTTATCTGGGCAGCTTGGCGGTTACATCTTTCCTTTAACCTGCTCTCATTTAACTTTGCCTCAGTGACCTGGCACTCGAGGTAATCTATCCTTGTTTTATGGTGACTGGAGATTTCCTGGCGTTCTTGGTGCAACGCACTTAAATTCCTAATGAGCATTTCCCCTCCAGAAACCTTCTCATCCATTTCTTCCTCTAAATGACTGATTCGAGCTGTTAGCGCTGTAATGGTCTGGTTTGAAATCTGGACCTGCCTTTTGTAACACATAAGCAAGACTGCTTTCTCGAGTGTCTTTTTATGTTCTTTACTATCTGTCCACCTTTCGGCGGCCTCTAGCGGGCTTTTATCCGCTAACAATTCACTTATCCATTTCTTAGTTAGATTAACCTTTCCGAACACATAATCTGCTATCTTTTCCTGCATAACATTTCGTACAGTCATTCCAAAGTCTAACACACTACCCTCTCGCTGCCAGTATCCTGCCGCGGTCGCCATTTTCTGTAAGGGATTCTGACCCTGCGTGTCTCGCAGCCTGTGAGATTCACGCGGCTCTGTGCAGCCTGTATGTCAGTGCGGGTTTAGGCCTTGTTGCCTGTTCTGGTCTCCAGCCAGTCTGGGAGCACTAGACACACCTGTGAGTGGTTCGAATCACTCGCCCTTACGGTTCTAGACACTGGACTTAGATGCGAGAGCAGTAATGGAGATGAAACTCATGTAGACTCGGTTGAATGGTACGAAATGGAAAATCTTTATTGCATGATATTTAAGATTATGAAATACATGTCATAAGCACAGATTAATGACAGTACAATCTTACAAGCAGTTATATAGCTGATCCTAGGGAAATGAGGAATGAACGACACACCGTAAATAGGGGCACACATTACAAGTATCCTTAATACTTAAACCCTCCCCTATCAATATCTGTCCTAACTAGATTCGTAGGATTTCGAGACTCATGCTCACCACTCGTGATAACTCGGAGAAATTCCGAATAGCTGATCGGATGTTTTTCACCGCAGCACCCACGTGTCGGTCAGGAGATCTCCTGGTCCCACTTGTTTACTTGCTTCTACTCCGGCTAGCAGGCTGGACCGTCTGCTGTGATGAAGATCTGTGTTGGTTGGTTTAACAGGTACTCTTCCGAGCAGGTTTCACAGCTCAGTCAATATCATCGATGATGAACCGTTCTTGCAAGTTCAAAGAAGTCTTCCTGGCAAGGAAAACTTGGCTATTCGACCTACAGGCGCGGTCGGGATTTACTGACCGTGGCGATGAGTATGGTCTTCCTCTCTTCTCATCTCATCTCATCTCATCTCATCTCATCTCGGGCCTTTGGTTCCGCTGCCAGTTACCAACATAGGTCTTCGTTACGCGACACGAGGTAGATCCGAACGGATCAGAAAGTTCAACAGTCTTTTTTCAAAGAGGCACCAGGCAAGCAGGAACCAGACTACGAGTCAAAACACAGGAGCAGCCACGAGGTTACGAGTCGATCGGATAAGAGAATAAGAGGCAGATGGACGGTTGGAGCTTGTAATTATAGTACAAAATCTTCCGTTTCCCGCCCAACCTTAATGTCCTTTCTTTTGTTAGGGTCTGGCGCTCAAATGTCTTGTATGGGTGATCTCCGTTCTTAATGGGTTTCGGGGCTACTCGTAAATGTCTGAGTACCTGTTAATATTTCTCCCATTGTTAAATCGGTCGGTGTTCTCCCTGGAGGGGTTTTGGGGCTTCCAAGTGTTTTGTATAACTACCTGCTAACGGCTCTCTCATCGTAGAGTCGTTGGGATTTTACATATTAATGTCTTTTGGATGGGCCCTTGATTACTCGGTACAATAGCTTTCATTCGTACCTGGGAGACCGATTTCAGTATTTATGTGTATACTGCAAACCCATAATGTCTCGTGTATTATCTTCACTGTGCTGAATCTTAATCGATCTTGCACAAATGTTTATTGGAACGCCATCTTGTCTGCCTGTCGAAAAGTCCAGAATGTTCTGTCACGAGGTGCGGCGGCCATTTTACAGGCTGCTTGTGTCCACTTTGAGAAACCTGGCAGCATTCTGCTGGAATAAAAGCTGTTTGAACGAAACTCTGTGTTTTCTCCTTATTAATAAAATCGCGATATATTGCGAATTCTACACTTATCTCCCATTGAATTGGGTGTTTCGGGGGGGCGGTTGCGGGGGTGGAGATGAGGTGCATCAACAACAATTTAGAATCTTTATAGCGCCTTTAACGTAGTAAAATCTCACAGGAGAGTTATCAAACACAATGTGACACCGAGCCACATAAGAAGATACGAGAAGATCTGTTCAAAAGCTGGGGTCAAAGAGGTCGGTTTTAAGGAGTGGCTTAAAGGCAGAGAGAGCGGGAGGAAAATTGTAGGGAGGGATTTCCAGAGCTTAGAGCCGAGGCCGCTGGCGGCCCGATTAAACTCGGCGGGGGATGCGCAGGAGGCCAGAATTGGAGGAGGGCAGAGATCTCAGAGGGTTGTCGGGCTGCAGGAGGTAAGGGATACAGAGAAGAGACTGTGTCATGATCGATCAGAAATCAAACCTTAGCTTTCAGAGCCAGTGTCACTGCTCCGAGGGGAAACCAGCACAGTTAGCTGGAGGAGTACTCCTCTCGTCTTCCTCATCTAAATCTGAGAAGTCGCACAACACCAGGTTACAGTCCAACAGCTTTATTTGAAATCACAAGCTTTCGGAGCGCTGCTCCTTCGTCAGGTGAAGTGAAGAGATGCATATAGGCACAGCGTATATAGTCAGAGAACACTGCCAGGTGACAGTAGTTAATCTTTCTAACTGCCCTTTATCACACCTCGGCAGAGAGATAATCTCGGCAATCAAAGGTGTGGATGGTGTCCAAACAGGTCGGTCAGGAAAACATGACATCAAAGACAATGAGGTGGGGTCACAGGGGGTCAAATGTAGGGGCTGGTGGAGGTTACAGAGATAGGGAGGGGCCGAGGGGCCATGAAGGGATTTGAACAGGAGGATGAGAATTGTAGGGCTGGAGGAGGTTACAGAGATAGGGAGGGGGCGAGGGGCCATGGAGGGATTTGAACAGGAGGATGAGAATTGTAGGGGCTGGAGGAGGTTACAGAGATAGGGAGGGGGTGAGGACCATGGAGGGATTTGAACAGGAGGATGAGAATTGTAGGGCTGGAGGAGGTTACAGAGATAGGGAGGGGGCGAGGGCCATGGAGGGATTTGAACAGGAGGATGAGAATTGTAGGGGCTGGAGGAGGTTACAGAGATAGGGAGGGGGCGAGGGCCATGGAGGGATTTGAACAGGATGATGAGAATTGTAGGGGCTGGAGGAGGTTACAGAGATAGGGAGGGGGCGAGGGGCCATGGAGGGATTTGAACAGGAGGATGAGAATTTTAAAATCGAGGCGTTGCCGGACCGGGAGCCAGTGTAGGTCAGCGAGCACAGGGGGCGATGGGTGCACGGGACTCGGTGCAAGTTACGACACGGGGGCAGCCGGAGTTCTGGATGACCTCAAGATTACAGAGCGTGCATTGTGGGAGGCGGGTCAGGAGAGCGTTGGGCTGGGCGACTCTGGAAGTAACCCAGGCATTGGTGAGGGGTTTCAGTAACAGATGAGCTGACAGCACACCACAGGTGCGAATATCTCCTCGCATTGCCTCAGTGTCAAGTCGAGCTTCCGGCTACGATGAATTCATATCCCCATGAGCTCATCGCCATCGAGGTCATTGAGGTTACTGATACACTGAAATGGTGAACTGAAGGACATGATGCGGTAGACTTTGCTTTTGTTACGCCGCGAGGGTTAAGCATCTGTGGAACTACAATGACCTGAAAGAAAGTGGCCATGTGGAGATGCCGGTGTTGGACTGGGGTGGACAATGGCCTGGATTATGGGGCTCGAGTCCTAGAGTATATACATCTACCTCCGACAGTGCAGCGCTCCCTCAGTACTGGCACCGGGGAGTGTGGGCCTGGATTATGGAGCTCGAGTCCTAGAGTATATACATCTACCTCCGACAGTGCAGCGCTCCCTCAGTACTGGCACCGGGGAGTGTGGGCCTGGATTATGGGGCTCAAGTCCTGGAGTATATACATCTACCTCCGACAGTGCGGCGCTCCCTCAGTACTGGCACCGGGGAGTGTGGGCCTGGATTATGGGGCTCGAGTCCGAGAGTATATACATCTACCTCCGACAGTGCAGCGCTCCCTCAGTACTGGCACCGGGGAGTGTGGGCCTGGATTATGGGGCTCGAGTCCTAGAGTATATACATCTACCTCCGACATTGCAGCGCTCCCTCAGTACTGGCACCGGGGAGTGTGGGCCTGGATTATGGGGCTCGAGTCTCCGGAGTGGGGCTTGAACCCACCATCTTTGACAGAGCCGAGAGGGAGACCGATTGTTGCCAGTGGGTCTGAAATGCCAACAGCAATTACAGGACCAAATGAGCGAGCGGTTCCCTCAACCTTGAGATGTCTTCTCTTGATTTTTTAGGCCTCTTAATTCACCAGGAGTGGAAGACACCGAGAAGACAACGGGTGAGTCCTCTGCCTCATTTCTCCCAGTGATCGGCGAGCCTCCTGTCTCAATCCTAGAGGGGCGAATTCTCACCCAACTGGCCGCACGGGAATCCCACGGGATCTGGTGGAACCCTGGCTTTACGCCCCTCTCAATTCCGCTGGGTTCAAAGGAGAGCGTCATCAGGCCAGGTGCTAAACCAGCGATGCTCCCATAGAAACATAGAAACATAGAAGATAGGAGCAGGAGTAGGCCATTCGGCCCCTCGAGCCTGTTCCACCATTCGATGAGATCATGGCTGATCATCCAAACTCAGTCCCCTGTCCCTGCCTTCTCCCCATATCCCTTGATCCCTTTAGCCTTAAGAAATATATTGAACTCCTTCTTGAATATATTTAATGAAATGGCCTCAACTGCCTTCTGTGGTAGAGAATTCCACAGGTTCACCACTCTCTGGGTGAAGAAATTCTTCCTTATTTCTGTCCTAAATGGCTTACCCCTTATCCTTAGACTGTGACCCCTGGTTCTGGACTCTCTGACCATCGGGAACATTCTTCCTCCATCTAGTTTGTCCAGACCTGTCAGAATTTCATATGTTTCGATGAGATCCCCTCTCATTCTTCTATACTCCAGCGAGTATAAGCCCAATCGACCCAATCTCTCCTCATATGTCATTCCTGCCATCCCAGGTATCAGCCTTGTGAATCTTCGCTGAACTCCTTCCATGGCAAGAACATCCTTCCTCAGATAAGGCGACCAAAACTGCACACAGTACTCAAGGTGTGGCCTCACCAAGGCCCTGTACAACTGCAGCAGGACATCCCTGTTCCTGTACTCGAATCCTCTCGCTATGAAGGCCGACATACCATTTGCCTTCTTCACCGCCTGCTGCACCTGCATGCTTACCTTCAGCGACTGGTGCACAAGGACACCCAGGTCTCGTTGCACTTCCCCTTCTCCCAATCTATTGCCATTCAGATAATAGTCTGCCTTTCTGATTTTGACACCAAAGTGGATGACCTCGCATTTATCCACGTTATATTGCATCTGCCACACTTCTGCCCACTCACCCAACCTGTCCAAATCATCCTGGAGTTTCTCAGCATCCTCCTCGCAGCACACACGCCCACCCAGCTTTGTGTCATCTGCAAACTTGGAGATATTACAGCTAGTTGCCTTATCTAGATCATTGATCCCCGATTGGGCTGGAGTTTCATCAGTTCAAAGCGATAGGAGAATGGAAGTAAGCAAGGAGGAGAGAGAGAAGGAAATGAAGGGAGACAGAGAGAGGTAGAGACGAATCACAGAATCATCGCATGGTTACAGCACAGAAGGAGGCCATTCGGCCCCACGAGCCCGTGCCGGCTCTCTGCAAGAGCACTTCAGCTAGTCCCACTCCCCCCCGCCCTTTCCCCGTAGCCCTGCAAATGTTTTTCCTTCAGATACTTATCCAATTCCCTTTTGAAAGCCACGATTGAGTCTGCCTCCACCACCCTCTCAGGCAGTGCATTCCAGATCCTAACCACTCGCTGCGTAAAAAAGTTTTTCCTCATGTCGCCTTTGGTTCTTCTGCCAATCACCTTAAATCTGTGTCCTCTGGTTCTCGACCCTTCCACCAATGGGAACAGTTTCTCTCTATCTACTCTGTCCAGAGCCCTCATGATTTTGAACACCTCTATCAAATCTCCTCTCAACGTTCTCTGCTGTAAGGAGAACAACCCCAGCTTCTCCAGTCTCTCCACATCACTGAAGTCCCTCATCCCTGGTACCATTCTGGTCAATCTCCCCTTAACCTTCTCTGCTCTAAGGAGAACAACCCCAGCTTGTCCAGTCTCTCCACATCACTGAAGTCCCTCATCCCTGGTACCATTCTGGTCAATCTCCTCTTAACCCTCTCTGCTCTAAGGAGAACAATCCCAGCTTCTCCAGTCTCTCCACATCACTGAAGTCCCTCATCCCTGGTGCCATTCTGGTCAATCTCCCCTTAACCTTCTCTGCTCCAAGGAGAACAATCCCAGCTTCTCCAGTCTCTCCACATCACTGAAGTCCCTCATCCCTAGTACCATTCTGGTCAATCTCCCCTTAACCTTCTTTGCTCCAAGGATAACAACCCCAGCTTCTCCAGTCTCTCCACATCACTGAAGTCCCTCATCCCTGGAACCATTAAGGTCAATCTCCCCTTAACCTTCTCTGCTCCAAGAAGAACAACCCCAGCTTCTCCAGTCTCTCCACATCACTGAAGTCCCTCATCCCTGTTACCATTCTGGTCAATCTCCCCTTAACCTTCTCTGCTCCAAGGAGAACAATCCCAGCTTCCCCAGTCTCTCCACATCACTGAAGTCCCTCATCCCTGGTCCCATTCTGGTCAATCTCCCCTTAACCCTCTGTGCTCCAAGGAGAACAACCCCAGCTTCTCCAGTCTCTCAACTTCACTGAAGTCCCTCATCCCTGGTGCCATTCTGGTCAATCTACTCTTAACCTTCTCTGCTCCAAGGAGAACAACCCCAGCTTCTCCAGTCTCTCCACATCACTGAAGCCCCTCATCCCTGGTGCCATTCTGGTCAATCTCCCCTTAACCTTCTCTGCTCCAAGGAGAACAACCCCAGCTTCTCCAGTCTCTCCACATCACTGAAGTCCCTCATCCCTGGTTCCATTCTGGTCAATCTCCCCTTGACCTTCTCTGCTCTAAGGAGAACAATCTCATCTTCACCAGTCTCTCCACATCACTGAAGTCCCTCATCCCTGGGACCATTCTGGTCAATCTCCCCTTAACCTTCTCTGCTCTAAGGAGAACAATCCCAGCTTCTCCAGTCTCTCCACATCACAGAAGTCCCTCATCCCTAGTACCATTCTGGTTAATCTCCCCTTAACCTTCTCTGCTCTAAGGAGAACAACCCCAGCTTCTCCAGACTCTCCACATCACTGAAGTCCCATATCACTGGTACCATTCTGGTCAATCTCCCCTTAACCCTCTGTGCTCCAAGGAGAACAACCCCAGCTTCTCCACTTCACTGAAGTCCCTCTTCCCTGGTACCATTCTGGTCAATCTCCCCTTAACCTTCTCTGCTCCAAGGAGAACAACCCCAGCTTCTCCAGTCTCTCCACATCACTCAAGTCCCTCATCCCTGGTACCATTCTGGTCGATCTCCTCTTAACCTTCTCTGCTCTAAGGAGAACAACCCCAGCTTCTCCAGTCTCTCCACATCGCTGAATTCCCTCATCCCTGGTACCATTCTGGTCAATCTCCCCTTAACCTTCTCTGCTCCAAGGAGAACAACCCCAGCTCCTCCAGTCTCTGCATGTCACTGAAGTCCCTCATCCCTGGTCCCATTCTGCTCAATCTCCCCTTAACCTTCTCTGCTCCAAGGAGAACAACCCCAGCTCCTCCAGTCTCTGCATGTCACTGAAGTCCCTCATCCCTGGTACCATTCTGGTCAATCTCCCCCTTAACCTTCTCTGCTCCATTGTTCCCATCAATTCTGCCTCCACCTGAATTTGATGCAATTAAATTATTTAAATATTCTCTTGTAATGGAAAGAAAGAAAGAAAGAAAGAAGAGAAGGGAGAAAGTCAGCCAATGAAATACATTTGAACTGTGGTCACTGTTGTAATTTGGGAAACGTAGCAGCCAATTTGCGCACAGCAAGCTCCCACAAACAGCAATGTGATAATGACCAGATCATCTGTTTATGTGACGTCGGTTGAGGGATAAATATTGGGCCCAGGACACCGGGGAGAACTCCACCCCTGCTCTTCTTCCAATAGTGGCCGTGGGATCTTTGACACCCATCTGGGAGTGCGCCTGACTCAGGCAGGCCTCCAATCCAGATCATCTTCCAGGCCTGGCTTCGATTTGCGCCCAGACTGCGCTTGTGTCTGTGGGCAAACACGCAGGGACTTCCAGCCCCGTCGTTGTGAATGAACGAAATGGATAAAACGCACGGCAGGTGGACCGGGGGAATGAGGCCCCGCGTAGGACAACGCGGTTGCGGTCCCTCTAGCCTGAGCTGTAGGGGGTGGTTGTGGTCGGGGTCAGCCTTTCCCCTGACTGAGTGAGCGGTTCGAATCGCTCCCACGCCCCAGGTTCAAAACTTGGACTTATTTAGGGGTTGTGAATGAAGATGCAGTAGACAACAGCTTCCGATGAAAGAACTATGGTGGAGAAATTCAGTATTGCCCCATTTGGGGCGCAATTATCGGCCGGGCGCAAAGATTAGCGCCTGGTGTTAATTATCGCCACCGACTGCAAACTTGGCTTCTATCGTCCCTGGAGGTGATTGGAGCGCTAAATCAGGCGCTACACACCTGTCTTAAGGCGCAAAGTCCGAGGAGCGAGGCGCTACCTCAGAGCGCTGGCGAAGCTCATGTGATGTCAGTCAGCAATGGAACACAGACACAATGGCCCCAGCCAGTTCTTAAAAGGGATGGTTGATCTTGCTTTCCATCCACATCCTGCTCATTGCAGCCTTGAATCTCGGCCTGGAGAGACCTGCGCATCAAATCTGCTGGAAAGAACAATGGAGAGTACCAGGGAAAGAGCTCAGAGTGCAGCCCCCACAGTCTCTTCTAAATCGATACAAGGAAGGTCAAATCAAAATGAACCTGCAAAGTGCTGCTCAGTACCCAAAACTCCTTCACACAGCGTTGAATCTCTCCAGAAGTCTCTCTCTCTCTCTCTCTCAGAATGCGTGGTTCAAAAATGGCACCAACAATAAAAGGCAGGAAGCGGTCGCCTTTAAATAGCACTCCCCCAGCCCCTTCATGACTGCAAAACGCTCCCCTCAACCTGTCGTTGCTAGCGTCAGGCGGTAAGGCAGGGGGCGCCACTCAATATCCGCTCCGTGGCGATACCGGGGCGTTGCGCACTCGACTAACGTCACAATCTGCCGGCGCAGGAGATGGTGGCGGTAGTGTTTAGCGCCGCCGCAAAATGTCGAGTTAATTTCGCGAGCGGCGCAAACATCGCCGCGCCCGGGCGCGAGTTGGTTTGCGCCCCATTAGTGCCCTCTTAAGGCGCTAATGGGAGGCGCAACCAACTGAATTTTTCCCCCTTTACTTTTATTAAAATTAAAAGGTAACAAACTTAAACACACTTCACACTTAAACAGGTTTGGGGAACACACGGTTACAGGCGAGGGAAATTGACAGTATACAAGAAAAAAAACCTTTATCCCTCCCAAAAATCCCACTTTCTGGCTAAGTTCGACTCTTGGGGGCCAGGGATAATGCTCAGCAAACAAATCCTTTGACAGTTGAGATATGGTTTAAAGTCCTTTGAAGTAAAAAGTTTCATAAGGCCCTTGTGCCTCGAGGTGTTTGATGGTCACTGGAACCGTTGCTCTGGTTTCTTGCGTGTCGCTCTGTTTCTGGAGCCACTGGCCTTCTTGCTTGAACGGTCTTGTTTTCTGTTGAACGGTGTACTGGAGAACTCCTGTGCTTCAGCTGTCCTGCTTGTGGCCTCTCGGTGTGTGGCTTGAACAGCTTGTTTTAAACTGCTAGGCTGCAAAACTGCTCGTCTCTGTGGAACTTCTCCCTGTAGAACTCTCATTTCTTCCAGCACAGGTCTCTGTAGCACTCCGGCTTGTAGAACTCTCCTCGTTCCAGCACAGGTCTCCAGTTGTACTCTTGGATTGTTCCTTATTTGCCCGCCAAATCTTCCCAGTGCTTTGTTTAATTCTGGTGGGCTCGTTAAGGTCGTTAACTTTAATGGCAGGAGATGGCCTTTAACGATTTTAAATATTTGTTAAGTGGAGGATGATTGCTGGTCTGATGGTTGTTCATTTGTGTTGCCTTTCCTTCTTTGTATAAATGCTAAACAGTTTGATGGGGCTGGAGACCCACCTGTAATATACAACATGGCCCAGAAATTCACCTCTCCGGCTTGCCGCGGGGGTAATGTAAGGGTTTTGAGCGTGTCTCTCAGCCTGTGAGATTCACGCGGCTCTGTGCAGCCTGTATGTCAGTGCGGGTTTAGGCCTTGTTGCCTGTTCTGGTCTCCAGCCAGTCTGGGAGCACTAGACACACCTGTGAGTGGTTCGAATCACTCGCCCTTACGGTTCTGGACACTGGACTTAGATGCGAGAGCAGTAATGGAGATGAAACTCATGTAGACTCGGTTGAATGGTACGAAATGGAAAATCTTTATTGCATAATATTTAAGATTACGAAATACATGTCATAAGCACAGATTAATGACAGTACAATCTTACACGCAGTTATATAGCTGATCCTAGGGAAACGAGGAACGAACGACACACCGTAAATGGGGGCACACATTACAATTATCCTTAATACTTAAACCCTCCCCTATCAATATCTGTCCTAGCCAGATTCGTAGGATTCGAGACTCATGCTCACCACTCGTGATAACTCGGAGAAATTCCGAATAGCTGATCGGATGTTTTTCACCGCAGCACCCACGTGTCGATCAGGGGGTCTCATGGCCCCACTTGTTTACTTGCTTCTGCTCCGGCTAGCAGGTTGGAACGTCTGTTGTTATGAAGATCTGTGTTTGTGGGTTTCACGTACCAGTCAACACTTAAGAGAATAATCTCCCGGTGTCCGTCATGAAGATCTGTATTGGTGGGTTTCACATACCAGTCAATACTTAAGAGAAGAATCTTCCGGTGTCCGTTCTTTAAAGTTCAAAGAAGTCTTCCTGGCAAGGAAAATGTCTATTCGACCTACAGGCGCGGTCGGGGCTTACTGACCGTGGTGATAAGTATGGTCTTCGTCTCTTCTCATCTCATCTCATCTCATCTCTTCTCGGGCCTTTTTGGTTCCGATGCCGGTTACCAACACAGGTCTTCGTGACACGACACGAGGTAGATCCGAGCGGATCACAAAGTTCAACAGTCTTTTAAAAAGAGACACGAGGCAAACAGGAACAAGACGGCGAGTCAAGAGCACAGGAGCAGCCACGAGGATGAAGAGTCAATCGAATAAGAGAAAGATGGACGGTTTGGAGCTTGCAATTATAGTGCAAAACCTTCCGTTTCCCGCCCAACCTTAATGTCTTTTCCTTTTGTTAGGGTTTGGCGCTCAAATGTCTTGTATAGGTGATCTCCGGTTTTAATGGGTTTCGGGGCTACTCGTAAATGTCTGAGTACCTGTTAATATTTCTCCCATTGTTAAATCGGTCGGTGTTCTCCCTGGAGGGGTTTTGGGGCCTCCAAGTGTTTTCTGTAACTACCCGCTAACGGCTCTCTCATCGTAGAGTCGTTGGGATTTTACATATTAATGTCTTTGGATGGGCCCTTGATTACTTGGTACAATAGCTTTCATTCGTACCTGGGAGACCGATTTCAGTATTTATGTTTATACTGTAAACCCATGATGTCTCGTGTATTATCTTCAATGTGCTGAATCTTAATCGATCTTGCACAAATGTTTACTGGAACGCCATCTTGTCTGCCTGTCGAAAAGTCTAGAATGTTCTGTCACGAGGTGCGGCGGCCATTTTACAAGCTGCTTGTGTCCACTTTGAAACCTGACAGCATTCCGCTGAAATAAAAGCTGTTTGAACGAAACTCTGTGTTTTTCTCCTTATTAATAAAATCGCGATATATTGCGAATTCTACAGTAAGGATCGCCCGCGCTCTTACCTACCGCGCCTGCCGTTGTGTTTTGGGCCCACGGGAACTTCGGCTCCTGGGCCTCCTGCAGCTGCCGGCGCGCAGTGCTTGTGTATCCCAGGGGCGTAGTTAGTGCGATGCGCCCCCTGGGATCATGTGGGCCATGGAGAGCCAATGGCAGCAGACCATCTTTCATTCATAGATTTGACAGGAGACCTGTCAAATCTGTGAATTGAAATCGGCCCCAAAAGAACAGCTAAACCTCAAACAAATTTTTTAAAAACCCATCACATTAATAAAATAACTATAGTTAAATAAATTAACCACTTTAAACAAAAATTTAAATTTTTGAAAAAATTAAAATACTTTTTAAAAGTTATAAAAATTAACTTTCCTTTCTTTAAAGTATCTAAAACAGATAAACCTGTTGAAAAAAATTTAAAATTATACTTAATTAACCACTTACCTTGTTCAAAAGGGGTCTTACGCCTCCTTTTTATTAGCGTAGTATCTTCAATACTTACCCTCGCGTAGAAACCTGAAAAAAAATCTAAGTGTGCTGCTTGCGCGCAGCCTTTAGTGCGCACGCGGTTCACCTAGGAACCGCCCCCTTCACCATACCGGAAGTTCCGGTTTCCCGCGCATGCGCAGTGCATGCAGGAAACCGGCACTTCGGGAAGCAATACGGGTGAGTACACAACGCGTACTCACCCGGGAAAGGCCGAATTTTTGGGCCATTGTCTGTAGAGGCCAGCCCCGCCTCCTTTGGCAGCCTGTACTGAGGTCTGCCCGGGCATGTCACCTGGCCTGCTGTTTTTGCAGGGCCCTGGTTTCTGTTCAATGTGGCAGGCTTCTGTCACGTGGTCGAGAAGCCACTTTGTCAAGGGTAACCCTTATTAATAACTCTGGGGAATGTAGGAATATTGAGAACCCGACAGAGCTCAGGCCCACTGAGTCACGTCTTTGCAAACGGACCTCACAACTGCAAACTGTGCCTCCCGCACTCACTCAAGAAACATATCGAGCTGCGGGTTCGTGTTCTCCAAGGCGGCCTTCGAGACACACGACAACGCAAAATCGTCGAGCAGAAACTGATAGCCAAGTCACGCACCCATGAGGACGGCCTCGACCGGGATCTCGGGTTCATGTCATGCTACAGAACGTGACTCGACATCGTTGTCTGTCTTTCCAGTTTTAAAAAAAACGCACAAAAGCTTAACTGCAGACGGCAGGATTTGACACGTTGGACCCCCTGTGACCCCACCTCATTGTCTTAGCTGTGCTCTGGTGTGTCTTTGATGTACTGCCTCCCTGACAGATTGTATCTCTGCAGACACATTGTTCTCTGTCTATATATACCGTGTAATAGATTCCCTCACTGTACCTTTACCTGAAGAAGGGGCAGCAGCTCCAAAAGCTCGTAATTTTAAATAAAACTGTTGGACTATAACCTGGTGTTGTGCGACTTCTCATTTTTCTCCACCCCCCAGTCCAACACCGGCATCTCCACATCAAGATAAATATCTGCAGGGGGAACCTTTCACAACTTTACTTCCTCAGCATCATCATTCGCCTGTTTCTAAACTTCTCACTTTATTCACCACGTGATGTACAGGCCACTTATTTCCGTTCTCCCCAGATCTTGGCCCTTTTATATTTAGCCCGGGTCAGTGAATGAACCAGAAGATCATCGCTTCACAGCCTCTTCCTACTGTCTGAGACCCATTTTCCAGATGCTCTCCAACATCGCTCTCCTGCTGATCGGTAAGTCTCCCCTCATTTGAGTAGTTGGTGGAAAACAAGCTACAAGGAGGATTTCTTCATTTTAACAACCGCTGTCGAAATGTTAGGAATGAGGAAGTTACTTCTGACTTTTAACAGATATTTCAGAAGAGCTACAACACCAGATATTGCGCTTCTGCAGTTAAAAAAGTGACCTGTGAGATGTTTGCGCTGCTCATTGTATCTCGACTGTCCCAACGCTCCCCTGGTGGGTCTCCCATCTTCCATCCTCTGTATCTTCAGCTCATCCGAAGATCTGATGCCCATATCCTACGCCTCGATTTTAAAATTCTCATTCTTGTGTTTAAACTCCTAGAGGGTAGAAATTAGGTCGCGCCCCATTTGGGGCGCAAATATCGTCCGGACGCAAATATTAGAGCCTGGCGCTAATTATCGGCACTGACAGGAAACTTCACTTTTACCGCCCCGGGAGGTGAGTGGAGCGCTAAAGCAGGCGCTGCACACCTCTCTTAAGGCGCAAAGGGCGAGCAGTGAGGCGCTAACTCGGAGCGCTGGCGAAGCTCATGTAATGTCAGTCAGCAATGGAACACACACACAATGGCACGGGCCAGTTCTTAAAGGGGATGGTTAATATTGCTTTCCATCCACATCCTGTTCATTGCAGCCTTGAATCTCGGCCTGGAGAGACTTGCACATCAAATGTGCTGGAAAGTACAATGGAGAGTACCAGGCAAAGAGCTCAGAGTGCAGCCCCCACAGTCTCTGCTAAATCGATACAAGGAATGGCAAATCAAAATGAACCTGCAAAGTGCTGCTCAGTACCCAAAACTCCTTCACACAACGTTGAATCTCTCCAGAACTCTCTCCCTCTCTCTCTCAGAATGCGTAGTTCAAAAATGCCACCAACAATAAAAGACATGAAGAGGCCCCCTTTAAATAGCGCCCCCCCCCAGCCCCACAGCGATTGATAGCGTTCCAGTCTTCTGGTCGTTGGAAGCGCCAGGCGGTAAGGCAGGGGACGCCACTCAATTTCTGCTACGGGGCGCCACAAGGGCGTTGCACCATGGAATGACGTCACAATCTGCGCGCGCAGGTGGTCGCAGCGGTAAGTTTTAGCGCTGCCGCACAATCTCAAGTTAAGTTCTCGAGCGGCGCAAACATCGCTGCGCCCGGGCGTTAGCGGCTTTGCGCCCCATTAGCGCCCTCTTAAGGCGCTAACGGGAGGCGCAACCAAGTGAATTTTTACCCCCTAGTCCCTCCCTATCTCTGTAACCTCCTCCAGCCCCAACAATTCACATCCTCCTGTTCAAATCCCTCCATGGCCCTCGTCCCCTCCCTATCTCTGTAACCTCCTCCAGCCCCAACAATTCTCATCCTCCTGTTCAAATCCCTCCATGGCCCTCGTCCCCTCCCTATCTCTGTAACCTCCTCCAGCCCCACAATTCTCATCCTCCTGTTCAAATCCCTCCATGGCCCTCGCCCCCTCCCTATCTCTGTAACCTCCACTGGCCCCAACAATTCTCATCCTCCTGTTCAGATCCCTCCATGGCCCTTGTCCCCTCCCTATCTCTGTAACCTCCTCCAGCCCCACAATTCTCATCCTCCTGTTCAAATCGCTCCATGGCCCTCGCCCCCACCCTATCTCTGTAACCTCCTCCAGCCCCAACAATTCTCATCCTCCTGTTCAAATCCCTCCATGGCCCTCATCCCCTCCCTATCTCTGTAACCTCCTCCAGCCCCACAATTCTCATCCACCTGTTCAAATCCCTCCATGGCCCTCGCCCCCTCCCTATCTCTGTAACCTCCTCCAGCCCCAACAATTCTCATCCTCCTGTTCAAATCCCTCCATGGCCCTCATCCCCACCCTATCTCTGTAACCTCCTCCAGCCCCACAATTCTCATCCTCCTGTTCAAATCCCTCCATGGCCCTCGTCACCTCCCTATCTCTGTAACCTCCTCCAGCCCCACAATTCTCATCCTCCTGTTCAAATCCCTCCATGGCCCTCGCCCCCTCCCTATCTCTGTAACCTCCTCCAGCCCCTACAATTCTCATCCTCCTGTTCAAATCCCTCCATGGCCCCTCGCCCCCTCCCTGTCTCTGTAACCTCCTCCAGCCCCTACAATTCTCATCCTCCTGTTCAAATCCCTACATGGCCCTCACCCCCTCCCTATCTCTGTAACCTCCTCCAGCCCCGACAATTCTCATCCTCCTGTTCAAATCCCACCATGGCCCTCGCCCCCATCTATATCTCTGTAACCTCCTCCAGCCCCAACAATTCTCATCCTCCTGTTCAAATCCCTCCATGGCCCTCGTCCCCTCCCTATCTCTGTAACCTCCTCCAGCCCCACAATTCTCATCCTCCTGTTCAAATCCCTCCATGGCCCTCGTCCCCTCCCTATCTCTGTAACCTCCTCCAGCCCCACAATTCTCATCCTCCTGTTCAAATCCCTCCATGGCCCTCGCCCCCTCCCTATCTCTGTAACCTCCTCCAGCCCCAACAATTCTCATCCTCCTGTTCAAATCCCTCCATGGCCCTCGCCCCCTCCCTATCTCTGTAACCTCCTCCAGCCCCAACAATTCTCATCCTCCTGTTCAAATCCCTCCATGGCCCTCGTCCCCTCCCTATCTCTGTAACCTCCTCCAGCCCCACAATTCTCATCCTCCTGTTCAAATCCCTCCATGGCCCTCGCCCCCTCCCTATCTCTGTAACCTCCTCCAGCCCCACAATTCTCATCCTCCTGTTCAAATCCCTCCATGGCCCTCGTCACCTCCCTATCTCTGTAACCTCCTCCAGCCCCACAATTCTCATCCTCCTGTTCAAATCCCTCCATGGCCCTCGCCCCCTCCCTATCTCTGTAACCTCCTCCAGCCCCTACAATTCTCATCCTCCTGTTCAAATCCCTCCATGGCCCCTCGCCCCCTCCCTGTCTCTGTAACCTCCTCCAGCCCCTACAATTCTCATCCTCCTGTTCAAATCCCTACATGGCCCTCACCCCCTCCCTATCTCTGTAACCTCCTCCAGCCCCGACAATTCTCATCCTCCTGTTCAAATCCCACCATGGCCCTCGCCCCCATTTATATCTCTGTAACCTCCTCCAGCCCCAACAATTCTCATCCTCCTGTTCAAATCCCTCCATGGCCCTCGTCCCCTCCCTATCTCTGTAACCTCCTCCAGCCCCACAATTCTCATCCTCCTGTTCAAATCCCTCCATGGCCCTCGCCCCCTCCCTATCTCTGTAACCTCCTCCAGCCCCTACAATTCTCATCCTCCTGTTCAAATCCCTCCATGGCCCCTCGCCCCCTCCCTGTCTCTGTAACCTCCTCCAGCCCCTACAATTCTCATCCTCCTGTTCAAATCCCTACATGGCCCTCACCCCCTCCCTATCTCTGTAACCTCCTCCAGCCCCGACAATTCTCATCCTCCTGTTCAAATCCCACCATGGCCCTCGCCCCCATCTATATCTCTATAACCTCCTCCAGCCCTACAATTCTTATCCTCCTGTTCAAATCCCTCCATGGCCCTCGCCCCCTCCCTATCTCTGTAACCTCCTCCAGCCCTACAATTCTCATCCTCCTGTTCAAATCCCTCCATGGCCCCACGCCCCCTCCCTATCTCTGTAACCTCCTTCAGCCCCTACAATTCTCATCCTCCTGTTCAAATCCCTCCATGGGCCCTCGCCCCCTCCCTATCTCTGTAACCTCCTCCAGCCCCTACAATTCTCATCCTCCTGTTCAAATCCCTCCATGACCCCTCGCCCCTTCCCTATCTCTGTAACCTCCTCCAACCCCGATAATTCTCATCCTCCTGTTCAAATCGCTCCATGGCCCCTCGCCCCCTCCCTATCTCTGTAACCTCCTCCAGCCCCTACAATTCTCATCCTTCTGTTCAAATCCCTCCATGGCCCCTCGCCCTCTCCCTATCTCTGTAACATCCTCCAGCCCCTACAATTCTCATCCTCCTGTTCAAATCCTTCCATGGCCCCTCGCCCCCTCCCTATCTCTGTAACCTCCTCCAGCCCCTACAATTCTCATCCTCCTGTTCAAATCCCACCATGGCCCTCGCCCCCATCTATATCTCTGTAACCTCCTCCAGCCCTACAATTCTTATCCTCCTGTTCAAATCCCTCCATGGCCCTCGTCCCCTGCCTATCTCTGTAACCTCCTCCAGCCCTACAATTCTCATCCTCCTGTTCAAATCCCTCCATGGCCCTCGCCCACTCCCTATCTCTGTAACCTCCTCCAGCCTCTACAATTCTCATCCTCCTGTTCAAATCCCTCCATGGCCCCACGCCCCCTCCCTATCGCTGTAACCTCCTCCAGCCCCTACAATTCTCATCCTCCTGTTCAAATCCCTCCATGGGCCCTCGCCCCCTCCCTATCTCTGTAACCTCCTCCAGCCCCTACAATTCTCATCCTCCTGTTCAAATCCCTCCATGGGCCCTCGCCCCCTCCCTATCTCTGTAACCTCCTCCAGCCCCTACAATTCTCATCCTTCTGTTCAAATCCCTCCATGGCCCCTCGCCCCTCTCCTTATCTCTGTAATCTCCTCCAGCCCCGACAATTCTCATACTCCTGTTTAAATCCCTCCATGGCCCTCGCCCCCTCCCTATCTCTGTAACCTCCTCCAGCCTTACAATTCTCATCCTCCTGTTCAAATCCCTCCATGGCCCCTCGCCCCCTCCCTATCTCTGTAACCTCCTTCAGCCCCGACAATTCTCATCCTCCTGTTCAAATCCCTCCATGGCCCCTCGCCCTCTCCCTATCTCTGTAAGACATAAGACATAAGATCATAAGAAATAGGAGCAGGAGTAGGCCAATCGGCCCTTCGAGCCTGCTCCACCATTCAACAAGATCATGGCTGATCTGATCCTAACCTCAAATCTAAAGAACACAAGAAGTCGGAGCAGGACCCGGCCACTCAGCCCTTGGGCCCGCTCCGCCACCCACAGGGCCTCGACCGATCCGAACTCAGCCTCATGTCCAATTTCCTGCCCGCTCACCATAACCCCTAATTCCCTTTACCTCTAGGAAACGGTCTATTTCTGTTTTAAATTTATTTAATGATGTAGCTTCCACAGCTTCCTGGGGCATCAAATTCCACAGACCCACTACCCTCTGAGTGAAGAAGATTCTCCTCATGTCAGTTTTGAAAGAGCAGCCCCTTATTCTAAGATTATGCCCCCTAGTTCTAGTTTCACCCATCCTTGGGAACATCCTTACCGCATCCACCCGATCAAGCCCCTTCACAATCTTATATGTTTCAATAAGATCGCCTCTCACTCTTCTGAACTCCAATGAGTAGAGTCCCAATCTACTCAACCTCTCCTCATATGTCCACCCCCTCATCCCCGGGATTAACCGAGTGAACCTTCTTTGTACTGCCTCGAGAGCAAGTATGTCTTTTCTTAAGTATGGACACCTAAACTGTATGCACTATTCCAGGTGCGGTCTCACCAATACCTTATATAACTGCAGCAATACCTCCCTGTTTTTATAATCTATCCCCCTAGCAATAAAAGCCAACATTCCGTTGGCCTTCTTGATCACCTGCTGCACCTGCATACTAACTTTTTGATTTTCTTGCACTAGGACCCCCAGAACCCTTTGTACTGCAGTACTTTCCAGTTTCTCGCCATTAAGATAATAACTTGTTCTCTGATTTTTCCTGCCAAAGTGCATAACCTCACATTTTCCAATATTGTATTGCATCTGCCAAATCTCCGCCCACTCACCCAGCCTGTCTATATCCCCTTGTAGGTTTTTTATGTCCTCCTCACTTTCTACTTTCCCTCCCATCTTTGTATCATCTGCAAACTTTGATATGTTACACTCGGTCCCCTCCTCCAAATCGTTAATATAGATTGTAAAGAGTTGGGGACCCAGCACCGACCCCTGCGGAACACCACTAGTTACTGATTGCCAGTCTGAGAATGAACCATTTATCCCAACTCTCTGCTTCCTGTTAGATAACCAATCCTCCACCCATGCCAGAATATTACCCCCAATCCAGTGATTTTTTATCTTGAGTAATAATCTTTTATGTGGCACCTTGTCGAATGCCTTCTGGAAGTCTAAATACACTACGTCCACTGGTTTCCCTTTATCCACCCTATACGTTATGTCCTCAAAGAACTCAAGCAAATTTGTCAGACATGACTTCCCCTTCATAAAGCCATGCTGACTTTGTCCTATTAAATTATGTTTATCTAAATGTTCCGTTACTGTCTCTTTAATAATAGACTCCAAAATTTTACCCACCACAGATGTTAGGCTAACTGGTCTATAATTTCCAGCCTTCTGCCTACTACCCTTGTTAAATAAGGGTGTTACATTAGCAGTTTTCCAATCTGCCGGGACCTCTGCTGAGTCCAGGGAATTTTGGAAAATTATTACCAAAGCATCCACAATCCCTACTGCCACTTCCCTCAAGACCCTAGGATGTAAGCCATCAGGTCCAGGTGATTTATCCGCCTTGAGTCCCATTGAGTAACCTCCTCCAGCCCCTACAACCCTCCGAGATCTCTGCGTTCCTCCAACTCTCGCTTCTTGTCCAACATCCACTCCCTTCGCCCCATCATTGGCGGCCGTGCCTTCAGCCGCCTGCTCCCCACACTGTGGACTTCCCTCCCGAACCCACTCCGCTTCTCCACCTTGACCGCCTTCCTGAAAACCCCTCCTCTTTGTCGGGGCTTTTGTTCCCCTGCCCATCTTCTTCTGAGCCTCCACTTGTGTCTAGTTCGGCGCCTGTGTGTCGCCTGAGGACTTGTTTTCAACATCTAAGGCGCTATATAAATGCACGTTGCAGGTCCTAGTTGTTGCCGTTGGCTCCCAGCTGTTTCCCAACGCTCTCTGCAGTGATATTCAAAGTCCGGGCCAGTTTCCCCCTCAGGTCGTTACTTGTCGTGAAATAGCAAAGGCTGAAGACACTCGTTAATTCCACCCCCCTGTGTTCAATTTGATTTTTAAAGAAAGCAGAAGGAACCCAGCAGAATAAATCTTCAGCGAGGCCTTTTGTGCGTGACTAGAAATGGTGGCCGCCAGAGATCTCAGCCTTTGATTGAATTAAGATTCGTTGAGTGTTACAGCAGGGTGTCGGTTCATCCAGGCTGTGCCCTCCCTCTGAGAGAGCTCTCCCGTTAATCTCAATCGCCTTTCCCCATTCAGACCATCGCCTCCGTGCCCTCCCTTCCATTACATCTCCTTACCTGAGGAAGGATGTTCTTGCCATAGAGGGAGTGCAGCGAAGGTTCACCAGACTGATTCCTGGGATGGCAGGACTGTCGTATGAGGAGAGATTGGGTCGACTAGGCCTGTGTTCACTAGAGTTTAGAAGAATGAGAGGGGATTGTCCTATGAGGAGAGATTGGGTCAACTAGGCCTGTATTCACTCGAGTTCAGAAGAATGAGAGGGGATTGTCGTATGAGGAGAGATTGGGTCGACTAGGCCTGTATTCACTCGAGTTTAGAAGAATGAGAGGGGATTGTCCTATGAGGAGAGATTGGGTCGACTAGGCCTGTATTCACTCGAGTTTAGAAGGATGAGAGGGAGTCCCATTGAAACGTATCTGAGCGGCAATAGATTGGGTAAAGGGGAAGTGCAACGAGACCTGGGTGTCCTTGTGCACCAGTCGCTGAAGGTAAGCATGCAGGTGCAGCAGGCCGTGAAGAAGGCAAATGGTATGTTGGCCTTCATAGCGAGAGGATTCGAGTACAGGAGCAAGGATGTCTTGCTGCAGTTGTACAGGGCCTTGGTGAGACCACACCTTGAGTATTGTGTGCAGTTTTGGTCACCTTTACTGAGGAAGGATGTACATGCCATGGAGGGAGTGCAGCGAAGAATCCCCAGGCTGATACCTGGGATGGCAGGAATGACGTATGAAGAGAGATTGGGTCCATTAGGCTTATATTTGCTAGAGTTTAGAAGAATGAGAGGGGATCTCATTGAAACCTATAAAATTCTAACAGGACTAGACAGACTAGATGCAGGAAGGATGTTCCCGATGGCGGGGGAGTCCAGAACCAAGGGTCACAGTCTAAGGATAAGGAGTAAGCCATTTAGGACTGAGATGAGGACGAATTTCTTCACCCAGAGAGTGGTGAACCTGTGGAATTCTCTACCACAGAAGGCAGTTGAGGCCAATTCATTAAATATATTCAAGAAGGAGTTAGATATATTTCTTAAAGCTAAAGGGATCAAGGGATATGGGGAGAAGGCAGGGACAGGGTTCTGAGTTTGGATGATCAGCCATGATCTCATCGAATGGCGGAGCAGGCTCGAGGGGCCGAATGGCCTACTCCTGCTCCTATCTTCTATGTTTCTATGTTATGTTTCTATACAATTCTGACAGGGCTAGACAGACTGGATGCAGGGAGGATGTTTCCCCTGGCTGTGGCGGGGGGTCTAGAATGAGGGGTCACAGTCTCAGGATACAGGGTAGGACATTTACATAGATACATAGATACATAGAAGATAGGAGCAGGAGTAGGCCATCCGGCCCTTCGAGCCTGCTCCGCCATTTAATGAGATCATGGCTGATCCTCCAATTCAGTATCCCGTCCCCGCCTTCTCTCCGTAACCCTTAACCCCTTTTGCCTGTAGAAATATATCTAATTCCCTCTTAAATATATTTAATGAGCTGGCGTACACAGCCCTCTGTGGCAATGAGTTCCACAGGTTCACCACCCTCTGAGTGAAGAAATTCCCCCTCATTTCTGTCCTAAATGGTTTAGCCCTTATCCTTAAATTATGTCCTCTCGTTCTGTTCTCACCCGCCAAGGGAAACATTCCTTCTGCATCTAGTCTGTCTAGACCTGTCAGAATTTTATACACTTCTATGAGGTCCCCTCTCAATCTTCTAAACTCCAGTGTGTACATCCCTAAACTACATAGTCTCTCCTCATAGGTCAATCCCGCCATTCCTGGTATCAGCCTGGTGAATCGCCGCTGCACCCCCTCCATGGCAAGAACATCTTTCCTCAGATGAGGCGACCAAAACTGTACACAGTACTCGAGGTGTGGTCTCACCAGTGCCCTGTACAGCTGCAGCAAGGTATCCCTGTTCCTGTATTCCAACCCTTTTGCTATGAAGGCCAGCATACCGTTTGCCTTCTTGATCGCCTGTTGCACCTGCATGCTCGCCTTCAGTGACTGGTGTACAAGAACACCCAGGTCTCTCTGTACTTCCCCCTCTCCCAATTTATTGCCATTTAAATAATAATTTGCCCTCCCGTTCCTGCACCCAAGGTGGATAACTTCGCACTTGTCCACATTATAGTGCATCTGCCATTTATCCGCCCAATCACCCAGTCTGTCCAAATCGCTCTGGAGCTTCCTGGTCTCCTCCTCTGAGCCCACCCCCCCTCCTAGTTTAGTGTCGTCTGCAAATTTGGAAATGCTGCATCCGACTCCCTGATCCAGGTCATTAATGTAAATTGTGAACAGCTGGGGACCCAGGACAGATCCCTGTGGTACCCCACTTGTTACTGCCTGCCATTCAGAAAATGAGCCGTTTATTCCAACTCTCTGTTTTCTATCTGACAGCCAGTTCTCTATCCACGTCAATACTTTCCCCTTTATCCCATGAGCTTCAATTTTCCCTGCTAATCTTTTATGTGGGACCTTATCGAAGGCCTTTTGGAAGTCCAGGTACACCACATCTACTGGCTCTCCCCCATCTATTTTACCAGTTACTCCCTCAAAAAATTCCAATAGATTAGTCAAGCACGATTTACCCTTTGTAAATCCATGTTGACTCTGTCCTATCCTGTCCCCATTTGCTAAGTGCTCCGCTATTTCATCCTTAATGATGGACTCCAGCATTTTGCCCACAACTGATGTAAGGCTTACAGGTCTGTAATTACCTGCTTTTTCCCTACCCCCCTTTTTGAATAGTGGGGTAACGTTAGCTACCCTCCAATCCATGGGCACTGTTCCCGAGTCTAATGAATTCTGAAAAATCATACTTAGTGCATCCGCTATCTCTAGGGCCACCTCCTTCAGTACCCTAGGATGCATGTTATCAGGCCCTGGGGATTTGTCCGCCTTCAATCCCTTTAGCTTCCTTAACACCATATCCTTAGAGATATTGACTTGCGTCAGTTCCTCCTTTGCAAATGTCCCTATTTTTCCCGATATCCCAGGGAGGTTTTTTGTGTCTTCCTTCGTAAAGACTGACCCAAAGTATGCATTTAGTTGGTCTGCCATTTCTTTATTTCCCGTTATATATTCCCCCGTATCTGACTGCAATGGGCCAACTTTGGTTTTCACCAGTCTTTTCCTCTTGATATACTTATAAAAGCTTTTGGAGTTAGTTTTTATATTTTCCGCCAGCTTGCTTTCGTAAGCTATTTTGCCCCTCTTGATTAAGCCCTTTGTCCTCCTTTGCTCTATCTTAAACTGTTCCCAATCTTCCGCTCTGGCGCTTTTTTTGGCTATTTTATACGCCCTATCTTTGGATTTTATGCTGTCTCTAATTTCCCCTGTTATCCACGGTTGAGTCACCTTTTTAGATTTCCTTTTATGACAGATTGGTATAAACAATTTTTGCAATTTTGTCATTCTATCTTTAAATGCTTGCCATTGTTTATCTACCTCCAGTCCTCCCAGGAACGTTGTCCAATCAGACCTACTCAGTTCCCGTCTAATGGCATCATAATTCCCCTTGTTTAAATTCAGGACCTTAGTATCTGAGTCAATTTCTTCGCTCTCCATTTCGAGTGAGAAATCGATCATGTTATGATCGCTCTGCCCCAAGGGTCCCCGCACAACAAGATTACTAATTAGTCCCTTCTCATTGCACAGTACCCAGTCCAATATAGCCTGTTCCCGAGTTGGTTCCCGAATAGGACTGAGATGAGGAGAAATGTCTTCACTCAGAGGGTGGTGAACCTGTGGAATTCTCTGCCACAGAAGGCTGTGGAGGCCAAGTCACTGAATATATTTAAGAAGGAGATAGATCGATTTCTTGACACAAAAGGCATCAAGGGGTATGGGGAGAGAGCGGGAATATGGTATTGAGATAGAGGATCAGCCATGATCATATTGAATGGCGGAGCTGGCTCGAAGGCCCGAATGGCCTACTCCTGCTCCTATTTTTCTATGTTTCTAAGTTTCTATGTTACAATATTTATCTCTCAACCAACATCCCAAAAAAAAACCAGAGTAGCTGGACTTTTATCCCATGGCTGTTTGTGGGAGCTTGCTGTGCGCAAATTGGCTGCCGCGTTTCCATATATTACAATAGTGTCTACACTTCAAAAAGTAGTTCATTGTCTGTGAGGTGATTTGGGACATCCCAGCACTTTCTTCCCCTCTCTGAACTCTTCCACAAAACATATCGAACAGTCCACAGATTACACAGGATTACATACATCGGATATACGGCACAGAGACAGGCCATTCGGCCCAACCAGTCCATGCCGGCGTTTATGCTCCACTCGAGCCTCCTCCCGTCTTTCCACAACTAACTCTATCAGCGTAACCCTCTATACCCTTCTCCCTCATGTGCTTGTCCAGCCTCCCCTTAAATGCATTGACGCTATTCGCCTCATCCCCTCCCTGTGGTAGCGAGTTCCGCATTCTCCCCACTCTCTGGGTAAATCACCGCTCACATTTACTAACCTTGAATTCATTCACTCAATTGTTGTCCATTCCCCCATCTTATCAACGTCCCTCTTTGCAGCTTCCTTCAGTCTTCAGAATTATTGACCGTGCTTAGTCCTTAAGTTTCATCTCCAAATGCGGTCGCCGCTCCCTCCGAACCTCCATCCGAATCATCGAACACAGCCAGCAGAAGTGGTCCCAGAACTGATCCCTCAGGAACACGACTATCCAACTGCTGACAAATGTGAGAAGTCGCACAACACCAGGTTATAGTCCAACAGCTTTATTTGAAATCACAAGCTTTCGGAGCGCTGCTCCTTCGTCAGGTGAAGTGAAGAGATGCATATAGGCACAGCATATATAGTCAGAGAACACAGCCAGGTGACTACAGTTAATATTTCCAACTGCCCTTTATCACACCTCGGCAGAGAGATAATCTCAGCAATCAAAGGTGTGGATGGTGCCCAAACAGGTCAGTCAGGAAAACATGACATCAAAGACAATGAGGAGGGGTCACAGGGGGTCAAATGTGGCAGATGCTGGGGTCTGTATGGAAAACAAAAAACTTTTTTTGCTGGAAATCACAGCAGGTCTGGCCGTATCTGTGTAGAGAGAACAAGCCAACGACGACTTGAGTCTGGATGACTTTACGTCACGTAACGTGACATGAACCCAAGATCCCGGTTGAGGCCGTCCTCATGGGTGCAGAACTTGGCTATCGGTTTCTGCTCCACGATTTTGCGTTGTCGTGTGTCTCGAAGGCCGCCTTGGAGAACGCTTACCCGAAGATCGGAGGCTGAATGTCCTTGACTGCTGAAGTGTTCCCCGACTGGGAGGGAACACTCCTGCCTGGCGATTGTTGCGCAGTGTCCGTTCATACATTGTCGCAGTGTCTGCATGGTCTCGCCTGATGAAGGAGCAGCACTCCGAAAGATTGTGATTTCAAATAAAGCTGTTGGACTATAACCTGGTGTTGTGCGACTTCTCACATTTGTCCACCCCGCAGTCCAACAGCGGCATCTCCACATCATGCATACTAACTTAAAGGAGGAGGCCATTCAGCCGCTCGAGCCTGTTCCGTCATTCAATTAGACCATGGGTGATCTGTATCTTAACTCCATCTACCCACCTTGGTTCCGTAACCCTTAATACCCTTTAGCCCAACAAAAATCTATCAATCTCCACTTCCGTCGGCAGCGAGTTCCAGGTCCTCACCACTCGCTGTGTAAAAAAGTTTTTCCTCACATCCCCCCTGTATCTTTTGCCCAAACCCTTAAATCTGTGTCGCCTGGTCCTTGTACCATCAACTAGTGGGAACAGCCTTTCCCCGTCTAGCATATCCAAACCCGTCACAATCTTGTACACCTCTATCAAATCACCCCTCAACCTCCTTTGCTCCAATGAAAACAAATCCAGCTTCTCCAACTGTCCTTGTAGCTAAGATCCCCCCATCCCCGGAACCATTCTGGTAAATCTCCTCTGCACCCTCTCGAGGGCCTTCACATCCTTCCTAAAGTGTGGCAACCAGAACTGGACGCAATACTCCAGTTGTGGCCTAACCAGCGCTTTATAAAGGTTCAGCATAACTTCTCTACTTTTGTACTCAGTTCTCTATTTATGCCGTGATTATAACTCTGTCGAGGTGTGATAAAGGGCAGTTAGAAAGATTAACTGTAATCATCTGGCAGTGTTCTCTGACTATATATGCTGTGCCTATATGCATCTCTTCACTTCACCTGACGAAGGAGCAGCGCTCCGAAAGCTTGTGATTTCAAATAAAGCTGTTGGACTATAACCTGGTGTTGTGCGACTTCTCACATCTATTTATGAAGCCCAGGATCCCATGTGCTTTGTTATCCACTCTCTCAATATGTCCCGCCACCTTCAGGGACCGATGCACATTAACTCCCAGGTCCCTCTGTCCCTGCACACTCTTTAAAACTGTGCCATTAAGTGTATATTGCCTATATTCCTTCTCATAGCTCTGAAATTTTTCCTCTTGAAGTATTTATCCGATTCCCTTTGGAAAGTTACTATTGAATCTGCTTCCACCGCCCTTTCAGGCAGCGCGTTCCAGATCACAACAACTCGCGGCGTTGAAAAAAATGATTTTGTCCGCTGTTCTCTGACGGATCTCTTCTCTGTTTTGTTCCCCTCTCTCTGTGTTCCATTCCAGTATCCTCGCTTGATACCAGCAATGAACAAAACCGTGAGTATCTCGCATTCAAATAAAGTCTCAGTGCCCATGAATAACTTCACTCGAGAATGAGAGGAATTACCAATATCGGTGAATGACAAACTCAGAACTGCAGCGATCCCGTCATTCTCGTCAAGTTATACTGGGAGACATGAATCTTGTCATTCATGACTTATGACATAACACTGGGCGGCCTGCAGGGGGCGCTGTCCAGGGAGAGTATAAATACTCGGGCATGGGCCCAGCTTGTGAGGACATTCCTTAACAGGAACTAGTAAGGACACTACTCGATCTCCATGTTGTAAAACAGTTGATTAAAGCTTTGTTTAACGATTAGACCAAGTGCCTAGTAGTGTTCTTACGTCACTGGGTATCTTTGCTCCGATATGACGTAACAGATTATCAAATCCATATCCAGCGGTTAATGCTAAAGCGATATCAAACAGTAATAATGACTCATAATCGTTTATAGCTTTGACTGCTAATTTTCAAGAGTCAAAGGTGAAATAAATAAAGGAAGCATTTACAGGACTGATTGGACCGATCTCTCAAAGAGCCGGCACAGGCACGATGGGCCGAATGTCATATCATGGCCGCCATTGTATTGAATTGAATAAAGCAGGGGGCTTGTTAGATTGACGATGAAGGTATTTTAAATCTAAAGCCGTGAGGAATTATTTTATATTTTAAATGCTGAGGTTTAACGGTGACTGGAACCATTAAATCTAAATCGTGTCCCATTCTCGGTACCGCACTTTAGGAAGGATGTGAAGGCCTTAGAGAGGGTGCAGGAAAGATTGGCCAGAATGGTACCAGGGCTGAGCGACTTCAGTGATGTGGAGAGACTGGAGAAGCTGGGATTGTTCTCCTTAGAGCAGAGAAGGTTAAGTGGAGATTGACCAGAATGGTACCAGAGATGAGGGACTTCAGTGATGTGGAGAGACTGGAGAAGCTGGGGTTGTTCTCCTTGGAGCAGAGAAGGTTAAGGGGAGATTGACCAGAATGGTACCAGGGATGAGGGACGTCAGTGATGTGGAGAGACTGGAGAAGCTGGGGTTGTTCTCCTTAGAGCAGAGAAGGTTAAGGGGAGATTTGATAGAGGTGTTCAAAATCATGAGGGGTCTGGACAGAGTAGATAGAGAGAAACTGTTCCGACTGGCGGAAGGGTCGAGAACCAGAGGACACAGATTTAAGGTGATTGGCAGAAGAACCAAAGGCGACATGAGGAAAAACTTTTTTACGCAGCGAGTGGTGAGGATCTGGAATGTGCTGCCTGAAAGGGTGGTGGAGGCAGATTCAATCGTGGCTTTCAAAAGGGAATTGGATAAGTACCTGAAGGAAAAACAATTGCAGGGCTACGGGGAAAGGGCGGGGGTGAGTGGGACTAGCTGAAGTGTTCTTCCAGAGAGCCGGCATGGGCTCGACGGGCCAAATGGCCTCTTTCTGTGCTGTAACCATTCTATGATTCTATGATTCTATCTCTCTCTGTGACCCTCTCTCACTGTCTATTCTAATCCCATTTTCCAGCACTTGGTCCATAGCCTTGTAAGCTATGGCGTTTCAAGTGCTCATCTAAATGCTTCTTGAATGTTGTGAGGGTTCCTGCCTCGACCACCCTTTCAGGCAGTGAGTTCCAGATTCCAAGCACCCTCTGGGTGAAAAAGTTTTTCCTCAAATCCCCTCTAAACCTCCTGCCCCCTTACCTTGAAACTATGCCCCCTGGTTATTGACCCCTCAACTAAGGGGAAAAGTTCCTTTCTATCTACCCTATCTACGCCCCTCATAATTGTGTACACCTCAATCAGGTCCCCCCTCAGCCTTCTCTGCTCTAAGGAAAACAACCCCAGCCTGTCCAGTCTCTCTTCATAGCTGAAGCGCTGCAGCCCAGGTAACCTCCTGGTGAATCTCCTCTGCACCCTCTCCAATGCAATCACATCCTTCCTATAGCGTGGTGACCAGAACTGCACACAGTATTCCAGCTGTGGCCCAGCTAGCGTTTTGTACAGCTCCATCATAACCTCCTTGCTCTTATACTCTATGCCTCGGCTGATGAAGGCAAGTGTCCCATATGCCTTTTTTAACCACCTTATCTACCTGTCCTGCTGCCTTCAGGGATCTATGTACATGCACACCAAGGTCCCTCTGATCCTCTGTCCTTCCTCGGGTCCTCCCATTCATTGTCTATTCCCTTGACTTGTTAGTCCTCCCAAAATGCATCACCTCACACTTTTCAGGGTTAAATTCCATGTGCCACTGTTCTGCCCATCTGACCAACCCGTCTATATCGTCCTGTAGCCTGAGGCTTCCCTCCTCGCTATTTACCACCCCACCAATTTTCGTGTCATCTGCGAACTTACTGATCATACCTCCTACATTCACATCTGAATCATTAATGTACACCACAAACAGCAAAGGACCCAGCACCGATCCCTGCGGTACACCACTGGACACAGGCTTCCAGTCACAAAAACAACCTTCGACCATCACCCTCTGCCTCCTGCCACTAAGCCAATTTTGGATCCAATGTGCCAAATTGCCCTGGATCCAATGGGCTCTTTAAGAGACAGACTTGCATTTATATAGCACCTTTCACGACCACCGGCATGTTACAGCCAAAGAATTACTATTTTCGAAGTGGAGTCAGTGTTGCATTGTGGGAAACGTGGCAGCCAATTTGCGCACAGCAAGCTCCCACAAACAGCAATGTGATAACGAACAGATAATCTGATTTAGTGATGTTGATTGAGGGATAAATATTGGCCCCAGGACACTGGGGAGAACTCCCCCCCTGCTCTTCTTCCAATAGTGGCCGTGGGATCTTTTACATCCACCTGAGAGGGCAGACGGGCCTCGGTTTAACATCTCATCCGAAAGATGGCACTTCCGACAGTGCAGCGCTCCCTCAGCACTGGGAGTGTGGGCCTGGATTATGGAGCTCGAGTCCCAGAGTATATACATCTACCTCCGACAGAGCAGCACTCCCTCAGTACTGGCACCAGGGAGTGTGGGCATGGATTATGGGGCTCGAGTCCTAGAGTATATACATCTACCTCCGACAGTGCAGCGCTCCCTCAGTACTGGCACCGGGGAGTGTGGGCCTGGATTATGGCGCTCGAGTCCCAGAGTATATACATCTACCTCCGACAGTGCAGCGCTCCCTCAGTACTGGCACCGGGGAGTGTGGGCCTGGATTATGGGGCTCGAATCCTAGAGTATATACATCTACCTCCGACAGTGTAGCGCTCCCTCAGTACTGGCACCGGGGAGTGTGGGCCTGGATTATGGGGCTCAAGTCCTAGAGTATATACATCTACCTCCGACACTGCAGCACTCCCTCAGTACTAGCACTGGGGAGTGTGGGCCTGGATTATGGAGCTCGAGTCCTAGAGTATATACATCTACCTCCGACAGTGCAGCGCTCTCTCAGTAATGGCACCGGGGAGTGTGGGCCTGGATTATGGAGCTCGAGTCCTAGAGTATATACATCTACCTCCGACAGTGCAGCGCTCCCTCAGTACTGGCACCGGGGAGTGTGGACCTGGATTTATGTGCTCAAGTCCCTGGAGTGGGAGAATGACCCACAACCTACTGACTCAGAGGCGAGGGTGCTACCCACTGAGGCACAGCTGACATCAAGGGCAACATAATTCAGCAGATTGCAGATGTAGCTGTCCAGATGGTTTCTACAATGTCCCACTCCAGGCTCCTCATCTGTATCAGTCTATCAGGAGTCTCCTGGGAACCTTGTCTGTACAAGTGTCGTGTCTGGGCAGCACTCTCACTGTCTCAGGAACAATTAATTCAGAAACACATTCAAGCAGCGAATGGGGCTAATTTTAACTAAGAAACACGAAAAATAGGAGCAGGAGTCGGCCATTCGGCCCCTCGAGCCTGCTCCGCCATTCAATATGATCATGGCTGATCCTCTATCTCAATACCATATTCCCGCTCTCTCCCCATATCCCTTGAGGCCTTTTGTGTCTAGAAATCTATCTATCTCCTTCTTAAATATATTCAGTGACTTGGCCTCCACAGCCTTCTGTGGTAGAGAATTCCACAGGTTCACCACCCTCTGAGTGAAGAAATTCCTCCTCATCTCAGTCCTAAATGGCCGACCCCTTATCCTGAGACTGTGACCCCTGGTTCTAGACTCCCCAGCCAGGGGAAACAACCTCCCTGCATCTACCTTGTCAAGCCCTGTAAGAATTTTGTATGTTTCAATGAGATCACCTCTCATTCTTCGAAACTCCAGAAAATATAGGCCTAGTCTACTCAATCTCTCCTCATCGGACAATCCCCCCATCCCAGGAATCAGTCTGGTGAACCTTCGTTGCACTCCCTCTATGGCAAGTATATCCTTCCTCAGATAAGGAGACCAAAACTGGACACAATACTCCAGTTTTATACACCCAATTAAATCTCCCCTCAGCCTCCTCTGTTCCAAAGAAAACAACCCCAGCCTCTCCAATCTTTCCTCATCGCTTAAATTCCCCAGTTCTGTCAACGTCCTTGTAAACCTCCTCTGCACCCTCTCTAGTGCAATCACATCCTTCCTGTAATGTGGTGACCAGAACTGCACGCAGTACTCTAGCTGAAGCCTAACAAGTGTTTTATACAGTTCAAGCATAACCTCCCCACTCTTGTATTCTATGCCTCGGCTAACGAAGGCAAGCATTCCGTTTGCCTTCTTAACCACCTTATCTAGCTGTCCTGCGACCTTCAGGGATCTGTGGACATGCACTCCAAGGTCCCTCTGATCCTCTGCGCTTCTCAGTGTCCTAGCCATTTCCTCCCCTCCCCCTTTTCCCTGTCTCTGCGCTCACTTGAAACCCTGTCACATCTCTAACTTGTTGCCGTACTAACGAAGGGTCATCGACCTGAACCGTTAACTCTGTTTCTCGCTCTCCACGGATGCTGGATGGCCTGCTGAGTTTTTCCAGCATTTTCTGTTTTGATTTCAATATGAGGCCTGCTCAAGAACGGTTGGATCAAGCCCACCGTGTCTGATATCTACTTTTTATTCTTCAGCTACCTTAGCCAAGCCGACCCTGTCTCTGGATCCTCCTTGGGATGTTATTCTACCGGGAGAGGAATTTTCACTCACCTGTCGTTTCCCTCACACCAGCTGCAATGTTGAGTTCAACAGAGTTAATGAAAGTGGGAACATTGGATATTTCAGTGAAGTAAACTACTCCGCCAGTGTTAAGCTTGTTGAAGACAAACCGTCGAACGGTCGCATCGACTACACCTGTAAATATGAAAAATACTTCAAGAATATCAACACCTGGGCAAAGTCACCACAGAGTGAGTCCGTGGGGTTAACTGTAAAAGGTAAGGAAGATGCACCCACATTCTCAGTGGCCAAGTAACACTAAGAATCATAGAGTGAGACAGCACAGGAGGAGGCCATTCGGCCCATCGAGCCTGTGCCGGCTCTTTGGTCGAGCTCTCCATTTAATCCCACTCCCCCCTCGCTCGTTCCCCGTAGCCCTGATTTTTCTTCCTTTTCTCGTATTTCTCCAATTCCCCTTTTGAAAGTTACTATTGAATCTGCTTCCACCGCCCTTTCAGGCAGCGCGTTCCAGATCACAACAACTCGCTGCGTAAAGAAATGTTTCCTCATCTCCCCTCTGGTTCTTTTACCGATTATCTTCAATCTGTGTCCTCTGGTTACCCACCCTCCTGCCACTGGAAACACTTTCTCCTTATTTACTCTATCAAAACCCTTCATAATTTTTATCATCTCTATTAAATCTCCCCTTAACCTTCTCTGCTCTGAGGAGAACAATCCCAGCTTCTCCAGTCTCTCCACATCACTGAGGTCCCTCATACCTGGTACCATTCTGGTCAATCTCCTGCTTAACCTTCTCTGCTCTCAGGAGAACAACCCCAGCTTCTCCAGTCTCTCCACATCACTGAAGTCCCTCATCCCTGGTACCATTCTGGTCAATCTCCCCTTAACCTTCTCTGCTCCAAGGAGAACAACCCCAGCTTCTCCAATCTCTCCACTTTTATCTGAGTATTGCTGTTAGTGTGTGCTGACGGACATTCTGTTCTTATACGTTGGAAGTTCCAGGTAAAAGTTGTTGTAAAAGTTCAACTGACAGAATGAAGATAACGCATGATCACAGAGTCTGTATAACGGTATCTCATTGTTGGGGGTGGTGGTTTGTGTCAGCTTTGCCTCTGACTTCTGAGCAGTTCGAATCGCTCCCACTCCCTTGGTTCGAGACCTTGGACTTATTTGGGGGTTGTGACAAAAGGTGCAGCAGACAACTGAGTTTGATGAAAAGAACTTCAATCTTCATTCAAAAGGTAAAAACACAAATGACAACACTCTTAACACTCTAAAGGTGGGGAACACTTCGATACAAGTGAGGGAAATGACAGTAGAACAATACTTCACCCCTCCCAACCCCACTTTACCAGCTAAGTTAGGGTTTGAAGGACCAGGGAGAATGCTCACCAATCCTTTGACAGTTGGGCTAAATCGCGGTTTTGGGGTTCGCTGTTTCTGGCGGTTAGTGTCTGCCGTACCCCGTACGCGGTAGAGGACTTCACCTGAGTCTCTGGTCAGTCTTCGCGAGTCCGCTGATGCGGTAGGGTGCATTTTGGATCTATCAGGTGAGTACCCTAGCGAAAGGGTTTGAGTATAGGAACAGGGATGTCCTGCTGCAGTTGTACAGGGCCTTGGTGAGACCACACCTTGAGTACTGTGTGCAGTTTTGGTCGCCTTATCTGAGGAAGGATGTTCTTGCCATGGAGGGAGTTCAGCAAAGATTCACAAGGCTGATACCTGGGATGGCAGGAATGACATATGAGGAGAGAGTGGGTCGATTGGGCTTATACTCGCTGGAGTATAGATGAATGAGAGGGGATCTCATCGAAACATATAAAATTCTGACAGGTCTGGACAAACTAGATGCAGGAAGAATGTTCCCGATGGTCGGAGAGTCCAGAACCAGGGGTCATAATCTAAGGATAAGGGGTAAGCCATTTAGGACAGAAATGAGGAAGAATTTCTTCACCCAGAGAGTGGTGAACCTGTGGAATTCTCTACCACAGAAGGCAGTTGCGGCCAATTCATTAAATATATTCAAGAAGGAGTTGGATATATTTCTTAAGGCTAAAGGGATCAAGGGATATGGGGAGAAAGCAGGGACAGGGTACTGAGTTTGGATGATCAGCCATGATCTCATTGAATGGCGGAGCAGGCTCGAGGGGCCGAATGGCCTACTCCTGCTCCTATCTTCTATGTTTCTATGATTCTAAGACACAAAAACATTCCGGAAATAATGGGGAACTAAGGGTCGAGAGAGAATGAGGAACTTAAAGAAATTAGTGTAAGCAAAGACATAGTACTGGAGCAGTTCATGGGACTGAGTGGCGACAATCCCCTGGACCTGACGACCTGTCCCCTAGGGTTTTAAAAGAGGTAACTGCAGAGATAGTGGATGCACTGGTATTAATCTTCCAGAATTCCCTAGATTCTAGAACAGTCCCCAAGGATTGGAAGGTAGCCAATGTAACCCCACTATTAAAGAAAGGAGGAAGAGAAAAAATGGGGAACTACAGACCAGTTAGCCTGACATCAGCAGCTGGCAAAATGCTAGAATCTATTATTAGGGATGTGGTAACAGGGCACTTAGAAAATCATAATATGATTAGGCAGAGTCAACATGGTTTTATGAAAGGGAAATCATGTTTGACAAATCTGTTAGTTTTTGAAGATGTAACTAGTAGGATGGATAAGGGGGAACCAGTGGATGTAGTGAATTTGGATTTTCGAAAAGCATTCGATAAGGTGCCACACAAGAGGTTATTACACAAAATTAGGACTCATGGGATTGGGGGTAATATGGATTGAGGATTGGTTAATGGACAGAAAATAGATCGCAGGAATAAACGGGACTTTTTCAGGTTGGCAGGCTGTAACTAGTGGGGTACCGCAAGGATCAGTGCTTGGGCCTCAGCTATTTACAATCTATATCAATGACTTAGATGAAGGGACTGAGTGTAATGTATCCGAGTTTGCTGATGATACAAAGTTAGGTGGGAGGAGTAAGCTGTGAGGAGGATGCAAAATGGTATGTTGGCCTTCGTAGCGAGAGGGTTCGAGTACAGGAACAAGGATGTCTTGCTGCAGTTGTACAGGGCCTTGGTGAGACCACATCTTGAGTATTGTGTGCAGTTTTGGTCGCCTTATCTGAGGAAGGATGTTCTTGCCATGGAGGGAGTGCAGCGAAGATTCACCAGACTGATACCTGGGATGGCAGGAATGACGTATGAGGAGAGATTGGGTCGATTGGGCTTATACTCGCTGGAGTTTAGAAGAATGAGAGGGGATCTCATTGAAGCTTATAAAATTCTAAACAGGACTAGACAGACTAGATGCAGGAAGGCTGTTCCCGATGGCCGGGGAGTCCAGAACCAGGGGTCACAGTCTAAGGATAAGGGGTAAGCCATTTAGGACTGAGATGAGGAGGAATTTCTTCACCCAGAGAGTGGTGAACCTGTGGAATTCTCTACCACAGAAGGCAGTTGCGGCCAATTCATTAAATATATTCAAGAAGGAGTTGGATATATTTCTTAAGGCTAAAGGGATCAAGGGATATGGGGAGAAAGCAGGGACAGGGTACTGAGTTTGGATGATCAGCCATGATCTCATCGAATGGCGGAGCAGGCTCGAGGGGCCGAATGGCCTACTCCTGCTCCTATCTTCTATGTTTCTATGTTTCTATACAGACGGGTTGACTGAGTGGGCAGGAACATGACAAATGGAATACAATGTGGGGAAGTGTGAGGTTATCCACTTTGGAAGGAAAAACAAAAAAGCAGAATATTTTTTTGAATGGTGAGAGATTGGGAAATATTTGCACTCGGAGGGACCTGAGTGTCCTTGTACACGAATCACAGAAAGTTAACAGGCAGGTACAGCAAGCTATTAGGAAAGCAAATGGTATGTTAGCTTTTGTTACAGTGTATAAGAGTAAAGACGTCTTACTACAATTATACAGGGCCTTGGTGAGACCACACCTGGAGTATTGTCTGCAGTTTTGGTCTCCTTACCTAAGGAAGGATATACTTGCCTTAGAGGGAGTGCAATGAAGATTCACGAGATTGATTCCTGGGATGAAGGGGATTGTCCTATGAGGCGAGATTGAGTAGACTAGGCCTATATTCTCTGGAGTTTAGAAGAATGAGAGGTGATCTCATTGAAACATACAAAATTCTTACTGGGTTTGACAGGGTCGATGCTGAGAGGCTGTTTCCCCCTGGCTGGAGAGTCTAGAACCAGGGGTCACAGTCTCAGGATAAGGGGTCGGCCATTTAGGACTGAGATGAGGAGGAATTTCTTCACTCAGAGGGTGGTGAATCTTTGGAATTCTCTGCCCCAGAGGGCTGTGGAGGCTCAGTCGTTGAGTATATTCAAGATAGAGATCGATAGATTTGGGGGAATGAAGGGAATTAAGGGATATGGGGATAGTGCAGGAAAGTGGAGTTGAGGTAGAAGGTCAGCCATGATCTTATTGAATGGCGGAGCAGGCTCGAGGGGCCGAATGGCCGACTCCTGCTCCTAATTCTGATGTTCTTATGTAATCGCACAGCATCGAAGGAAGCCATTCATTCCAACATACCAGTGTCGGCTCTTTGAAAGAGCTATCCAATTCGACCTCCCCACCACTCCCCCTGTTCTACCCCACAGCCCTGCAATTTTATCCTTCTGAAATATTTATCCAATTCCCTGTTGAAAGTTACTATTGAATCTGCTTCCACCGCCCTTTCAGGCAGCGCGTTCCAGATCACAACAACTCTCTGCGTAAAAAAAATCTCCTCTTTCTTTTTTTATTCATTTATGGGATGTGGGTGTCAGCTGGCAAAGCCAGCATTTATTGCCCATCCCTAATCGCCCTTGAGAAGGTGGTGGTGAGCCGCCTTCTTGAACCGCTGCAGTCCGTGTGGTGAAGGTGCTCCCACAGTGCTGTCAGGGAGGGAGTTCCAGGATTTTGACCCAGCGACGATGAAGGAACGGCCGATATATTTCCAAGTCAGGATGGTGTGTGACTTGGAGGGGATCTTGGAGGTGGTGGTGTTCCCATGCGCCTGCTGCCCTTGTCCTTCTAGGTGGAAGAGGTCGCGGGTTTGGGAGGTGCTGCCGAAGAAGCCTTGGCGAGTTGCTGCAGTGCATCTTGTAGATGGTGCACACTGCAGCCACGGTGCGCCGGTGGTGGAGGGAGTGAATGTTTAAGGTGGTGGATGGGGTGCCAATCAAGCGGGCTGCTTTGTCCTGGATGGTGTCGAGCTTCTTGAGTGTTGTTGGAGCTGCACTCATCTCACCTCCGGTTATTTTGCCAATCATAAGAACATAAGAACATAAGCAGTAGGAGCAGGAGTCGGCCATACGGCCCCTCGGGCCTGCTCCGCCATTCAATAGGATCATGGCTGATCCGAACCTAGACTCACGTCCACTTCCCTGCCCGCTCCCCATAACCCTTAATTCCCTTATCAGCTCGGAAACTGTCTATCTCCGTTTTAAATTTATTTAATGTCGCAGCTTCCACAGCTCTCTGAGGTAGCAAATTCCATCGATTTACTACCCTCTGAGTGAAGAAGTTTCTCCTCATCTCAGTTTTGAAACGGCAGCCCCTTATTCTAAGACTATGCCCCCTAGTTCTAGTCTCACCCATCAGTGGAAACATCCTCCCCGCCTCCACCCGATCAAGCCCCCTCACAATCTTATATGTTTCGATAAGATCGCCTCTCATTCTTCTGTATTCCAATGAGTAGAGGCCCAACCTACTCAACCTTTCCTCATAAGTCAACCCCCTCATCTCCGGAATCAACCGAGGGAACCTTCTCTGAACTGCCTCGAGAGCAAGTATATCTTTTCTTAAATATGGAAACCAAAACTGTGCGCAGTATTCCAGGTGTGGCCTCACCAGTACCCTGTATAGCTGAAGCAAGACTTCCCTGCTTTTATACTCCATCCCCCTTGCAATAAAAGCCAAGATTCCATTGGCCTTCCTGATCACCTGCTGTACCTGCATACGAACCTTCTGTGTTTCATGCACCAGGACCCCCAGATCCCTTTGTACTGTAGCACTTTGCAGTTTCTTTCCATTCAGATAATAACTTGCTCTTTGATTTTTTTCTACCAAAGTGCATAACCTCACACTTTCCAACATTATATTCCATCTGCCAAATTTCTGCCCACTCACTTAGCCTGTCTATGTCCCCCTGCAGGTTTTTTATGTCCTCCTCACTCACTGCTTTCCATCTTCAATCTGTGTCCTCTGGTTACCGACCCTCCTGCCATTGGAAACACTTTCTCCTTATGTACTCTCTCAAACCCTTCATAATCCTCAACACCTCTATTACATCTCCCCTTACCCTTCTCTGCTCCGAGCAGAACCACCCCAGTTTCTCCAGTCTCGCCACATAACCGACATCCCTGATCCCTGATACCTGATACCTGATACCAAAAATGTGCGGGTTAGGTTGATTTGGCTATGATAAATTGACCCTTAGTGTTAGGGGGGGATTAAATATGTGGGGTTATGGGGATAGGATGGGATATGTTAGGGGGAATTAAATACGTGGGGTTACGGGGGTAGGGTGGGATATGTGTACTGTGGGGATTAAAGCAGGGACAGGGTACTGGATTTGGATGATCAGCCATGATCGTATTGAATGGTGGAGCAGGCTCGACGGGCCGAATGGCCTACTCCTGCTCCTAGATTCTATGTTTCTATGTTTCTATGTTTCTATACCATTGTGGTAAATCTCCTCTGCGCCCTTTCCAAGGTCAATATGTGTTTTTTTTTCCCCCACACACTTGGCTTCATATATTCAAATCATTTCTTCTTTGCCCCACGTGTTCCATCTGTTACAGATACACTTCCAAAGCCCACAGTCTCTGTGGACCCTGCCTCTGGTGTGGTCACTGTAGGCGAGCAATTTCGGATTAACTGCACCACCAGTTACCCAGCCCACCGGTCCCACTTGTACGGAAAGGATGGCAGCAATGCTATTGATAGGCGGAACGTCGCAGGCTCCGAGCGGTCAGTCACCTTCCCCATCGCAGACCCCGAACCAACTGATGGAGGAGACTACACGTGTGTCTTTGAGAAAATGGTGAAAGGCAGAGATTGGCACAGAAATTAAACAGTGAGTGTTGACGCGGGGGTAAGGCTTCCCCGTGATATCTCACTCTGCGCCTACCTTTTTCCTCTGGGCCCACACGAACTTTAGTTTCAAGGCTGCAGCTGTGCGGTGCTTGTGTGACCCAGAGACGCAATTAGTTCGTGCGAGCTCTGGGATCACGTGATTCAGTTAGAGCCAATGCAGCACACCATCTTTCATTCATAGTTTTGACAGGAAGAGCTGTCAAAGCTATGAATCCTACACACCCCCAAAAGAACAGCTAAATCTCAATTAAATTAAAAAAAAAGCCATCACATTAATAAAATAAGTGTAGTTAAATAAATTAACCACTTTAAACAAAAAATTAAATTTTTGAAAAAGTTTAAAATGTTTTTAAAAGTTATAAAAATAAACTTACCTTTCTTTAAAGTCTCTAAAAAAGATAAACCTGTTGAAATTTTTTTAAAATAATTTTTAATTAACTACTTACCTTGTTAAATGAGGGTCTTACGCCTCCTTACTTTATGTGCAAAATCTTCCATGCGCGTTCAAAGCACTAAGTGCACAGTGTGGGCATGGGCTTCCTCGGGAGAGGGTGGCACTGATGCTCCGGCTTCCTCTTCCTCCTCGGCTGCAGCTTCACTCCCAGTGGCAGCTTCAGGGCCCGTCTCCTCAGCTGGTGAATCACCATCTGAAAGCAGGGAGGTACAAGAGTGGCTTTAGCGTGAGGACAGGGTGGCAGTAAGGGAGGAATAAGTGCAGCGAGTTAGCAAGTTGGATTGAAAGTGTCAAAGGCTGGTATTGTGAGGGACAAGTGGAAGGACAGAGGACAAAAAGGTGATGACCTTACCATTGCTGTCCACAACGGGGTCGGCGTCTCCAGTGGCGATGGGACCGATCACCCGGCTTGCCACAATCCTGTGGACGCGCTCCTCCAGATCGCTGAGGGGTTGCAGCTGAGGCCACCCTCCACCTGTCCGTTGCTGCTGTCTCCGATTATGCGCCAGCTTGGCCTGTAAGAAAAAGGACAGCATCTGAGTAAATATACAGCCATGGTCTTGCCTGATGTGCCTCCCATAGGTGAATAGCCCTTACTGTATACAGCCATGGTCTTGCCTGATGTGCCTCCCATAGGTGAATAGCCCTTACAATATACAGCCATGGTCTTGCCTGATGTGCCTCCCATAGGTGAATAGCCCTTACAATATACAGCCATGGTCTTGCCTGATGTGCCTCCCATAGGTGAATAGCCCTTACAATATACAGCCATGGTCTTGCCTGATGTGCCTCCCATAGGTGAATAGCCCTTACAATATACAGCCATGGTCTTGCCTGATGAGCCTCCCATAGGTGAATAGCCCTTACTGTATGCAAAGTGTGGAATGTGTGTGTGTGTTTGATGAAAGGGCCATAGGTGTTGGATGAGTGTTGTGCATTGGGGTTTTAAGACCCTCTGGCCATAGAGTGAGGTTGAGATGGAGGGATGGAGAGGTATTGAGAAAAAGCCACTCACCCTGACGACCCGAGTGAGGTCGTTGAACTTTTTGCGGCATTGAGTATGGGTCCTGGGCACCATGCTCCTGGAGGAGACGCTCTGAGCCACCTCCCTCCACACTCTTCTGAACTCATAGAAACATAGAAACATAGAAAATAGGTGCAGGAGTAGACCATTCGGTCCTTCGAGCCTGCACCGCCATTCAATGCGTTCATGGCTGAACATGCTACCTCAGTACCCCATTCCTGCTTTCTCGCCATACCCCTTGATCCCCTTAGTTGTGAGTGTTATATCTAACTCCCTTTTGAATATATTTAGCGAACTGGCCTCAACAACCTTCTGTGGAAGAGAATTCCATAGATTCACCACTCTCTGGGTGAAGAAGTTCCTCCTCAGCTCAGTCTTAAATGGCTTCCCCTTAATCCTTAGACTGTGACCCCTGGTTCTAGTTTTCCCTACCATTGGGAACATTCTGCCCGCATCTAATTTGTCTAAACCAGTCAGGATTTTAAATGTCTCTATAAGATCCCCCCTCATTCTTCTGAACTCCAGAGGATACAAGTTCAGTTGACCCAATCTTTCTTGATATGTCAGTCCGGCCATCCCAGGAATCAATCTAGTGAACCTTCGCTGCACTCCCTCAATAGCAAGAATGTCCTTCCTTAAGTTAGGAGACCAAAACTGCGCACAATACTCCAGGTGTGGCCTCACCAAGGCCCTGTACAACTGCAGCATCACCTCCCTACTCCTGTACTCAAATCCCCTTACTATGAAGGCCATCATTCCGTTTGCTTTCTTGACTGCCTGCTGCACTTGCATTCCCACTTTCAGTGACTGATGTACCATGATGCCCAGGTCTCGTTGCACCTCCCCTTTCCCTAATCTGCCACCATTCAGGTAATATTCCGCCTCTCTATTTTTACCACCAAAGTGGATAACCTCACATTTATCCACATTGTACTTCATCTGCCATACATTTGCCCATTCACCCAACCTGTCCAAGTCACTCTGTAGCCTCCTAGCATCCTCCTCATTGTTCACACTGCCTCCCAATTTAGTGTCATCCGCAAATTTGGAGATATTACATTTAATCCCTTCGTCCAAATCATTAATATATAATGTAAACAGCTGGGGTCCCAGCACCGAACCCTGCGGTACCCCGCTGGTCACTGCCTGCCATTCTGAAAAGTACCCATTTACTCCTACTCTTTGTTTCCTGTGTGCCAACCAGTTCTCAATCCACGTCAACACATTACCCCCAATCCCATGTGCTTTAACTTTGCTCACCAATCTCTTGTGTGGGACCTTGTCGAAGGCCTTCTGAAAGTCCAAATACACCACATCTACTGGTTCCCCCCTGTCCACCCTATTGGAAACATCCTCAAAAAATTCCAGAAGATTTGTCAAGCATGATTTCCCTTTCACAAATCCATGCTGACTTGGACCCATCATGTCGCCACTTTCCAAATGGTCTGTTATGACATCTTTAATAATTGCTTCCATCATTTTACCCACGACCGATGTCAGGATGACCGGTCTATAATTCCCTGCTTTCTCCCTCCCTCCTTTTTTAAAAAGAGGGGTTACATTGGCCACCCTCCACTCCATCGGAACTGATCCAGAGTCTAAGGAATGTTGGAAAATGATCGTCAATGCATCCACTATTTCCAAGGCCACCTCCTTAAGTACTCTGGGATGCAGACCATCAGGCCCCGGGGACTTTTCAGCCTTCAGTCCCATCAATTTCACCAATACCTTTTCCCGACTAATAAGGATTTCCCTCAGCTCCTCCCTCTTACCAGATCCTCTGACCCCTTTTATTTCCGGCAGGTTGTGTGTGTCCTCCACAGTAAACACCGAACCAAAGTACTTGTTCAATTGATCTGCCATTTCCTTGTTCCCCATTACGACTCGCGTGGCAAAGGCCTCCTGCCACTCTCCGGGAACAGCATGCATCGTCTGCGCTCCACTGCGCCAACCAGAGCATCCAAGGCCCGCTCGGTGAAGCGATGAGCGCGTTCTCTCACCCTCTCCATGCTTGGCAGCAAAATGGATTACAGGTCTCTCCAGGCTGAGATTCAAGGCTGCAATGAGCAGGGTGTGGCTGGGGAGCAAGTGGCCCCCCCCCGCTTTAAGAAGTGTCCGGCGCCAGTGTGTCTGTGTTCCCTCGCTAACTGGCAGCAGCTGCGCTGCGCTCACGCGCTGAGTTAGCGCCTCACTCCTTGGCCTTTGCGCCTTAAGACAGGTGTGCAGCGCTTGCTTTAGCGCTCCACTCACCTCCCGGGGCGGTAAAAGTGAAGTTTCCTGTCAGTGCCGATAATTAGCGCCAGGCGCTAATATTTGCGTCCGGACGATATTTGCGCCCCAAATGGGGCGCGACCTAATTTCTACCCCATAGAGTCATAACGGCACAGAAGGAGGCCATTCGGCCCATCGAGTCCGTGCCGGGTCTCTGTGGAGCAATCCAGTCAGTCCCATTCCCCCGCTCTATCCCCGTAGCCCTGCAAGTTTATTTCCCTCAAGTGCCTATCCAGTCTCCCCTTGAAAACACTGAGGGGGAAAAATTAGGTCGCGCCCCATTTGGGGCGCAAATATCGTCTGGACGCAAATATTAGCGCCTGGCGCTAATTATCGGCACTGACTGGAAACTTCACTTTTACCGCCCCGGGAGGTGAGTGGAGCGCTAAATCAGGTGCTGCACACCTGTCTTAAGGCGCAAAGGCCAAGGAGTGAGGCGCTAACTCAGAGCGCTGGCGAAGCTCATGTAATGTCAGTCAGCAATGGAACACACACACAATGGCACGGGCCAGTTCTTAAAGGGGATGGTTAATCTTGCTTTCCATCCACATCCTGTTCATTGCAGCCTTGAATCTCGGCCTGGAGAGACTTGCACATCAAATGTGCTGGAAAGAACAATGGAGAGTACCAGGCAAAGAGCTCAGAGTGCAGCTCCCACAGTCTCTGCTAAATCGATACAAGGAATGGCAAATCAAAATGAACCTGCAAAGTGCTGCTCAGTACCCAAAACTCCTTCACACAACATTGAATCTCTCCAGAAGTCTCTCCCTGTCTCTCTCAGAATGCGTAGTTCAAAAATTCCGCCAACAATAAAAGACAGGAAGAGGCCCCCTTTAAATAGCGCCCCCCCCCAGCCCCACAGCTATTGATAGCGTTCCAGTCTTCTGGTCGTTGGATGCGCCAGGCGGTAAGGCAGGGGGCGCCACTCAATTTCCGCTCCGGGGCGCCACAAGGGCGTTGCACCATGGAATGACGTCACAATCTGCGCGCGCAGGTGGTCGCAGCGGTAAAGTTTAGCGCCGCCGCACAATCTCTAGTTAAGTTCCCGAGCGGCGCAAACATCGCTGCGCCCGGGCGTTAGCGGCTTTGCGCCCCATTAGCGCCCTCTTAAGGCGCTAACGGGAGGCGCAACCAACTGAATTTTTACCCCTGAGTGTCTCCACTTCCACCACTTCTGTCGGCAGCGAGTTCCAGGTCCTCATCACTCGCTGCGTAAACAAGTTTTTCCTCACAACCCCCCTGTATCTTGTGCCCAAAACCTTAAATCTCTGTCCCCTAGTCCTTGTACCATCAATTAGTGGGATCAGCCTTTCCCCGTCTAGCCTATCCAAACCCGTCATAATCTTGGACACCTCTATCAAATCACCCCTCAATCTCCTTTGCTTTAATGAAAACAAATCCAGCTTCTCCAACCTGTCCTTGTAGCTAAGATCCCCCCATCCCCGGAACCATTCTGGTAAATCTCCTCTGCACCCTCTCAAGGGCCTTCACATCCTTCCTAAAGTGTGGTGACCAGAACTGGACGCAATACTCCAGTTGTGGCCTAACCAGCGCTTTATAAAGGTTCAGCATAACTTTTCTACATTTGTACTCAATACCTCTATTAATGAAGCCCGAGATCCCATATGCTTTTTGCTAACCACTCTCTCAATATGTCCTGCCACCTTCAGGGACCGATGCACATTAAATCCCAGGTCCCTCTGATGACCTGGTCATCATCACGTTGCTGTTTGTGGGAGCTTGCTGTGCGCAAATTGGCTGCCGCGTTTCCTACATTACAACAGTGACTACACTCCAAAAAGTACTTCATTGGCTGTAAAGCACTTTGGCGCGTCCGGTGGTCGAGAAAGGCGCTTTATATTGACACGCAAAAGTGTTCTAATCTGACGGTCTTCAAATTAGTTTGAATGAAAATGAAGTAATACAATGTGGTTTCGAAGCTCAAGATGATCACTCTCGACCTCTGTCTGCTGCCTGCTTAGCTGTGCACTCCTGGCCATCATAGAATCATAGAATCATAGAATGGTTACAGCACAGAAAGAGGCCATTCGGCCCGTCGAGCCCGTGCCGGCTCTCTGCAAGAGCACTTCAGCTAGTCCCACTCCCCCGCCCTTTCCCCGTAGCCCTGCAATTGTTTTTCCTTCAGGTACTTATCCAATTCCCCTTTTGAAAGCCACGATTGAGTCTGCCTCCACCACCCTCGCAGGCAGTGCATTCCAGATCCTCACCACTCGCTGCGTAAAAAGGTTTTTCCTCATGTCGCCTTTGGTTCTTCTGCCAATCACCTTAAATCTGTGTCCTCTGGTTCTCGACCCTTCCGCCAATGGGAACAGTTTCTCTCTATCTACTCTGTCTGGACCCCTCATGATTTTGAACACCTTCATCAAATCTCCTCTAAACCTTCTCTGCTCCAAGGAGAACAACCCCAGCTTCTCCAGTCACTCCACATCACTGAAGTCCCTCATCCCTGGTACCATTCTGGTCAATCTCCCCTTAACCTTCTCTGCTCTAAGGAGAACAACCCCAGCTTCTCCAGTCTCTCCACATCACTGAAGTCCCTCATCCCAGGTATCATTCTTCTAAATCTTTTCTGCACCCTCTCTAAGGCCTTCACATCCTTCCTAAAGTGCGGTCCCCAGAATTGGACACAATACTCCAGTTGAGGCTGAACCTGTGTTTTATAAGGGTTCATCATAACTTCCTTGCTTTTGTACTCAATCCCGTGTGCTTTTTTATGCGCTTTCTTAAATTGCCCTGCCGCCTTCAACGATTTGTGCACCTATACGCAAGGAAGATGCTGAGATGTTGAGATTGATAGATCTTTGGTCTCTAGGGGAATCGAGGGATATGGAGATGGGGCAGGGAAAGTGGAGTTGAGGTCGAAGATCAGCCATGATCTCATTGGCCATGATGTGGAGATGCCGGTGTTGGACTGGGGTGGACAAAAGTGAGAAGTCGCACAACACCAGGTTATAGTCCAACAGTTTTATTTGAAATCACAAGCTTTCGGAGCGGCTGCTCCTTCATCAGGTGAAGTGAAGAAAGACAAATCGGCACAGCATATATAGTCAGAGAACAATGCCTGTGCAGAGAACACTGCCAGATGACTACAGTTAATCTTTCTGACTGCCTTTTATGACACCTTGGCAGAGAGACAATCAGGTCAGTCAGGAAGACATTATATCAAAGACATAGCAAGATAATATCATTCAACGTGAGGACACTACCCACCAGGTACATGGTACATAATCATGTGACTCGGCCAACGTTGTCTACCTGATACGTTGCAGGAAAGGATGCCCCGGAGCATGGTACATCGGCGAGACCATGCAGACACTGAGACAACGTATGAATGGACACCGCGCAACAATCGCCAGGCAGGATTGTTGCCTCTCAGTCGGGGAACACTTCAGCAGTCAAGGACATTCAGCCTCGGATCTGCGGGTTAGCGTTCTCCAAGGCGGCCTTCGAGACACACGACAACGCAAAATCGTCGAGCAGAAACTGATAGCCAAGTTACGCACCCATGAGGACGGCCTCAACCGGGAACTCGGGTTCATGTCACGCTACAGAACGTGACTCGACATCGTTGTCTGTCTTTCCAGTTTTTAAAAAAAACACACACCAAAACCCCCCCCCCCCCAAAAAAAAGGTTAAAAGCTCAACTGCAGATGGCAGGATTTGACACGTTGGACCCCCTGTGACCCATCTCATTGGCCCAGAAATTAAACAGTGAGTGTTCGCGTGGGGGTAAGGCTTCCCCGCGATATCTCACTCCGCACCTACCTTTTCCCTCCGGGCCCACACGAACTTTAGTTTCAAGGCCAGTCCCACATGCAGCTGTGCAGTGCTTGTGTGACCCAGAGAGGCAATTAGTTCGTGCGAGCTCTGGGATCACGTGATTCAGTTAGAGCCAATGGCAGCACACCATCTTTCATTCATAGTTTTCACAGGAAGAGCTGTCAAAGCTATGAATCCTATACCCACCCCAAAAGAACAGCTAAACCTCAATTAATTTTTTTTAAAAAGCCATCACATTAATATAATAAGTATAGTTAAATAAATTAACCACTTTAAACAAAAAATTAAATTTTTGAAAAAATTTAAAATCTTTTTAAAATTTATAAAAATAAACTTACCTTTCTTTAAAGTCTCTAAAAATGATAAACCTGTTGAAAAAAATTTAAAATAATACTTAATTAACTGCTTACCTTGTTAAAAGAGGGTCTTACGCCTCCTTTCTTTATGTGTAAAATCTTCCATGCTTACCTGCGCGTTCAAAGCTGAAAAAATAACTAAGTGCACTGCGTGCGCGCAGCCTGTAGCGCACACGTGGTTCACCTAGGAACCGCCCCCTTTTGAATTCACGAAGTGCCGGTTTCCCGCGCATGCGCAGTGCATGCTGGAAACCGGCAATTGGAGACCTAAAACGCGAGAGTACACACTGCGTACTCTCCCGTATTAGGTCTAATTTTCGGGCCACTGTCTTGGCTGTGCTCTGGTGTGTCTTTGATGTAATGTCTCCCTGACGGATTGTATCTCTGCAGACAAATTGCTTTCTGTGTTTATATACTGTGTAATACTGTAGATTCCCTCATTGTACCTTTACCTGACGAAGGAGCAGCGCTCCGAAAGCTTGTAACTTTAAATAAATCTGTTGGACTATAACCTGGTGTTGTGCGACTTCTCACTTATGATCTCATTGAATGATGGAGCGAGCTCGAGGGGCCGTAGGGCCGACTCCTGCTCCCCAATTCTTCTGTTCTCCTATGTTTTGGGGAGTTAATATTCAGCCCCGTGTCTGTGTCCGTTCCATTGCAGACACGCTCCCGAAGGCCGGCATTTCCCTGGACCCGGCTGCCGGTCTGGTCGGCAGAGGGCAGACCTTTCGGATTACCTGCACGGGCGACATTCGCCCCTCTGGGGGCCAGATTCACCTGTACCGAGACGGGGATGAGAAGCCCGCGGAGGCAGCCAACGTCACCGGATCCCAGCGATCGGCCGGGTTCACCATCACGGACACGGACACGGCCGGGACACGGAACTACACCTGCGCCTACCAGCGAACGGTAAAGCAGCGAACATATCGCTCGCCCCACAGCGATCCGGTGCGGGTAACAGTGACAGGTGAGTGAGACGGCCCTACTTTGACAAAAAGAACTTGGCATTTTTATAGCGCCTTTCATGACCTTGGGGTGACCCAAAGCACTTTAGAAACACAGAAAACATAGAAAAATAGGAGCAGGGGTCGGCCATTCCCTTCGAGCCTGCTCCGCCATTCAATATGATCATGGCTGATCCTCTATCTCAATACCGTATTCCCGCTCTCTCCCCCATACCCCTTGATGCCTTTTGTGTCTAGAAATCGATCTATCTCCTTCTTAAATCTGAGAAGTCGCACAACACCAGGTTATCTGAGGAAGGATGTTCTTGCCATGGAGGGAGTGCAGCGAAGATTCACCAGACTGATACCTGGGATGGCAGGAATGACGTATGAGGAGAGATTGGGTCGATTGGGCTTATACTCGTTGGAGTTTAGAAGAATGAGAGGGGATCGCATTGAAACTTATAAAATTCTGACAGGTCTGGACAAACTAGATGCAGGAAGGATGTTCCCGATGGCAGGGGAGTCCAGAAGCAGGGGTCACAGTCTAAGGATAAGGGGTAAGCCATTTAGGACTGAGATGAGGAGGAATTTCTTCACCCAGAGAGTGGTGAACCTTTGGAATTCTCTACCACAGAAGGCAGTAGAGGCCAATTCATTAAATATATTCAAGAAGGAATTGGATATATTTCTTTAGGCTAAAGGGATCAAGGGATATGGGGAGAAAGCAGGGACAGGGTACTGAATTTGGATGATCAGCCATGATCTCATCGAGTGGCGGAGCAGGCTCGAGGGGCCGAATGGCCTACTCCTGCTCCTATCTTCTATGTTTCTATGATGTTTCCCTTGTGGGAGAATCTAGAAGTAGGGGGGTCACTGTTTAAAAATAAGGGGTCGCCCAGTTAAGTCTGAGAGATGAGGAGAAATATTTTTTCACAGAGGGTGGTGAGTCTTTGGAACTCTCTTCCTCAGAGGGCGGTGTAAGCAGAGTTTTTGAATATTTTTGTCTTATCTCTCTGCCGAAGTGTGATAAAGGGCAGTTAGAAAGATTAACTGTAGTCACCTGGCAGTGTTCTCTGACTATATATGCTGTGCCTATATGCATCTCTTCACTTCACCTGACGAAGGAGCAGCGCTCCGAAAGCTTGTGATTTCAAATGAAGCTGTTGGACTATAACCTGGTGTTGTGCGACTTCTCACGAATATTTTTAAGGCAGAGGTTAGATAGATTCTTGAGAAGCAAGGGGGGGTGAAAGGTTATGGGGGTAGGCGGGAATGTGGAGCAATCGGACCAGCCCATGATCTCATTGAATGGCGGAGCAGGCTCGAGGGGCCGAGGGGCCGACTCCTGCTCCTAATTCGCATGTCCGTCTGTTGCTGGGGTGGCAGATTCGGGACGCCTCCCACTGCCAAATAGCCCGCCCACGTTCGCTACTCAGCTCAGCCCCGTGGGCGACCGGCCGATCGGCAATGGGAAGAAGAGCAGAAAAGCGCTATCTGCTGCGCGGAACGTTTCCGGGAAGCAAGGTTGTTTCGAGATTGTTTCTGGTTTTTTTTTGTGAGAACTGTTCTTGTCGTTTCAGATACGCCCTCGAGACACGACCAGAGCGAGAGAAAAGGTACAGAGGAAACTGCGTGTCGCATCTCCACAAACTCTCTCTCTTTGAAAGTGGCAGGTAGTCGGAGTAAAAGTCAGAGAGGGAAGTTCGCCTTAGCGCCGTGAGCCAGTCATAGGAACAGAGGAACAGGAGGAGGCCCATTCAGCCCCTCGAGCCTGTTACACAGGAACAGGAGGAGGCCCATTCAGCCCCCTCGAGCCTGTTACACAGGAACAGGAGGAGGCCCATTCAGCCCCCTCGAGCCTGTTACACAGGAACAGGAGGAGGCCCATTCAGCCCCTCGAGCCTGTTACACAGGAACAGGAGGAGGCCCATTCAGCCCCTCGAGCCTGTTACACAGGAACAGGAGGAGGCCCATTCAGCCCCTCGAGCCTGTTACACAGGAACAGGAGGAGGCCCATTCAGCCCCTCGAGCCTGTTACACAGCAACAGGAGGAGGCCCATTCAGCCCCTCGAGCCTGTTACACAGGAACAGGAGGAGGCCCATTCAGCCCCTCGAGCCTGTTACACAGGAACAGGAGGAGGCCCATTCAGCCCCCTCGAGCCTGTTACACAGGAACAGGAGGAGGCCCATTCAGCCCCCTCGAGCCTGTTACACAGGAACAGTAGGAGGCCCATTCAGCCCCTCGAGCCAGTTACACAGGAACAGGAGGAGGCCCATTCAGCCCCCTTGAGCCTGTTCCGCCATTCAAAGAGATCATGGGCTGATCTTCGACCTAACTCCATATACCTGCCTTTGCCTCCATATCCCTCAATACCATTGGTTAACATTTTTTTACTTAATTTTTATGGGATGTAGGCGTCGCTGGCAAGGCCGGCATTTATTGCCCATCCCCTACTTGCCCTTGAGAAGGTGGTGGTGAGCCGCCTTCTTGAACCGCTGCAGTCCGTGTGGTGAAGGTGCTCCCACAGTGCTGTCAGGGTGGGAGTTCCAGGATTTTGACCCAGCGACGATGAAGGAACGGACGATATATTTCCAAGTCAGGATGGTGTGTGACTTGGAGGGGAACTTGGAGGTGGTGGTGTTCCCATGCGCCTGCTGCCCTTGTCCTTCTAGGTGGAAGAGGTCACGGGTTTGGATAACTAAAGGCTATTAATCCCAGATTTAAAATAGAATTATACAGCACAGAAAGAGGCCCTTCGGCCCATCGTGTCCGCGCCGGCCATCAAGCCCTGTCTATTCTAATCCCATTTTCCAGCACTCGGTCCGTAGCCTTGTATGCTATGGCGTTTCAAGTGCTCATCTAAATGCTTGTTGAATGTTGTGAGGGTTCCTGCCTCTACCACCCTTTCAGGCAGTGAGTTCCAGATTCCAACCACACTCTGGGTGAAAAAGTTTTTCCTCAAATCCCCTCTAAACCTCCTGCCCCTTACCTTGAAACTATGCCCCTGGTTATTGACCCCTCTACTAAGGGGAAAAGTTCCTTTCTATCTACCCTATCTATGCCCCTCATAATTTTGTACACCTCAATCAGGTCCCCCCTCAGCCTTCTCTGCTCTAAGGAAAACAACCCCAGCCTGTCCAGTCTCTCTTCATAGCTGAAGCGCTCCAGCCCAGGTAACATCCTGGTGAATCTCCTCTGCACCCTCTCCAATGCAATCACATCCCTCCTATAGTGTGGCGACCAGAACTGCACACAGTATTCCAGCTGTGGCCTAACTAGCGTTTTGTACAGCTCCATCATAACCTCCCTGCTCTTATATTCTATGCCTCGGCTAATGAAAGCAAGTATCCCATATGCCTTCTTAACCACCTTATCTACCTGTCCTGCTGCCTTCAGGGATCTATGTACATGCACACCAAGGTCCCTCTGATCCTCTGTCCTTCCTAGGGTCCTACCATTCATTGTGTATTCCCTTGCCTTGTTAGTCCTCCCAAAATGCATCACCTCACACTTTTCAGGGTTAAATTCCATTTGCCACTGTTCTGCCCATCTGACCAACCCGTCTATATCGTCCTGTAGCCTGAGGCTTCCCTCCTCGCTATTTACCACCCCACCAATTTTTGTGTCGTCTGCGAACTTACTGATCGTACCTCCTACATTCATATCTAAATCATTTCTGTGCCATTATGACTCTATGGGGGAGAAATTCAGTATCGCCCCATTTGGGGCGCAATTATCGGCCGGGCGCAAAGATTAGCGCCTGGCGCTAATTATCGCATCCGACTGCAAACTTGACTTTTATCGCCCCTGGAGGTGATTGGAGCGCTAAATCAGGAGCTTCACAACTGTCTTAAGGCGCAAAGGCCGAGGAGCGAGGCGCTACCTCAGAGCGCTGGCGAAGCTCATGTGATGTCAGTCAGCAATGGAACACAGACACAATGGCGCCGGCCAGTTCTTAAAGGGGAGGGTTGATCTTGCTCTCCATCCACATCCTGCTCATTGCAGCCTTGAATCTCGGCCTGGAGAGACCTGTACATCAAATCTGCTGGAAAGAACAATGGAGAGGCCCAGGGAAAGAGCTCAGAGTGCAGCCCCCACAGTCTCTTCTAAATCGATACAGGAAGGGCAAATCAAAATGAACCTGCAAAGTGCTGCTCAGTACCCAAAACTCCTTCCCACAGCGTTGAATCTCTCCAGAAGTCTCTCTCTCTCTCTCAGAATGCGTGGTTCAAAAATGTCACCAACAATAAAAGGCAGGAAGCGGTCGCCTTTAAATAGCGCTCCTCCAGTCCCTTCCTGACTGCAAAACGCTCCCTTCAACCTGTCGTTGCTAGCGGCAGGCGGTAAGGCAGGGGGCGCCACTCAATATCTGCTCCGGGGCGCTACCGGGGCGTTGCGCGCTCGACTAAGTTCACGATCTGCCGGCGCAGGAGATCGTGGCGGTAGTGTTTAGCGCCGCCGCAAAATGTTTAGTTAATTTCGCGAGCGGCGCAAACATCGCCGCGCCCGGGCGCTAGTTGCTTTGCTCCCCATTAGCGCCCTCTTAAGGCGCTAACGGGAGGCGCAACCAACTGAATTTTTCCCCCCATGACTCTATGTCGCCCAGCTGTTGAACGAGACAGCTGGATTGTGTCCAGGTAGAATAGCAGAGATTGTTGTATGGATGCTCTCCATTTTGCTAAACATTATTTTTTATTTTTCACTATTCTGACACTCACAGTGTGGCTGAGCGCGGGATGTGCGGTGATGGTAATCGTCCTGCTGCTCCTAGCAGTGGCCTTGTTCATGTTCTGCAAGAAAAGTAAGTGAAGCTTTATATTTCTTTGCTAATCCAATAGAACAAAGATTGACTGTTTCCTGGGGCGATCCCACCAACAGACTTTGATGTCCAATGCCGCCCTTTGTAGTTTAGGAGACTTCGCAAGTTCTATCAACATCAGGAGGTTACAGAACTTATCAGCACTCTCGCCTCTGAGTCAGAAGGTCGTGGGTTCGAGCCCCACTCCAGAGACTTGAGCCCCATAATCCAGGCCCACACTCCCCGGTGCCAGTACTGAGGGAGCGCTGCACTGTCGGAGGTAGATGTATATACTCTAGGACTCGAGCTCCATAATCCAGGCCCACACTCCCCGGTGCCAGTACTGAGGGAGCGCTGCACTGTCGGAGGTAGATGTATATACTCTAGGACTCGAGCTCCATAATCCAGGCCCACACTCCCCGGTGCCAGTACTGAGGGAGCGCTGCACTGTCGGAGGTAGATGTATATACTCTAGGACTCGAGCCCCATAATCCAGGCCCACACTCCCCGGTGCCAGTACTGAGGGAGTGCTGCACTGTCGGAGGTAGATGTATATACTCTAGGACTCGAGCCCCATAATCCAGGCCCAAACTCCCCGGTGCCAGTATTGAGGGTGCGCTGCACTGTCGGAGGTAGATGTATATACTCTAGGACTTGAACCCCATATTTTCGGGTCTCTATCAGAGCGATGTGAGTAATAGAATCCTACAGATCATAGTATAGGCAGGGGCCATTCGGTCCATGTTACCAGTGACCATACTAGCCCCTCAATTTATCCAATTTCATTTTTCACATGTAGTATATTCCCATCAACCTGCTACAATTGTACAGGGCCTTGTTGAGACCACACCTGGAGTACTGTGCACAGTTTTGGTCTCCTTATCTAAGGAAGGACATACTTGCCTTGGAGGCGGTGCAACGAAGGTTCACTAGATTGATTCCTGGGATGAGAGGGCTGTCCTATGAGGAGAGATTGTGTAGAATGGGCCGATACTCTCTGGAGTTTTGAAGAATGAGAGGTGATCGCATTGAAACATACAAGATTCTGAGGGGGATTGACAGGGTAGATGCTGAGAGGTTGTTTCCCCCTGGCTGGAGAATCTAGAACCAGGGGTCACAGTCTCAGGATAAGGGGTCGGCCATTTAAAACTGAGATGTGGAGGAATTTCTTCACTCAGAGGGCGGTGAATCTTTGGAATTCTCTGCCCCAGAGGGCTGTGGAGGCTGAGTCTTTCAAGGCTGAGATCGAAAGATCTTTGGGGAATCAAGGGATATGGGGATCGGGCAGGGAAAGTGGAGTTGCGGTCGATGATCAGCCTTGATCTGAATGAATGGCGGAGCAGGCTCGAGGGGCCATCTGGCCAACTCCTGCTCCTATTTTCATGATATGGAGATGCCGGTGTTGGACTGGGGTGGACAAATGTGAGAAGTCGCACAACACCAGGTTATAGTCCAACAGCTTTATCTGAAATCACAAGCTTTCGGAGCGCTGCTCCTTCGTCAGGTGAAGTGAAGAGATGCATATAGGCACAGCATATATAGTCAGAGAACACTGCCAGGTGACTACAGTTAATCTTTCCAACTGCCCTTTATCCCTATTTTTAGGTTCTTAAGTCCTTATAAATCACTGTGCACTCCATCCTGGGTGCTCTGAAATCTCTGTGGGACGGGCCCCTTCCAGAGTAAAGACCCTGGGCTAGAAATTTGCCTCGGACCGTAACTCAAATAGGAGGGGGCAGGGGGGAGGTGGTGGTATAGCTCGAGCCAGCCTTTATGCATCCCGACCGACATTCAGTCCCATTCATGCCACGACCAGTTCAATTGGGAAGAAGGTTCACTAACCATCTTAGCCGGTACACCATAAAGTCATCCCATAGACTGAGCAAGACTCCACATGGGCCAGAATACCATTTAGCATGCAAATATCTTTGCAGAGCGAACGAAGTATGCATTCAATCCTAGAGTGACAATCACAGTCTGAATGAGCTCCATGTTGCTGTATTGTTAGTGTCAGTATAGTGGACAAAAATGAGAGATCGCACAACACCAGGTTATAGTCCAACAGTTTTATTTAAAATTACGAGCTTTCAGAGCTCTGCTCCTTCTTCAGGTGCAGGTACAGTGAGGGAATCGATTACACAGTATATATACACAGAGAACAATGTGTCTGCAGAGATACAATCCTTCAGGGAGGATTACATCAAAGACACATCAGAGTACAGCTAAGACAATGAGGTGGGGTCACAGGGGGTCCAACGTGTCAAATGCTGCCGTCTGCAGTTAAGCTTTTAACATTTTAAAAAAAACTGGAAAGACAGACAACGATGTCGAGTCACGTTCTGTAGCATGACATGAACCCCAGATCCCGGTCGAGGCCGTCCTCATGGGTGCAGAACTTGGCTATCAGTTTCTGCTCAACGATTTTGCGTTGTCGTGTGTCTCGAAGGCCGCCTTGGAGAACGCATCACCCGCAGATCCGAGGCTGAATGTCCTTGACTGCTGAAGTGTTCCAACAACTGGGAGGTAACAATCCTGCCTGGCGATTGTTGCGCGGTGTCCGTTCATACGTTGTCTCAGAAGAACACGGGCAACACGGTGGCATAGTGGTTAGCACTGTTACCTCACAGCGCCAGGGACCCGGGTTCGAATCCGGCCCAGGGTGACTGTCTGTGTGGAGTTTGCACATTCTCCCCGTGTCTGCGTGGGTTTCCTCCGGGTGCTCCGGTTTCCTCCCACAGTCCAAAGATGTGCGGGTTAGGTTGATTTGGCTATGATAAATTGACCCTTAGTGTTAGGGGGGATTAAATACGTGGGGTTACGGGGATAGGGTGGGATATGTGTCGGTGCAGGCTCGATGGGCCGAAATGGCCTCTATCTGCACTGTGGGGATTCTGTGATTCTGTGACGAAGGAGCAGTGCTCCAAAAGCTCGTAATTTTAAATAAAGCTGTTGGACTATAACCTGGTGTTGTGCGACTTCTCATTTTTGTCCACCCCAGTCCAACACCGGCATCTCCGCATCATGACCAGTAGAGTGTAAACATGGGCCTAGAATGACACAGGAGTCCACCTCTGATCTGTGCATCTTATCCAAATGGATCACTGTTTTAATAATCATAATTTAATAGGACAAAGTCAGCATGGTTTTACGAAGGGGAAGTCATGTTTGACAAATTTGCTGGAGTTCTTTGAGGAAGTAACATATAGAGTGGATAAAGGGGAACCAGTGGACGTAGTGTATTTAGACTTCAAAAGGCATTTGACAAGGTGCCACACAAAAGATTATTGCTTAAGGTAAAAAATCACGGGATTGGGGGTAATATTCTGGCATGGATAGAGGATTGGCTATCTAACAGAAAGCAAAGAGTTGGGATAAATGGTTCATTCTCAGACTGGCAATCAGTAACTAGTGGTGTTCCACAGGGGTCAGTGCTGGGTCCCCAACTCTTTACAATCTATATTAACGATTTGGAGGAAGGGACCAAGTGTAACATATCAAAATTTGCAGATGATACAAAGATGGGAGGGAAAGTAGTGAGTGAGGAGGACTTAAAAAACCTGCAAGGGGACATAGACAGGCTAAGTAAGTGGGCAGAGATTTGGCAGATGGAATACAACACTGGAAAGTGTGAGGTGATGCACTTTGGCAGGAAAAATCCTAGAGCAATTTATTATCTTAATGGCAAGAAACTGGAGAGTACTGAAGTGCAAAGGGATCTGGGGGTCCTGGTGCACGAAACTCAAAAGGTTAGTATGCAGGTGCAGCAAGTGATTAAGAAGGCAAATGGAATGTTGGCTTTCATTGCTAGGGGGATAGAATATAAAAATAGGGAGGTATTGCTTCAGTTGTACAAGGTATTGGTGAGACCGCACCTGGAATACTGCATACAGTTTTGGTGTCCTTACTTAAGGAAAGACATCCTTGCTCTCGAGGCAGTGCAAAAAAGGTTCACTCGGTTAATCCCGGGGATGAGGGGGTGGTCATATGAGGAGAGGTTGGGTAGATTGGGACTCTACTCATTGGAGTTCAGAAGAATGAGAGGCGATCTTATTGAAACATATAAGATTGTGAAGGGGTTGGATCGGGTGGATGCGGGGAGGATGTTCCCGATGACGGGTGAGACTAGAACTAGGGGACATAGTCTTAGAAAAAGGGGCTGCTCTTTCAAAACTGAGATGAGGAGGAACTTCTTCACTCAGAGGGCGGTAGGTCCATGGAATATGCTGCCACAAAAAGCTGTAGAAGCTACAACATTAATTAAATTTAAAACAGAAATAGACAGTTTCCTAGAAGTAAAGGGCATTAAGGGTTACGGGGAGCGGGCAGGAATTTGGACATGAGTCTAGTTTCGGATCGGTCATGGTCCTGTGGGTAGTGGAGCGGGCCCAGGGACCGTGTAGCCTGATCCTGCTCCTATTTTGTGTGTGCAATTCTGTTAGATGCAGGAGATGGTTCTGTGATAGATAGTAGATTGGCGGTTAGGATCAGATCAGCCATGATCTTATTGAATGGCGGAGCAGGCTCGAGGGCCCGATTGGCCTACTCCTGCTCCTATTTCTTATGTTCTTATGTTCTTAATGGCCCAAAAATTCAGCCGTTCCCGGGTGCGTACTCAGTGCGTACTCACCCGTATTCATTCCTGAAGTGCCGGTTTTCTGCATACACTGCGCATGCGCGGGAAACCAGAACTTCCGGTATGGTGAAGGGGGCGGTTCCTAGGTGAACCGCGTGCGCGGTAGAGGCTGCGCGCACACAGCACACTTAGGTTTTTTTTCAGGTTTCTACGCGAGGGTAAGTATGGAAGATTCTACACAAGTAAAAAGGAGGCGTAAGACCCCTTTTGAACAAGGTAAGTAGTTAATTAAGTATAATTTTAAATTTTTTTCAACAGGTTTATCTTTTTTACAGACTTTAAAGAAAGGTAAGTTTATTTTTATAACTTTTAAAAAGAATTAAAAATTTTTCAAAAATTAAAATTTTTGTTTAAAGTGGTTAATTTATTTAACTATAGTTATTTTATAAATGTGATGGTTTAAAAAAAAAATTATTTGAGGTTTAGCTGTTCTGTTGGGGCCGATTTCAATTCACAGATTTGACAGGTCTGTCAAATCTATGAATGAAAGATGGTCTGCTGCCATTGGCTCTCCATGGCCCACGTGATCCCAGAGGTCGCATCGCACTAACTACGCCCCCTGGGATACACAAGCACTGCGCGCCGGCAGCTGCAGGAGGCCCAGGAGCCGAAGTTCCTGTGGGCCCGAAACACAATGCCAGGCGCGGTAGGTAAGAGTGCGCGCGATCCTTACCCCCGCGGCAAGCCAGCCACCCGAATTTCTAGGCCAATGTTGCTGTGTTTTCATCTCTCCTGCATATTCGCCTCAGGGTGTTGTACTGTATCATAAGCGCTATAGTGCCCGATTGGCAAGGCTGCCCGAGATGAATTTCGAACCACCCACAGCCCTTCCAATTCACTCACTCGTTCCGAGCAGCTCGTCAAGGCCGCACCAAGAACACGGAAACAAATAGCCAACGTCAACCCCAAGTTAAGAAATGGGAGGGAAAGTAGAAAGTGAGGAGGACATAAAAAACCTACAAGGGGATATAGACAGGCTGGGTGAGTGGGCGGAGATTTGGCAGATGGAATACAATATTGGAAAATGTGAGGTTATGCACTTTGGCAGGAAAAATCAGAGAACAAGTTATTATCTTAATGGCGAGAAACTGGAAAGTACTGCAGTACAAAGGGATCTGGGGGTCCTGGTGCAAGAAAATCAAAAAGTTAGTATGCAGGTGCAGCAGGTGATCAAGAAGGCAAACGGAATGTTGGCTTTTATTGCTAGGGGGATAGATTATAAAAACAGGGAGGTATTGCCGCAGTTATACAAGGTATTGGTGAGACCGCACCTGGAATACTGCATACAGTTTAGGTGTCCATACTTAAGAAAAGACATACTTGCTCTCGAGGCAGTACAAAGAAGGTTCACTCGGTTAATCCCGGGGATGAGGGGGTGGACATATGAGGAGAGGTTGAGTAGATTGGGACTCTACTCATTGGAGTTCAGAAGAATGAGAGGCGATCTTATTGAAACATATAAGATTGTGAAGGGGCTTGATCGGGTGGATGCGGTAAGGATGTTCCCAAGGATGGGTGAAACTAGAACTAGGAGGCATAATCTTAGAATAAGGGGCTGCTCTTTCAAAACTGAGATGAGGAGAAACTTCTTCACTCAGAGGGTAGTAGGTCTGTGGAATTTGCTGCCCCAGGAAGCTGTGGAAGCTACATCATTAAATAAATTTAAAACAGAAATAGACAGTTTCCTAGAAGTAAAGGGAATTAGGGGTTACGGGGAGCGGGCAGGAAATTGGACATGAGGCTGAGTTCGGATCGGTCAAGGCCCTGTGGGTGGCGGAGCGGGCCCAGGGGCTGAGTGGCCGGGTCCTGCTCCTACTTCTTGTGTTCTTTAGATTTGAGGTTAGGATCAGATCAGCCATGATCTTATTGAATGGCGGAGCAGGCTCGAGGGGCCGATTGGCCTACTCCTGCTCCTATTTCTTATGTTCTTATGTTCTATGTCTCCGCTAAAACCTATTCTTTTTCTCCCCCTTCTAGAAGAAGCGCCTCATCGTCCCGATCGCAACGTGAGTATCTAGGAGCCACAACCCTTGCGGCGCGGGAACCTGTTGCTGGGGGATTATAATTGCGGCTGGCTTTGGGCCCTGTTACTTTATTCGTTCTGGAAGATCAGCAATTAGCTGTGACGGTCGCTACAAGAGGTTTGGCAGGAAAGTGTTGAGGCTGACACAGGGTGTCATCCATTGCTCAGTGGGCGGCGCGCTCTCTCTCGCCTCTGCATCAGAGGTTCGTGGGTTCGAGCCCCCCCACACTCCACGAGACTCGAGCCCCATAATCCAGGCCCACACTCCTCGGTGCCAGTACTGAGGGAGCGCTGCACTGTCGGAGGTAGATGTATATACTCCAGAGACTCGAGCCCCATAATCCAGGCCCACACTCCCCGGTGCCAGTACTGAGGGAGCGCTGCACTGTCGGAGGTAGATGTGTATACTCTAGGACTCGAGCCCCATAATCCAGGCCCACACTCCCCGGTGCCAGTACTGAGGGAGCGCTGCACTATCGGAGGTAGATGTATATACTCTAGGACTCGAGCCCCATAATCCAGGCCCACACTCCCCGGTGCCAGTACTGAGGGAGCACTGCACTGTCGGAGGTAGATGTATATACTCTAGGACTCGAGCTCCATAATCCAGGCCCACACTCCCCGGTGCCAGTACTGAGGGAGCGCTGCACTGTCGGAGGTAGATGTATATACTCTAGGACTCGAGCTCCATAATCCAGGCCCACACTCCCCGGTGCCAGTACTGAGGGAGCGCTGCACTGTCGGAGGTAGATGTATATACTCTAGGACTCGAGCCCCATAATCCAGGCCCACACTCCCCGGTGCCAGTACTGAGGGAGTGCTGCATTGTCGGAGGTAGATGTATATACTCTAGGACTCGAGCTCCATAATCCAGGCCCACACTCCCCGGTGCCAGTACTGAGGGAGTGCTGCACTGTCGGAGGTGCCGTCTTTTGGATGAGACGTTAGACCGAGGCCCCGTCTGCCCTCTCAGGTGGATGTAAAAGATCCCACGGCCACTATTTCGAAGAAGAGCAGGGGTGAGTTCTCCCCGGTGACCTGGGGCCAATATTTATACCTCGATCAACATGTGATAGATTTCTGTTAACTAACGGTATTAAGGGATATGGGACAAAGGCGGGTATTTTATTAAATTAGATTTTATGGGATGTGGGCATCGCTGGCAAGGCCGGCATTTATTGCCCTTCCCTAGTTGCCCCTTGAGAAGGTGGTGGTGAGCCGCCTTCTTGAACCCCTGCAGTCCGTGTGGTGAAGGTGCTCCCACAGTGCTGTTAGGGAGGGAGTTCCAGGATTTGGACCCAGTGACGATGAAGGAACGGCCGATATATTTCCAAGTCAGGATGGTGTGTGACTTGGAGGTGGAACTTGGAGCTGGTGGTGTTCCCATGAGCCTACTGCCCTTGTCCTTCTAGGTGGAAGAGGTCGCGGGTTTGTGAGGTGCTGCCGAAGAAGCCTTGGCGAGTTGCTGCAGTGCATCTTGGAGATGGTGCACACTGCAGCCACGGTGCGCCGGTGGTGGAGGGAGTGAATGTTTAAGGTGGTGGATGGGGGGCCGATCAAGCGGGCTGCTTTGTCCTGGATGGTGTCGAGCTTCTTGAGCGTTGTCGTTGCTGCGCCCATCCAAAGAGCCGACACAGGCGCGATGGGCCGAATGGCCTCCTCCTCTACTGCCAGACTCAACAATTCGACATTTCAATTCGCAGGAGCCGGCTCCAGCCGAGCCCGAGGTTGTCTACGCCTCTCTCAATACCGTCGCTCTCAATCAGCGAGCCATGGCAGCCAATGCCAAGGCCCACTCGCCCCCAGAGGACCCGGAGACCTGTGTGTACGCAGTGATGAAGGTTAAATAGGAGACAAGAGACCCAATGGAGGGCAAACCATCAAACCCGAATCCAACCCAACGGTGAAAGGACTCACCGAGGCCCAGACGATGCGGACTTCATTGACAACGACAATCTCACTTGGAAACCTTGATGCTGTCGCAATGAGGAACCAAATTATTTTCCTGATACTTTCCCCCCCCCCGCACACCCCCGAATTTAGCTTGTTATTTTTGGTTTTGTGTCTGCTGTACAATACTCTTATATTAAAACAACTCCCCATCCCATATTCCCACTTCCATTGTACGTCATTGGCTGTAGAGCACTTTGGCACATAAGAGGGCGCTAATGGGGCGCAAGTCAACTAGCGCACGCGCGCGGCGATGTTTGCGCCGCTCGCAAAATTGACCAGAAATTTTGCGGCGGCGATAAACACTACCGTACCATCTCCTGCGCACACTCATCGTGACATCAGTCGAGTGTGCAACGCCCCGGTAGCGCCCCGGAGTGGATATTGAGTGGCCCCCCCTCCGCCAGCCCCGACAATTCTCATCCTCCTGTTCAAATCCCTCCATGGCCCCTCGCCCCCTCCCTATCTCTGTAACCTCCTCCAGCCCCTACAATTCTCATCCTCCTGTTCAAATCCCTCCATGGCCCCTCGCCCCCTCCCTATCTCTGTAACCTCCTCCAGCCCCTACAATTCTCATCCTCCTGTTCAAATCCCTCCATGGCCCTCGCCCCCTCCCTATCTCTGTAACCTCCTCCAGCCCCTACAATTCTCATCCTCCTGTTCAAATCCCTCCATGGCCCTCGCCCCCTCCCTATCTCTGTAACCTCCTCCAGCCCCTACAATTCTCATCCTCCTGTTCAAATCGCATCATGGCCCTCGCCCCCTCCCTATCTCTGTAACCTCCTCCAACCCCTACAATTCTCATCCTCCTGTTCAAATCCCTCCATGGCCTCGCCCCCTCCCTTTCTCTGTAATCTCCTCCAGCCCTTCAATTCTCATCCTCCTGTTCAAATCGCATCATGTCCCTCGCCCCCTCCCTATCTCTGTAACCTCCTCCAGCCCTACAATTCTCATCCTCCTGTTCAAATCCCTCCATGGCCCCTCGCCCCCTCCCTATCTCTGTAACCTCCTCCAGCCCTGACAATTCTCATCCTCCTGTTCAAATCCCTCCATGGCCCACGCCCCCTCCCTATCTCTGTAACCTCCTCCAGCCCGACAATTCTCATCCTCCTGTTCAAATCCCTCCATGGCCCTCGCCCCCTCCCTATCTCTGTAACCTCCTCCAGCCCCTACAATTCTCATCCTCCTGTTCAAATCCCTCCATGGCCCTCGACCCCTCCCTATCTCTGTAACCTCCTCCAGCCCCTACAATTCTCATCCTCCTGTTCAAATCCCTCCATGGCCCTCGCACCCTCCCTATCTCTGTAACCTCCTCCAGCCCCTACAATTCTCATCCTCCTGTTCAAATCCCTCCATGGCCCTCGGCACCCTCCCTATCTCTGTAACCTCCTCCAGCCCTACAATTCTCATCCTCCTGTTCAAATCCCTCCATGGCCCTCGCCCCCTCCCTATCTCTGTAAACTCCAGCCCCTACAATTCTCATCCTCCTGTTCAAATCGCTCCATGGCCCTCGCCCCCTCCCTATCTCTGCAATCTCCTCCAGCACCTACAATTCTCATCCTCCTGTTCAAATCCCTCCATGGCCCCTCGCCCCCTCCCTATCTCTGTAACCTCCTCCAGCCCTACAATTCTCATCCTCATGTTCAAATCGCATCATGACCCTCGCCCCCTCCCTATCTCTGTAACCTCCTCCAGCCCTACAATTCTCATCCTCCTGTTCAAATCCCTCCATGGCCCCTTCGACCACTCCCTATCTCTGTAACCTCCTCCAACCCTACAATTCTCATCCTCATGTTCAAATCTCTCCATGGCCCTCGCCCTCCTCCCTATCTCTGTAACCTCCTCCAACCCCTACAATTCTCATCCTCCTGTTAAATTCACTCCATGACCCTTGCCCCCCTCCCTATCTCTGTAACCTCCTCCAGCCCTGCAATTCTCATCCTCCTGTTCAAATCCCTCCAAGGCCCTCGCCCCCTCTCTATCTCTGTAACCTACACCCCTACAATTCTCATCCTCCTGTTCAAATCCCTCCATGGCCCTCGCCCCCTCCCAATCTCTGTAACCTCCTCCAGCCCCACAATTCTCATCCACCTGTTCAAATCCCTCCATGGCCCTCGCCCCCTCCCTATCTCTGTAACCACCTCCAGCCCCTACAATTCTCATCCTCATCTTCAAATCGCATCATGACCCTCGCCACCGACCTATCTCTGTAACCTCCTCCAGCCCTACAATTCTCATCCTCCTGTTCAAATCCCTCCATGGCCCTCGCCCCCTCCCTATCTCTGTAACCTCCTCCAGCCCTACAATTCTCATCCTCCTGTTCAAATCCCTCCATGGCCCTCGCCCCTCCCTATCTCTGTAACCTCCTCCAGCCCTACAATTCTCATCCTCCTGTTCAAATCCCTCCATGGCCCTCGCCCCCTCCCTATCTCTGTAACCTCCTCCAGCCCCTACAATTCTCATCCTCCTGTTCAAATCCCTCCATGGCCCTCGCCCCCTCCCTATCTCTGTAACCTCCTCCAGCCCTACAATTCTCATCCTCCTGTTCAAATCCCTCCATGGCCCTCGCCCCCTCCTATCTCTGTAACCTCCTCCAGCCCTACAATTCTCATCCTCCTGTTCAAATCCCTCCATGGCCCTCGCCCCCTCCCTATCTCTGTAACCTCCTCCAGCCCTACAATTCTCATCCTCCTGTTCAAATCCCTCCATGGCCCTCGCCCCCTCCCTATCTCTGTAACCTCCTCCAGCCCTACAATTCTCATCCTCCTGTTCAAATCCCTCCATGGCCCTCGCCCCCTCCCTATCTCTGTAACCTCCTCCAGCCCCTACAATTCTCATCCTCCTGTTCAAATCCCTCCATGGCCCTCGCCCCCTCCCTATCTCTGTAACCTCCTCCAGCCCCTACAATTCTCATCCTCCTGTTCAAATCCCTCCATGGCCCTCGCCCCCTCCCTATCTCTGTAACCTCCTCCAGCCCTACAATTCTCATCCTCCTGTTCAAATCCCTCCATGGCCCTCGCCCCCTCCCTATCTCTGTAACCTCCTCCAGCCCTACAATTCTCATCCTCCTGTTCAAATCCCTCCATGGCCCTCGCCCCCTCCCTATCTCTGTAACCTCCTCCAGCCCTACAATTCTCATCCTCCTGTTCAAATCCCTCCATGGCCCTCGCCCCCTCCCTATCTCTGTAACCTCCTCCAGCCCCTACAATTCTCATCCTCCTGTTCAAATCGCATCATGGCCCTCGCCCCCTCCCTATCTCTGTAACCTCCTCCAGCCCTACAATTCTCATCCTCCTGTTCAAATCCCTCCATGGCCCTCGCCCACTCCCTATCTCTGTAACCTCCTCCAGCCCTACAATTCTCATCCTCCTGTTCAAATCCTCCATGGCCCTCGCCCTCCTCCCTATCTCTGTAACCTCCTCCAGCCCGTACAATTCTCATCCTCCTGTTCAAATCCCTCCATGGCCCTCGCCCCCTCCCTATCTCTGTAACCTCCTCCAGCCCCTACAATTCTCATCCTCCTGTTCAAATCGCATCATGACCCTCGCCCCCTCCCTATCTCTGTAACCTCCTCCAGCCCCTACAATTCTCATCCTCCTGTTCAAATCCCTCCATGGCCCTCGCCCCCTCCCTATCTCTGTAACCTCCTCCAGCCCTACAATTCTCATCCTCCTGTTCAAATCCCTCCATGGCCCTCGCCCCTCCCTATCTCTGTAACCTCCTCCAGCCCTACAATTCTCATCCTCCTGTTCAAATCCCTCCATGGCCCTCGCCCCCTCCCTATCTCTGTAACCTCCTCCAGCCCTACAATTCTCATCCTCCTGTTCAAATCCCTCCATGGCCCTCGCCCCCTCCCTATCTCTGTAACCTCCTCCAGCCCTACAATTCTCATCCTCCTGTTCAAATCCCTCCATGGCCCTCGCCCCCTCCCTATCTCTGTAACCTCCTCCAGCCCTACAATTCTCATCCTCCTGTTCAAATCCCTCCATGGCCCTCGCCCCCTCCCTATCTCTGTAACCTCCTCCAGCCCTACAATTCTCATCCTCCTGTTCAAATCCCTCCATGGCCCCTCGCCCCCTCCCTATCTCTGTAACCTCCTCCAGCCCTACAATTCTCATCCTCCTGTTCAAATCCCTCCATGGCCCTCGCCCCCTCCCTATCTCTGTAACCTCCTCCAGCCCCTACAATTCTCATCCTCCTGTTCAAATCCCTCCATGGCCCTCGCCCCCTCCCTATCTCTGTAACCTCCTCCAGCCCCGACAATTCTCATCCTCCTGTTCAAATCCCTCCATGGCCCTCGACCCCTCCCTATCTCTGTAACCTCCTCCAGCCCTACAATTCTCATCCTCCTGTTCAAATCTCTCCATGGCCCTCGCCCCCTCCCTATCTCTGTAACCTCCTCCAGCCCTACAATTCTCATCCTCCTGTTCAAATCCCTCCATGGCCCTCGCCCCCTCCCTATCTCTGTAACCTCCTCCAGCCCTACAATTCTCATCCTCCTGTTCAAATCCCTCCATGGCCCTCGCCCCTCCCTATCTCTGTAACCTCCTCCAGCCCTACAATTCTCATCCTCCTGTTCAAATCCCTCCATGGCCCTCGCCCCCTCCCTATCTCTGTAACCTCCTCCAGCCCTACAATTCTCATCCTCCTGTTCAAATCCCTCCATGGCCCCTCGCCCCTCCCTATCTCTGTAACCTCCTCCAGCCCCTACAATTCTCATCCTCCTGTTCAAATCCCTCCATGGCCCTCGCCCCCTCCCTATCTCTGTAACCTCCTCCAGCCCTACAATTCTCATCCTCCTGTTCAAATCCCTCCATGGCCCTCGCCCCCTCCCTATCTCTGTAACCTCCTCCAGCCCTACAATTCTCATCCTCCTGTTCAAATCCCTCCATGGCCCTCGCCCCCTCCCTATCTCTGTAACCTCCTCCAGCCCCTACAATTCTCATCCTCCTGTTCAAATCCCTCCATGGCCCTCGCCCCCTCCCTATCTCTGTAACCTCCTCCAGCCCCTACAATTCTCATCCTCCTGTTCAAATCCCTCCATGGCCCTCGCCCCCTCCCTATCTCTGTAACCTCCTCCAGCCCTACAATTCTCATCCTCCTGTTCAAATCCCTCCATGGCCCTCGCCCCCTCCCTATCTCTGTAACCTCCTCCAGCCCTACAATTCTCATCCTCCTGTTCAAATCCCTCCATGGCCCTCGCCCCTCCCTATCTCTGTAACCTCCTCCAGCCCCTACAATTCTCATCCTCCTGTTCAAATCCCTCCATGGCCCTCGCCCCCTCCCTATCTCTGTAACCTCCTCCAGCCCTACAATTCTCATCCTCCTGTTCAAATCCCTCCATGGCCCTCGCCCCCTCCCTATCTCTGTAACCTCCTCCAGCCCTACAATTCTCATCCTCCTGTTCAAATCCCTCCATGGCCCTCGCCCCCTCCCTATCTCTGTAACCTCCTCCAGCCCCTACAATTCTCATCCTCCTGTTCAAATCCCTCCATGGCCCTCGCCCCCTCCCTATCTCTGTAACCTCCTCCAGCCCTACAATTCTCATCCTCCTGTTCAAATCCCTCCATGGCCCTCGCCCCCTCCCTATCTCTGTAACCTCCTCCAGCCCTACAATTCTCATCCTCCTGTTCAAATCCCTCCATGGCCCTCGCCCCTCCCTATCTCTGTAACCTCCTCCAGCCCCTACAATTCTCATCCTCCTGTTCAAATACCTCCATGGCCCTCACGCCTCCCTATCTCTGTAACATCCTCCAACCCGACAATTCTCATCCTCCTGTTGAAATCCCTCCATGGCCCCTCGCCCCCTCCCAATCTCTGTAATCTCCTCCAGCCCTGCAATTCTCATCCTCCTGTTCAAATCCCTCCATGGCCCTCGCCCCCTCCCTATTTCTGTAACCACCTCCAGCCCTACAATTCACATCTGCTGTTCAAATCCCTCCATGGCCCTCGCCCCCTCCCTATCTCTGTAAACTCCAGCCCATACAATTCTCATCCTCCTGTTCAAATCTCTCCATTGCCCTCGCCCCCCTCCCTATCTCTGTAACCACCTCCAGACCCTACAATTCTCAACCACCCGTTGAAATCCCACCATGGCCCTCGCCCCCTCCCTATCTCTGTAATCTCCTCCAGCACCTACAATTCTCATCCTCCTTTTCAAATCCTTCCATGGCCCTCGCCCCCTCCCTATCTCTGTAACCTCCTCCAGCCCGTACAATTCTCATCCTCCTGTTCAAATCCCTCCATGGCCCTCGCCCCCTCCCTATCTCTGTAACCTCCAGCCCCTACAATTCTCATCCTCCTGTTCAAATCCCTCCATGGCCCTCGCCCCCTCCCTATCTCTGTAACCTCCTCCAGCCCGTACAATTCTCATCCTCCTGTTCAAATCCCTCCATGGCCCTCGCCCCCTCCCTATCTCTGTAACCTCCTCCAGCTCCTACAATTCTCATCCTCCTCTTAAATTCACTCCATGGCCCTTGCCCCCTCCCTATCTCTGTAACCTCCTCCAGCCCTACAATTCTCATCCTCCTGTTCAAATCCCTCCATGGCCCTCGCCCCCTCCCTATCTCTGTAACCTCCTCCAGCCCTACAATTCTCATCCTCCTGTTCAAATCCCTCCATGGCCCTCGCCCCCTCCCTATCTCTGTAACCTCCTCCAGCCCTACAATTCTCATCCTCCGTTGCAAATCCCTCCATGACCCTCGCTCCCTCCCTATCTCTGTAACCTCCTCCAGCCCTACAATTCTCATCCTCCTGTTCAAATCCCTCCATGGCCCTCGCCCCCTCCCTATCTCTGTAACCTCCTCCAGCCCTACAATTCTCATCCTCCTGTTCAAATCCCTCCATGGCCCTCGCCCCCTCCCTATCTCTGTAACCTCCTCCAGCCCCTACAATTCTCATCCTCCGTTTCAAATCCCTCCATGGCCCTCGCCCCCTCCCTATCTCTGTAACCTCCTCCAGCCCTACAATTCTCATCCTCCTGTTCAAATCCCTCCATGGCCCTCGCCCCCTCCCTATCTCTGTAACCTCCTCCAGCCCTACAATTCTCATCCTCCTGTTCAAATCCCTCCATGGCCCTCGCCCCCTCCCTATCTCTGTAACCTCCTCCAGCCCTACAATTCTCATCCTCCTGTTCAAATCTCTCCATGGCCCTCGCCCCCTCCCTATCTCTGTAACCTCCTCCAGCCCTACAATTCTCATCCTCCTGTTCAAATCCCTCCATGGCCCTCGCCCCCTCCCTATCTCTGTAACCTCCTCCAGCCCTACAATTCTCATCCTCCTGTTCAAATCCCTCCATGGCCCTCGCCACCTCCCTATCTCTGTAACCTCCTCCAGCCCTACAATTCTCATCCTCCTGTTCAAATCCCTCCATGGCCCTCGCCGCCCTCCCTATCTCTGTAACCTCCTCCAGCCCTACAATTCTCATCCTCCTGTTCAAATCCCTCCATGGCCCTCGCCCCCTCCCTATCTCTGTAACCTCCTCCAGCCCTACAATTCTCATCCTCCTGTTCAAATCCCTCCATGGCCCTCGCCCCCTCCCTATCTCTGTAACCTCCTCCAGCCCTACAATTCTCATCCTCCTGTTCAAATCCCTCCATGGCCCTCGCCCCCTCCCTATCTCTGTAACCTCCTCCAGCCCTACAATTCTCATCCTCCTGTTCAAATCCCTCCATGGCCCTCGCCCCCTCCCTATCTCTGTAACCTCCTCCAACCCCAACAATTCTCATCCTCCTGTTCAAATCCCTCCATTGATCTCGCCCCCCTCCCGATCTCTGTAACCACCTCCAGAACCTACAATTCTCAGCCTCCTGTTCAAATCACTGCATGGCACTCGCATCCTCCCTATATCTGTAACCTCCTCCAGCCCCTACAATTCTCATTCTCCCGTTTAAATCCCACAATGGCCCTCGCCCTCCTCCCTATCTCTGTAACCACCTCCAGACCCTACAATTCTCATCCTCCCGTTCAAATCCCACCATGGCTCTCGCCCCCTCCCTATCTGCGCAAACTCCTCCAGCCCGTACAATTCTCATCCTCCTGTTAAAATCGCTCCATGGCCCACGCCCCATCTCTATCTCTGTAACCTCCTCCAGCCCTGCAATTCTCATCCTCCTGTTCAAATCCCTCCATGGCCCTCGCCCCCTCCCTATCTCTGTAACCTCCTCCAGCCCTACAATTCTCATCCTCCTGTTCAAATCCCTCCATGGCCCCTCGCCCCCTCCCTATCTCTGTAACCTCCTCCAGCCCCTACAATTCTCATCCTCCTGTTCAAATCCATCCATGGCCATCGCACCATCTCTATCTCTGTAACCTCCTCCAACCCCTACAATTCTCAGCCTCCTGTTCAAATCCCTCCATGGCCCCTCGGACCCCTCCCTATCTCTGTAACCACCTCCAGCCCGACAATTCACATCTGCTGTTCAAATCCCTCTATGGCCTTCGCCCCCTCCCTATCTCTGTAACCACCTCCAGCCCCTACAATTCTCATCCTCCTGTTCAAATCGCTCCATGACCCTCGCCCTCTCCCTATCTCTGCAATCTCCTCCAGCACCTACAATTCTCATCCTCCTGTTCAAATCGCATCATGACCTCGCCCCCTCCCTATCTCTGTAACCTCCTCCAGCCCTACAATTCTCATCCTCCTGTTCAAATCACTCCATGGCCCTCGCCCCCTCCCTATCTCTGTAACCTCCAGCCCCTACAATTCTCATCCTCCTGTTCAAATCCCTCCATGGCCCTCGCCCCCTCCCTATCTCTGTAACCTCCTCCAGCCCGTACAATTCTCATCCTCCTGTTCAAATCCCTCCATGGCCCTCGCCCCCTCCCTATCTCTGTAACCTCCTCCAGCTCCTACAATTCTCATCCTCCTGTTCAAATCACTCCATGGCCCTTGCCCCCTCCCTATCTCTGTAACCTCCACCAGCCCTACAATTCTCATCCTCCTGTTCAAATCCCTCCATGGCCCTCGCCCCCTCCCTATCTCTGTAACCTCCTCCAGCCCCTACAATTCTCATCCTCCTGTTCAAATCCCTCCATGGCCCTCGCCCCCTCCCTATCTCTGTAACCTCCTCCAGCCCCTACAATTCTCATCCTCCTGTTCAAATCCCTCCATGGCCCTCGCCCCCTCCCTATCTCTGTAACCTCCTCCAGCCCCTACAATTCTCATCCTCCTGTTCAAATCCCTCCATGGCCCTCGCCCCCTCCCTATCTCTGTAACCTCCTCCAGCCCCTACAATTCTCATCCTCCTGTTCAAATCCCACCATGGCCCTCGCCCCCTCCCTATCTCTGTAACCTCCTCGAGCCCGTACAATTCTCATCCTCCTGTTAAAATCACTCCATGACCCTCGCCCCCTCCCTATCTCTGTAACCTCCTCCAGCCCTACAATTCTCATCCTCCTGTTCAAATCCCTCCATGGCCCCTCGACCCCTCCCTATCTCTGTAACCTCCTCCAGCCCTACAATTCTCATCCTCATGTTCAAATCTCTCCATGGCCCTCGCCCTCCTCCCTATCTCTGTAACCCCCTCCAGCCCATACAATTCTCATCCTCCTGTTCAAATCCCTCCATGGCCCTCGCCCCCTCCCTATCTCTGTAACCTCCTCCAACCCTACAATTCTCATCCTCATGTTCAAATCTCTCCATGGCCCTCGACCCCTCCCTATCTCTGTAACCTCCTCCAGCCCCTACAATTCTCATCCTCCTGTTCAAATCCCTCCATGGCCCTCGCCCCCTCCCTATCTCTGTAACCTCCTCCAGCCCCTACAATTCTCATCCTCCTGTTCAAATCCCTCCATGGCCCTCGCCCCCTCCCTATCTCTGTAACCTCCTCCAGCCCTACAATTCTCATCCTCCTGTTCAAATCCCTCCATGGCCCTCGCCCCCTCCCTATCTCTGTAACCTCCTCCAGCCCTACAATTCTCATCCTCCTGTTCAAATCCCTCCATGGCCCTCGCCCCCTCCCTATCTCTGTAACCTCCTCCAGCCCCTCCAATTCTCATCCTCCCGTTCAAATCCCACCATGGCCCTCGCCCCCTCCCTATCTCTGTAACCTCCTCCAGCCCGTACAATTCTCATCCTCCTGTTCAAATCCCTCCATGGCCCTCGCCCCCTCCCTATCTCTGTAACCTCCTCCAGCCCGTACAATTCTCATCCTCCTGTTCAAATCACTCCATGGCCCTCGCCCCCTCCCTATCTCTGTAACCTCCTCCAGCCCTGCAATTCTCACCTCCTGTTCAAATCCCTCCATGGCCCTCGCCCCCTCCCTATCTCTGTAAACTCCTCCAGCGCTACAATTCTCATCCCCCTGTTCAAATCCCTCCATGGCCCTCGCCCCCTCCCTATCTCTGTAACCTCCTCCAGCCCTACAATTCTCATCCTCCTGTTCAAATCACTCCATGGCCCCTCGCCCCCTCCCTATCTCTGTAACCACCTCCAGCCCTACAATTCACATCTGCTGTTCAAATCCCTCCATGGCCCTCGACCCCTCCCTATCTCTGTAAACTCCAGCCCCTACAATTCTCATCCTCCTGTTCAAATCCCTCCATTGCCCTCGCCCCCCTCCCTATCTCTGTAACCTCCTCCAGCCCCTACAATTCTCAACCTCCCGTTGAAATCCCACCATGACCCTCGCTCCCTCCCTATGTCTGTAATCTCCTCCAGCACCTACAATTCTCATCCTCCTGTTCAAATCCCTCCATGGCCCTCGCCCCCTCCCTATCTCTGTAACCTCCTCCAGCCCCTACAATTCTCATCCCCCTGTTCAAATACCTACATGGCCCTCGCCCCCTCTCTATCTCTGTAACCTCCTCCAGCCCTACAATTCTCATCCTGCTGTTCAAATCCCTCCATGGCCCCTCGCCCCCTCCCTATCTTTGTAACCTCCTCCAGCCCTACATTTCTCATCTTGCTGTTCAAATCCCTCCATGGCCCTCACCCCCTCCCTATCTCTGCAACCTCCTCCAGCCCTTCAATTCTCATCCTGCTGTTCAAATCCCTCCATGGCCCTCGCCCCATCCCTATCTCTGTAACCTCCTCCAGCCCTACAATTCTCATCCTGCTGTTCAAATCCCTCCATGGCCCTCGCCTCATCCCTATCTCTGTAACCTCCTCCAGCCCTACAATTCTCATCCTGCTGTTCAAATCCCTCCATGGCCCTCGTCCCATCCCTATCTCTGCAATCTCCTCCAGCCCTACAATTCTCATCATCCTGTTCAAATCCCTCCATGGCTCTCCCTCCCATAATCCAGGCCCACGCTCCCCGGTGCCAGTACTGAGAGAGTGCTGCACTGTCGGAGGTAGATGTATATACTCTAGGAATTCGAAAGTGCTTCATTGGCTGTGATGCTCTTGGGGAGGTCCATGAAATGCGCTGTGTTAATCCAGGTTCTTTCTGTCAATGTTGGGACGTCTCACTCACCTGTCACTGTTACCCGCACCGGATCGCTGTGGGGCGAGCGATATCTTCTCTGCTTTACCGTTCGCTGGTAGGCGCAGGTGTAGTTCCGTGTCCCGGCCGTGTCCGTGTCCCTGATGGTGAACGATGCCGATCGCTGGGATCCGGTGACGTTGACTGCCTCCGCGGGCTTCTCATTCCCGTCTCGGTACAGGTGAATCTGGCCCCCAGAGGGGCGAATGTCGCCCGTGCAGGTAATCCGAAAGGTCTGCCCTCTGCTGACCAGACCGGCAACCGGGTCCAGGGAAATGCCGACCTTCGGGAGCGTGTCTGCAACGGAACGGACACAGACACGGGGCTGAATATTAACTCCCCAAAACATAGGAGAACAGAAGAATTGGGGAGCAGGAGTCGGCCCTACGGCCCCTCGAGCCCGCTCCATCATTCAATGAGATCCTGGCTGATCATCGACCTCAACTCCACTTTCCCGCCCCATCCCCATATCCCTCGATTCCCCTGGAGACCAAGGGGGAAAAATTCAGTTGGTTGCACCTCCCGTTAGCGCCTTAAGAGGGCGCTAATGGGGCGCAAAGCAACCAGCGCCCGGGCGCGGCGATGTTTGCGCCACTCGCGAAATTATCTCGACATTTTGCGGCGGCGCTAAACACTACCGCCACCATTTCCTGCGCCGGCAGATCGTGACGTCAGATGAGTGCGCAACGCCCCGGAGCGGATATTGAGTGGCGCCCCCTGCCTTACCGCCTGCCGCTAGCAACGACAGGTTGAGGGGAGCGTTTTGCAGTCAGGAAGGGACTGGGGGAGCGCTATTTAAAGGCGACCGCTTCCTGCCTTTTATTGTTGGTGACATTTTTGAACCACGCATTCTGAGAAAGAGAGAGACTTCTGGAGAGATTCAACGCTGTGTGAAGGAGTTTTGGGTACTGAGCAGCACTTTGCAGGTTCATTTTGATTTGCCCTTCCTTGTATCGATTTAGCAGAGACTGTGGGGGCTGCACTCTGAGCTCTTTCCCTGGGCCTCTCCATTGTTCTTTCCAGCAGATTTGATGTGCAGGTCTCTCCAGGCCGAGATTCAAGGCTGCAATGAGCAGGATGTGGATGGAGAGCAAGATCAACCCTCCCCTTTAAGAACTGGCCGGGGCCATTGTGTCTGTGTTCCATTGCTGACTGACATCACATGAGCTTCGCCAGCGCTCTGAGTTAGCGCCTCGCTCCTCGGCCTTTGCGCCTTAAGACAGGAGTGAAGCGCCTGATTTAGCGCTCCAATCACCTCCAGGGGCGATAAAAGACAAGTTTGCAGTCGGAGGCGATAATTAGCGCCAGGCGCTAAACTTTGCGCCCGGCCGATAATTGCGCCCCAAACGGGGCGATACTGAATTTCTCCCCCCAAAGATCTATCGATCTCAACATCTCAGCATCTTCCTTGCGTATAGGTGCACAAATCGTTGAAGGCGGCAGGGCAATTTAAGAGCTGATGGAGTTGGGGGTAATATATCGGCATGGATAGAGAATTGGCTAACTGACAGAAAGCAGAGAGTCAGGATAAATGGGTCACTTTCCGGTTGGCAAACGGTAACTAGTGGGGTGCCACAGGGATCGGTGCTGGGGCCTCAACTATTTACAATCTACATTAATGACTTGGATGAAGGGATCCGAGTGTACTGCAGCCAAGTTTGCGGATGATACAAAGTCGGTGGGGAAAGCAAGTTGTGCAGAGGACTCAAAGAATCTGCAAAGGGATATAGAAAGGCTAGGTGAGTGGGCAAACATTTGGCAGATGGAGTGGGAAAGTGCGAGGTTGTCCACTTTGGCAGGAAAAATAAAAAAGCAAACTATTATTTAGATGGAGAAAGATTACAAAATGCTGCAGTTCAGAGGGACCTGGGGGTCCTTGTGCATGAAACACAAAAAGTTAGCATGCAGGTACAGCAAGTAATCAAAAAGGCAAATGGAATGTTGGTCTTTATTGCAAAGGGGGTTGGAGTATAAAAGCAGGGAAGTCCTGCTTCAACTGTACAGGGTATTGGTGAGACCACACCTTGAGTACTGCGTACAGTTTTGGTCTCCTTATTTAAGGAAGGATATACTTGCATTGGAGGCAGTTCAGAGACGATTCACTAGGTTAATTCCAGAGATGAGGGGGGTTGACTTATGAAGAAAGTTTGAGCAGGTTGGTCCTATACTCATTGGAATTTAGAAGAATGAGAGGTGATCATGTTGAAACATATAAGATTGTGAGGGGGCTCGACAAGGTAGATGCAGAGAGGATGTTTCCCCTCGTGGGGAAATCCAGAACTCGGGGGCACAGTTTCAGAATAAAGGGTCGCCCTTTTAGAACTGAGATGAGGTGGAATTTCTTCTCTCAGAGGGTCATAAATCTGTGGAATTCTCTGCCCCAGAGAGCCGTGGAGGCTGGGTCATTAAATACATTTAAGGTGGAGATAGACAGATCTTTGCAAGATAAGGGAGTGAAGGGTTATGGGGAGCATACGAATTAGGAGCAGGAGTAGGCCACTCGGCCCCCGAGCCTGCTCCGCCATTCAATGAGATCATCGCTGATCTGATTACTCCACATTCCCGCCCACCCCCGATAACCTTTCACCCCCTTGCTCACCAAGAATCTATCGACCTCTGCCTTAAAAATATTCAAAGACTCTGCTTCCACCGCCCTCTGAGGAAGAGAGTTCCAAAGACTCACCACCCTCTGTGAGAAAAAATCTCTCCTCATCTCTGTCTTAAATGGGCGACCCCTTATTTTTACACTGTGACCCCCAGGAAGGATATACTTGCCTTGGAGGCGGTGCAACGAAGGTTCACTAGATTGATTCCTGGGATGAGAGGGCTGTCCTATGAGGAGATTGAGGAGATTGGGCCTATACTCTCTGGAGTTTAGAAGAATGAGAGGTGATCTCATTGAAACATACAAGACTCTGACGGGGATTGACAGGGTAGATGCTGAGAGGCTGTTTCCCCCTAGCTGGAGAGTCTAGAACCAGGGGTCACAGTCTCAGGATAAGGGGTCGGCCATTTAGGACTGAGATGAGGAGGAATTTCTTCACTCAGAGGGTGGTGAATCTTTGGAATTCTCTGCCCCAGAGGGCTGTGGAGGCTCAGTCGTTGAGTATATTCAAGGCTGAGATCGATAGATTTTTGGACTCGAGGGGAATCGAGGGATATGGAGATCGGGCGGGAAAGTGGAGTTGAGGTCGATGATCAGCCGGGATTTTATTGAATGGCGGAGCAGGCTCGAGGGGCCCAATGGCCGACTCCTGCTCCTATTTCTTATGGTCTTATGTTCTCTCTGGCCACGAAATTCAACTTGGACGTTGACACAAAAGGGGGCAGTCAGTGGAATTGAATATCCTGAGCTGTGTATAACGGGAAGCCGATCAGCTACCGCTGGGTGCCTTAGGGGACAATTACCCCCAAGTTCTCTGGACAGACTGCAAAATGTCCAGCTACAAAGATTTCTGTGCTTGCCAGGATTAGGTACAACTTTACAACACAAACATGACAACCACTGGCATTTATATAGCGCCTTTAAGGTAGTCAAACGTCCCAGGGCGCTTCAGAGGAGCGATTATCAAACACAATTTGACACCGAGCCACATAAGGACATATTAGGACAGGTGACCAAAAGCTTGGTCAAAGAGGTTGGTTTTAAGGAGCGTCTTAAAGGAGGAGAGAGAGAGGCGGAGAGGTTAAGGGAGGGAATTCCAGAGCTCCGGGCCCCAGGCAGCTGAAGGCACGGCCGCCAATGGTGGAGCGATGGAAATCGGGGATGCTCAAGAGGCCAGAATTAGAGGAGCGCAGAGATCTCGGAGGGTTGTAGGGGCTGGAGGAGGTTACAGAGATAGGGAGGGGAGCGAGGGGCCATGGAGGGATTTGAACAGGAGGATGAGAATTGTAGGACTGGAGGAGGTTACAGAGATAGGGAGGGGGCGAGGGCCATGGAGGGATTTGAACAGGAGGATGAGAATTGTAGGGGCTGGAGGAGGTTACAGAGATAGGGAGGGGGCGAGGGCCATGGAGAGATTTGAACAAGAGGATGAGCATATTAATGTTCAACATATCACTCACCTTTCACAGTTACATGCACAGGGTCACTGCGGGGCGAGAGATATTCTCTGCCTTTCACCATTTTCTCAAAGACACACGTGTAGTCTCCTCCATCAGTTGGTTCGGGGTCTGTGATGGGGAAGGTGACTGACCGCTCGGAGCCTGCGACGTTCCGTGTATCAATAGCATTGCTGCCATCCTTTCTGTACAAGTGGGACCGGTGGGCTGGGTAGCTGGTGGTGCAGTTAATCCGAAATTGCTCGCCTACAGTGACCACACCAGAGGCAGGGTCCACAGAGACTGTGGGCTTTGGAAGGGTATCTGTAACAGATGGAACACGTGGGGCAAAGAAGAACTGATTTGAATATATACCCCAAGTAAAAACATAAATGTGTGTAACTGGTATAAAAGGAAACCGAACTATCTACCCATGAGCAGGACAAATATCCTCCCATACTGACGGCGCACAGTTCTGTGCGATAGCACACCTCCTTTCAAAGAGATTAACAAAATAGAAAGTCTTGCATTTATATAGCGCCTTTCACCACCTCAGGACGCACCCCCCTTCCCCAAGCGCTTTACAGCCAATGAGGTACTTTTTGAAGTGTGGTCACTGTTGTAATGCAGGGAAACGGGGCAGCCAATTTGGCACAGCAAGCTCCCACAAAACAGCAACGTGATAATGACCGGATCATCTGCTTCAGAGATCTTGTTTTGGTTTTATTCATTTCTGGGATGTTGGCGTCGAGGGCGAGGCCCAGCATTTATTGCCCATCCCTAGTTGCCCCTTGAGAAGGTGGTGGTGAGCCACCTTCTTGAACCGCTGCAGTCCGTGTGGTGAAGGTGCTCCCACAGTGCTGTTAGGGAGGGAGTTCCAGGATTTTGACCCAGCGACGATGAAGGAACGGCCGATATATTTCCAAGTCGGGATGTTGTGTGACTTGGAGGGGAACTTGGAGGTGGTGGTGTTCCCATGCGCCTGCTGCCCTTGTCCTTCTAGGTGGAAGAGGTAGCGGGTTTGTGAGGTGCTGCCAAAGAAGCCTTGGCGAGTTGCTGCAGTGCATCTTGTAGATGGTACACACTGCAGCCACGGTGCGCCGGTGGTGGAGGGAGTGAATGTTTAAGGTGGTGGATGGGGTGCCAATCAAGCGGGCTGCTTTGTCCTGGATGGTGTCGAGCTTCTTGAGTGTTGTTGGAGCTGCACTCATCCAGGCAAGGGGAGAGTATTCCATCACACTCCTTACTTGTGCCTTGTAGATGGTGGAAAGTCTTTGGGGAGTCAGGAGGTGAGACACTCGCCGCAGAATACCCAGCCTCTGACCTGCTCTTGTTGTCACAGTATTTATGTGGCTGGTCCAGTTAAGTTTCTGGTCAATGGTGACCCCCAGGATGTTGATGGTGGGGGAATCGGCGATGGTAATGCCGTTGAATGTCAAGGGGCTGTGGTTAGACTCTCGCTTGTTGGAGATAGTCATTGCCTGGCACTTGTGTGGTGCGAATGTTATCTGCCATTTATCAGCCCAAGTCTGAACGTCGTCCAGGTCTTGTTGCATGCCATGGAGGGATTTGAACAGGAGGATGAGAATTGTAGGGCTGGAGGAGGTTACAGAGATAGGGAGAGGGCGAGAGCCATGGAGGGATTTGAACAGGAGGATGAGAATTGTAGGGGCTGCAGGAGGTTACAGAGATAGGGAGGGGGCGAGGGCCATGGAGGGATTTGAACAGGAGGATGAGAATTGTAGGGGCTGGAGGAGGTTACAGAGATAGGGAGGGGGCGAGGGGCCATGGAGGGATTTGAACAGGAGGATGAGAATTGTAGGGGCTGGAGGAGGTTACAGAGATAGGGAGGGGGCGAGGGGCTATGGAGAGATTTGAAGAGGAGGATGAGCATATTAATGTTCAACATATCACTCACCTTTCACAGTTACATGCAGTGTGTCACTGCGGGGCGAGAGATATTCTCTGCCTTTCACCGTTTTCTCAAAGACACACGTGTAGTCTCCTCCATCTGTTAGTTCGGGGTCTGTGATGGGGAAGGTGACTGACCGCTCGGAGCCTGAGACGTTCCGTGTATCAATAGCATTGCTGCCATCCTTTCTGTACAAGTGGGACCGGTGGGCTGGGTAGCTGGTGGTGCAGTTAATCCGAAATTGCTCGCCTACAGTGACCACACCAGAGGCAGGGTCCACAGAGACTGTGGGCTTTGGAAGGGTATCTGTAACAGATGGAACACGTGGGGCAAAGAAGAACTGATTTGAATATATACCCCAAGTAAAAACATAAATGTGTGTAACTGATATAAAAGGAAACCGAACTATCTACCCATGAGCAGGACAAATATCCTCCCATACTGACGGCGCACAGTTCTGTGCGATAGCACACCTCCTTTCAAAGAGATTAACAAAATAGAAAGTCTTGCATTTATATAGCGCCTTTCACCACCTCAGGACGCACCCCCCTTCCCCAAGCGCTTTACAGCCAATGAGGTACTTTTTGAAGTGTGGTCACTGTTGTAATGTAGGGAAACGGGGCAGCCAATTTGCGCACAGCAAGCTCCCACAAAACAGCAACGTGATAATGACCGGATCATCTGCTTCAGAGATCTTGTTTTGGTTTTATTCGTTTCTGGGATGTGGGCGTCGCTGGCGAGGCCCAGCATTTATTGCCCATCCCTAGTTGCCCCTTGAGAAGGTGGTGGTGAGCCGCCTTCTTGAACCGCTGCAGTCCGTGTGGTGAAGGTGCTCCCACAGTGCTGTTATGGAGGGAGTTCCAGGATTTTGACCCAGCGACGATGAAGGAACGGCCGATATATTTCCAAGTCAGGATGGTGTGTGAGACTTAGAGGGGAACTTGGAGGTGGTGGTGTTCCCATGCACCTGCTGGCCTTGTCCTTCTAGGTGGAAGAGGTCGTGGGTTTGGGAGGTGCTGCCGAAGAAGCCTTGGCGAGTTGCTGCAGTGCATTTTGTAGATGGTACACACTGCAGCCACGGTGCGCCGGTGGTGGAGGGAGTGAATGTTTAAGGTGATTGATGGGGTGCCAATCAAGCGGGCTGCTTTGTCCTGGATGGTGTCGAGCTTCTTGAGTGTTGTTGGAGCTGCCCTCATCCAGGCAAGTGGAGAGTATTCCATCACACTCCTGACTTGTGCCTTGTAGATGGTGGAAAGGCTTTGGGGAGTCAGGAGGTGAGACACTCGCCGCAGAATACCCAGCCTCTGACCTGCTCTTGTTGTCACAGTATTTATGTGGCTGGTCCAGTTAAGTTTCTGGTCAATGGCGACCCCCAGGATGTTGATGGTGGGGGATTCGGCGATGGTAATGCCGTTGAATGTCAAGGGGCGGGGGTTAGACTCTCGCTTGTTGGAGATAGTCATTGCCGGGCACTTGTGTGGCGCGGATGTTACCTGCCACTTATCAGCCCAAGTCTGAACGTCGTCCAGGTCTTGTTGCATGCGGGCATGGACTGCTTCATTATCTGAGGAGTTGTGAATGGCGCTGAACACTGTGCAGTCACCAGTGAACATCCCCATTTCTGCCCCTATGTTGGAGGGAAGGTCATTGATGAAGCAGCTGAAGATGGTTGGGCCGAGGACACTGTCCTGAGGAACGCCTGCTGCGATGTCCTGGGGCTGTGATGATTGACCTTCAACCACCACAACCATCTTCCTTTGTGCTAGGTATGACTCCAGCCAGTGGAGAGTTTTCCCCCCGATTCCCATTGACTTCAGTTTTACTAGGGGCTCCTTGATGCCTCACTCGGTCAAATGCTGCCTTGATGTCAAGGGCAGTCACTCTCACCTCACCTCTGGAATTCAGCTCCTTTGTCCATGTTTGGACCAATGGATAAATATTGGCTCCAGGACACAGGTGATAACTCCCCCCCTGCCCCTCTTCGAAATAGCGCATTGGGATCTTTAACATCCACCTGAGAGGGCAGACGGGGCCTCGGTTTAACGTCTCATCCCGAAAGATGGCACCTCCGACAGTGCAGCGTTCCCTCAGCACTGCACTGGGAGTGTGGGCCTAGCTTTTTGTGCTCAAGTCTCTGGAGTGGGATTTGAACCCACAACCTTCTGACTATTATTTATTGAACTTTAAAAACATTTGCAACATCGTGTATTATACAAATCCATTCCGCTGCTCTGCACGGCCATTCCTCCACCAGATCATAGAAGCATAGAAGATAGGAGCAGGAGTAGGCCTTTGATGTGGAGAGACTGGAGAAGCTGGGATTGTTCTCCTTGGAGCAGAGAAGGTTAAGGGGGAGATTGACCAGAATGGTACCAGGGATGAGAGTCTTCAGTGATGTGGAGAGACTGGAGAAGCTGGGATTGTTCTCCTTGGAGCAGAGAAGGTTAAGGGGAGATTTGATAGAGGTGTTCAAAATCATGAAATGTTTTGATGGAGTAAATAAGGAGAAACTGTTTCCAGTGGCAGGAGGGTGGGTAACCAGAGGACACAGATTGAAGGTGATTGGCAAAAGAACCAGAGGGGAGATGAGGAGAATGTTTTTTACGCAGCGAGTTGTTGTGATCTGGAACGCGCTGCCTGAAAGGGCGGTGGAAGCAGATTCAATAGTAACTTTCAAAAGGGGAATTGGAGAAATACTTGAAAAGGAAGAAAAATCAGGGCTACGGGGAAGAGCGGGGGAGTGGGATTAAATGGAGAGCTCGACCAAAGAGACAGCACAGGCTCGATGGGCCGAATGGCCTCCTCCTGTGCTGTCTCACTCTATGATTCTTAGTGTTACTTGGCCACTGAGAATGTGGGTGCATCTTCCTTACCTTTTACAGTTAACCCCACGGGCTCACTGTGTGGTGACTTTGCCCAGGTGTTGATATTCTCGAAGTATTTTTCATATTTACAGGTGTAGTCGATGCGACCGTTCGACGGTTTGTCTTCAACAAGCTTAACACTGGCGGAGTTGTCTACTTCACTGAAATATCCAATGTTCCCACTTTCATTAACTCTGTTGAACTCAACATTGCAGCTGGTGTGAGGGAAACGACAGGTGAGTGAATATTCCTCTCCCGGTAGAATAACATCCCAAGGAGGATCCAGAGACAGGGTCGGCTTGGCTAAGGTAGCTGAAGAATAAAAAGTAGATATCAGACACGGTGGGCTTGATGCAACCGTTCTTGAGCAGGCCTCATATTGAAATCAAAACCGAAAATGCTGGAGACACTCAGCAGGCCATCCAGCATCCGTGGAGAGCGAGAAACAGAGTTAACGGTTCAGGTCGCTGACCCTTCGTTAGTACGGCAACAAGTTAGAGATGTGACAGGGTTTCAAGTGAGCGCAGAGACAGGGAAAAGGGGGAGGGGAGGAAATGGTAGGACACTGAGAAGCGCAGAGGATCAGAGGGACCTTGGAGTGCATGTCCACAGATCCCTGAAGGTCGCAGGACAGCTAGATAAGGTGGTTAAGAAGCCATACGGGATACTTGCCTTTATTAGCCGTGGCATAGAATACAAGAGCAGGGAGGTTATGCTTGAACTGTATAAAACACTAGTTAGGCCTCAGCTAGAGTACTGCGTGCAGTTCTGGTCACCACATTACAGGAAGGATGTGATTGCACTAGAGAGGGTACAGAGGAGATTTACCAGGATGTTGCCTGGGCTGGGAATTTTAGCAATGAGGAAAGATTGGATAGGCTGGGGTTGTTTTCTTTGGAACAGAGGAGGCTGAGGGGAGATTTAATTGAGGTGTATAAAACTGGAGTATTGTGTACAGTTTTGGTCTCCTTACCTAAGGAAGGATATACTTGCCATAGAGTGAGTGCAATGAAGGTTCACCAGACTGATTCCTGGGATGGGGGGATTGTCCTATGAGGAGAGATTGAGTAGACTGGGCCAATATTCTCTGGAGTTTCGAAGAATGAGAGGTGATCTCATTGAAACATACAAAATTCTTACAGGGCTTGACAAGGTAGATGCAGAGAGGTTGTTTCCCCTGGCTGGACTGTCTAGAACCAGGGGTCACAGTCTCAGGATAAGGGGTCGGCCATTTAGGACTGAGATGAGGAGGAATTTCTTCACTCAGAGGGTGGTGAACCTGTGGAATTCTCTACCACAGAAGGCTGTGGAGGCCAAGTCACTGAATATATTTAAGAAGGAGATAGATAGATTTCTGGACACAAAAGGCATCAAGGGGTATGGGGAGAGAGCGGGAATATGGTATTGAGATAGAGGATCAGCCATGATCATATTGAATGGCGGAGCAGGCTCGAAGGGCCGAATGGCCGACTCCTGCTCCTATTTTTCTATGTTTCTGTGTTAAAATTAGCCCCATTCGCAGCTTGAATGTGTTTCTGAATTAATTGTTCCTGAGACAGTGAGAGTGCCGCCCAGACACGACACTTGTACACACAAGGTTTCCAGGAGACTCCCAATAGACTGATACAGATGAGGAGCCTGGAGTGGGACATTGTAGAAACCATCTGGACAGCTACATCTGCAATCTGCTGAATTATGTTGCCCTTGATGTCAGCTGTGACTCAGTGGGTAGCACCCTCGCCTCTGAGTCAGTAGGTTGTGGGTCATTCTCCCACTCCAGGGACTTGAGCACATAAATCCAGGCCCACACTCCCCGGTGCCAGTACTGAGGGAGTGCTGCACTGTCGGAGGTAGATGTATATACTCTAGGACTCGAGCCCCATAATCCAGGCCCACACTCCCCGGTGCCAGTACTGAGGGAGCGCTGCACTGTCGGAGGTAGATGTATATACTCTCGGACTCGAGCCCCATAATCCAGGCCCACACTCCCCGGTGCCAGTACTGAGGGAGCGCTGCACTGTCGGAGGTAGATGTATATACTCCAGGACTCGAGCCCATAATCCAGGCCCACACTCCCCGGTGCCAGTACTGAGGGAGTGCTGCACTGTCGGAGGTAGATGTATATACTCTAGGACTCGAGCTCCATAATCCAGGCCCACACTCCCCGGTGCCAGTACTGAGGGAGCGCTGCACTGTCGGAGGTAGATGTATATACTCTAGGATTGAGCCCCATAATCCAGGCCCACACTCCCCGGTGCCAGTACTGAGGGAGCGCTGCACTGTCGGAGGTAGATGTATATACTCTAGGACTCGAGCCCCATAATCCAGGCCCACACTCCCCGGTGCCAGTACTGAGGGAGTGCTGCACTGTCGGAGGTAGATGTATATACTCTAGGACTCGAGCACATAATCCAGGCCCACACTCCCAGTGCTGAGGGAGCGCTGCACTGTCGGAGGTAGATGTATATACTCTAGGATTGAGCCCCATAATCCAGGCCCACACTCCCCGGTGCCAGTACTGAGGGAGCGCTGCACTGTTGGAGGTAGATGTATATACTCTAGGACTCGAGCCCCATAATCCAGGCCCACACTCCCCGGTGCCAGTACTGAGGGAGCGCTGCACTGTCGGAGGTAGATGTATATACTCTAGGACTCGAGCCCCATAATCCAGGCCCACACTCCCCGGTGCCAGTACTGAGGGAGTGCTGCACTGTCGGAGGTAGATGTATATACTCTAGGACTTGAGCCCCATAATCCAGGCCCACACTCCCCGGTGCCAGTACTGAGGGAGCGCTGCACTGTCGGAGGTGCCATCTTTCGGATGAGATGTTAAACCGAGGCCCCGTCTGGCCTCTCAGGTGGATGTAAACGATCCCACGGCCACTATTGGAAGAAGAGCAGGGGGGGAGTTCTCCCCAGTGTCTTGGGGCCCAATATTTATTCCTCAACCAACATCACTAAAACAGATTATCTGTTCGTTATCACATTGCTGTTTGTGGGAGCTTGCTGTGCGCAAATTGGCTGCCACGTTTCCCACAATACAACACTGACTCCACTTCGAAAATAGTAAATCTTTGGCTGTAACATGCCGGTGGTCGTGAAAGGTGCGATATAAATGCAAGTCTTTCTCTTGAAGAGCCCATTGGATCCAGGGCAACTTGGCACATTGGATCCAAAATTGGCTTAGTGGCAGGAGGCAGAGGGCGATGGTCGAAGGTTGTTTTTGTGACTGGAAGCCTGTGTCCAGTGGTGTACCGCAGGGATCGGTGCTGGGTCCTTTGCTGTTTGTAGTGTACATTAATGATTTAGATATGAATGTAGGAGGTATGATCAGTAAGTTCGCAGATGACACGAAAATTGGTGGAGTGGTAAATAGCGAGGAGGGAAGCCTCAGGCTACAGGACGATATAGACGGGTTGGTCAGATGGGCAGAACAGTGGCAAATGGAATTTAACCCTGAAAAGTGTGAGGTGATGCATTTTGGGAGGACTAACAAGGCAAGGGAATACACAATGAATGGTTGGACCCTAGGAAGGACAGAGGATCAGAGGGACCTTGGTGTGCATGTACATAGATCCCTGAAGGCAGCAGGACAGCTAGATAAGTTGGTTAAAAAGGCATATGGGACACTTGCCTTCATTAGCTGAGGCATTGAATATAAGAGCAGGGAAGTTATGATGGAGCTGTACAAAACGCTAGTTAGGCCACAGCTGAAATACTGTGTGCAGTTCTGGTCGCCACACTATAGGAAGGATGTGATTGCATTGGAGAGGGTGCAGAGGAGATTCACCAGGATGTTACCTGGGCTGGAGCGCTTCAGCTATGAAGAGAGACTGGACAGGCTGGGGTTGTTTTCCTCAGAGCAGAGAAGGCTGAGGGGGGACCTGATTGAGGTGTACAAAATTATGAGGGGCATAGATAGGGTAGATAGAAAGGAACTTTTCCCCTTAGTAGAGGGATCAATAACCAGGGGGCATAGTTTCAAGATAAGGGGCAGGAGGTTTCGAGGGGATTTGAGGAAAAACCTTTTCACCCAGAGGGTGGTTGGAATCTGGAACTCACTGCCTGAAAGGGTGGTGGAGGCAGGAACCCTCACAACATTCAAGAATCATTTAGATGAGCACTTGAAACGCCATAGCATACAAGGCTATGGACCAAGAGCTGGAAAATGGGATTAGAATAGACAGGGCTTGATGGCCAGCGCGGACACGATGGGACGAAGAGCCTCTTTCTGTGCTGTATAACTCTGACTCTATGACACAGAATCATCGAACGGTTACAGCACAGAAGGAGGCCCATTCGGCCCCTCGAGCCCGTGCCGGCTCTCTGCAAGAGCACTTCAGCTAGTCCCACTCCCCCCTGCCCTTTCCCCGTAGCCCTGCAAATTTTTTTCCTTCAGGTACTTTTCCAATTCCCTTCTGAAAGCCACGATTGAATCTGCCTCCACCACCCTTTCAGGCAGCGCGTTCCAGATCATAACCACTCGCTGCGTAAAAAAGTTTTTCCTCATGTTGCCTTTGGTTCTTCTGCCAATCACCTTAAATCTGTGTCCTCTGGTTCTCGACCCTTCTGCCAATCGGAACAGTTTCTCTCGATCTACTCTGTCCAGACCCCTCATGAGTTTGAACACCTCGATCAAATCTCCCGTTAACCTTCTCTGCTCTAAGGAGAACAACCCCAGCTTCTCCAGTCTCTCCACATCACTGAAGTCCCTCATCCCTGGTACCATTCTGGTCAATCTCCCCTTAACCTTCTCTGCTCTGAGGAGAACAATCCCAGCTTCTCCAGTCTCTCCACATCACTGAAGTCCCTCATCCCTGGTACCATTCTGGTTAATCCCCCCTTAACCTTCTCTGCTCTAAGCAGAACAACCCCAGCTTCTCCAGTCTCTCCACATCACTGAAGTCCCTCATCCCTGGTACCATTCTGGTCAATCCCCCCTTAACCTTCACTGCTCTAAGCAGAACAACCCCAGCTTCTCCAGTCTCTCCACATCACTGAAGTCCCTCATCCCTGGTCCCATTCTGGTCAATCTCCCCTTAACCTTCTCTGCTCCAAGGAGAACAATCCCAGCTTCTCCAGTCTCTCCACATCACTGAAGTCCCTCATTCCTGGAACCATTCTGGTCAATCTTTCCTGCACCCTCTCTAAGGCCTTCACATCCTTCCTAAAGCGCGTTGCCCAGAATGGGACACGATTTCGATTTAATGGTTCCAGTCACCGATATACCTCAGCATTTAAAATATGAAATAATTCCTCACGGCTTTAGATTTAAAATACCTTCATCGTCAATCGCACAAGCCCCCTGCTTTATTCAATTCAATACAATGGCGGCCACGATAAGTTACAGCGCGGGAGGAGGACTTTCGGCCCATCGTGCCTGTGCCGGCTCTTTGAGAGATCGGTCCAATCAGTCCTGTAAATGTTTCCTTCATTTATTTCACTTTGACTCTTGAAAATTAGCCATCAAAGCTATAAACGATTATGAGTCATTATTAATGTTTGATATCGCTTTAGCAATAACCGCTGGATATGGAGTTGATAATCTGCTACGTCATATCGGAGCAAAGATACCCAGTGACGTAAGGTAACTACTAGGCACTTGGTCTAAGCGTTAAACAAAGCTTTAATCAACTGTTTTTCAACATGGAGATCTAGTTGTGTCCTTCACTGGTTCATGTTAAAGAATATCCTGAGCAAGCTGGGCACATGCCCGAGTATTTCTACTCTCCCTGGACAGCGCCACCCGCAGGCAGCCCAGTGTTATGTCATAAGTCATGAATGACAAGATTCATGTCGCCCAGTATAACTTGACGAGAATGACGGGATCTCTGCAGTTCTGAGTTTGTCATTCACCGATATTGGTAATTCCTCTCATTCTCGAGTGAAGTTATTCATGGGCACGAGACTTTATTTGAATGCAAGATACTCACGGTTTCGATCTTTGTGGCCATCAAGCGAGGATACTGGAATGGAACACAGAGAGAGGGGAACAAAACAGAGAAGAGATCCGTTAGAGAACAGCGGACAAAATCATTTTTTTCAACGCAGCGAGTTGTTGTGATCTGGAATGCGCGGCCTGAAAGGGCGGTGGAAGCAGATTCAATAGTAACTTTCCAAATGATGTGGAGATGCCAATGTTGGACTGGGGGGTGGACAAATGTGAGAAGTCGCACAACACCAGGTTATAGTCCAACAGCTTTATTTGAAATGACTAGCTTTCGGAGTGCTGCTCCTTCGTCAGGTGAAGTGAAGAGATGCATATAGGCACAGAATATATAGTCAGAGAACACTGCCAGATGATTACAGTTAATCTTTCCCTCCCAGTCGGGGAACACTTCAGCAGTCAAGGACATTCAGCCTCCGATCTTCGGGTAAGTGTTCTCCAAGGCGGCCTTCGAGCACACGACAACGCAAAATCGCCGAGCAGAAACTGATAGCCAAGTTCAGCACCCATGAGGACGGCCTCGACCGGGATCTTGGGTTCATGTCACGCTACGTGTAACCCCACCTGACGTAGAGTCATCCAGACTCAAGTCGTCGTTGGCTTGTTCTCTCTACACAGAGGCGGCCGGACCTGCTGTGATTTCCAGCAAAGAAAGTTTTTTGTTTTCCATCCAGACCCCAGCATCTGCCACATTTGACCCCTCGTGACCCCACCTCATTGTCTTTGATGTCATGTTTTCCTGACAGACCTGTTTGGACACCATCCACACCTTTGATTGCCGTGATTATCTCTCTGCCGAGGTGTGATAAAGGGCAGTTGGAAAGATTAAGTGTAGTCACCTGGCAGTGTTCTCTGACTATATACGCTGTGCCTATATGCAGCTCTTCACTTCACTTCATTGACGAAGGAGCAGCGCTCCGAAAGCTTGTGATTTCAAATAAAACTGTTGGACTATAACCTGGTGTTGTGCGACTTCTCACAACTTTCTAAATGGAATTGGAGGAATACTTCAAGAGGAAAAATTTCAGAGCTCTGAGAAGGAATATAGGCAATATACACTTAATGGCACAGATTTAAAGAGTGTGCAGGGACAGAGGGACCTGGGAGTTAATGTGCACAGGTCCCTGAAGGTGGCAGGACATATTGAGAGAGTGGTTAGCAAAGCATATGGGATCCTGGGCTTCATAAATAGAGGTATTGAGTACAAAAGTAGAGAAGTTATGCTGAACCTTTAGAAAGCGCTGGTTAGGCCACAACTGGAGCATTGCGTCCAGTTCTGGTCACCACACTTCAGGAAGGATGTGAAGGCCCTTGAGAGGGTGCAGAGGAGATTTCCCAGAATGGTTCCGGGGATGGGGGGATCTTAGCTACAAGGACAAGTTGGAGAAAATGGATTTGTTTTCATTAGAGCAAAGGAGGTTGAGGGGTGATTTGATAGAGGTGTACAAGATTATGACGGGTTTGGATAGGCTAGACGGGGAAAGGCTGTTCCCACTAGTTGATGGTACAAGGACTAGGGGACACAGGTTTAAGGTTTTGGGCAAAAGATACAGGGGGGATGTGAGGAAAAACTTGTTTACGCAGCGAGTGGTGAGGACCTGGAACTCGCTGCCAACATAAGTGGAGATTGATAGATTTTTGTTGGGCTAAAGGGTATTAAGGGTTACGGAACCAAGGCGGGTAGATGGAGTTAAGATACACATCACCCATGGTCTAATTGAATGGCGGAACAGGCTCGAGCGCCTGAATGGCCTCCTCCTTTAAGTTAGTATGGAGTTAGGAAGAGGGCAGCAAATTGGTCAGAAGTGAGGAGACAAATGAGGGTCGGAGAGCAGTTTCTCAGAGGTTGGGTAGTCGTGTTCCTCCGGGATCAGTTCTGGGACCACTTCAGCTCGCTGTGTATCCCTATCTTCCTAAAATTAGGAAGGGTTGGGACGGAGTAGACAGAAACAGGCAGCACCCATTGGTGAGGGGTCTAGAACAAGGAGGCATAGAAATAAGATCAATTATGAGATTTAAGACTGAGCGTTTTTAGATGGAGGAATTGTGAGGTGATGGACTGCACGATCGGAATTAGTAGCAGAGACCGTGTCAACATGAGAACTAGGAGCAGGAGTAGGCCATTCGGCCCTTCGAGCCTGCTCCGCCATTCAATGAGATCATGGCTGATCTTCTACCTCAACTCCATTCACCGGCCCTATCGCCATATCCCTTGATGCCTTTACTAGTCAGAAATCTATCGACTTCTGTTTTGAATATACCCAATGACTGAGCCTCCACAGCCCTCTGGGGTAGAGAATTCCAAAGATTCACCACCCTCTGTGTGAAGAAATTTCTTCTCATCTCAGTCCTGAATGGCCTACCCTTTATCCTGAGGCTGTGGCCCCTGGTTCTAGACTCCCCAGCCAAGGGAAACATTCTCCCAGCATCCACCCTATCAAGCCCTGTAATAATTGTGTATGCTTCAATGAGATCCCCTCTCATTCTTCTGAATTCAAGAGAATACAGGCCTAGTTTACTCAATCTCTTCTCATACGACAGTCCCGCCATCCCAGGAATCAATCTCGTGAACCTTCGCTGCACTCCCTCTATGGCAAGTGTATCCTTCCTTAGGTAAGGAGACCAAAATTGTACACAGTACTCCAGGTGTGGTCTCACCAAGGCCCTATATAATTGGAGTAAGACTTCTTTACTCCTGTACTCCAATCCTCTTGTAATGAAGGCCAGCATACCATTTGCCTTCCTAATGGCTTGCTGCACCTGCACATTCACTTTCAGTGACTCATGTACAAGGACGCCCAGGTCCCTTTGAGCATCTGCATTCCCCAACCTTTCACCATTTAAGGAATGGGTTGGGTCGATGGTTGAAGGAAACGGAGATAAAGGGATATGAGGCCAGGACTGGCTCACGGGATTAGGACTACTGCTTGCGTGGAGGATAACCACCAACGCTGGCTGCTGAGACCCACAGAACTATATCCGGGTTGTAATTTCCATGTCATTCTGTGCTCGGCGAGTCAGTAACCGAGGGCAGAAACTGATGCCCATCAAATGACCAGTGGAGCGGACAGAAGGTTGAATAAAACAGATTGTTGTTACAATAGGGAAAGCCCTACCAGAAACAGAGATGGAAGCAAAATCTATAATAGCTTTGAAAAGGGGAAGTGCATGAATATAGTGAAGCAATACAAATGCTAATGGTTCTTTTGGAAAGGGGAAATGGAAGAGTGAGATCTTTCAGTGACTGGCAGAGATGTGACTGGTTGAATGAGGGAAGGGCAGGGGGATGGGACTCAGGGTCGAGTTCTTTCAGAGAGTGGGCACAGGTGCCAGGGGCCGAATGGGCACCCTCTCTACTGCCAGCTTCGATCGTTCCACCCTCGCCGTTCAGAAGCACTGCGACAAGACTCACATCGGGAGACCCTCACTGGAGAAGGTTAAGAACATAAGAACATAAGAAATAGGAGCAGGAGTTGGCCATTCGGCCCCTCGAGCCTGCTCCGCAATTCAATGAGATCATGGCTGATCATCGACCTCAACTCCACTTTCCCGCCCGATCCCCATATCCCTCGATTCCCCTAGAGTCCAAAAATCTAATTGATCTCAGCCTTGAATATACTCAACGACTGAGCCTCCACAGCCCTCTGGGGCAGAGAATTCCAAAGATTCACCACCCTCTGAGTGAAGAAATTCCTCCTCATCTCAGTCCTAAATGGCCGACCCCTTATCCTGAGACTATGCCCCTGGTTCTAGACTCTCCAGCCAGGGGGGAAACAGCCTCTCAGCATCTACCCTGTCAATCCCCCTCAGAATCTTATACATTTCAATGAGATCACCTCTCATTCTTCTAAACTCCAGAGAGTATCGGCCCATTCTACACAATCTCTCCTCATAGGACAACCCTCTCATCCCAGGAATCAGTCTAGTGAACCTTCGTTGCACCGCCTCCAAGGCAAGTATATCCTTCCTTAGATAAGGAGACCAGAACTGTGCACAGTACTCCAGGTGTGGTCTCACCAAGACCCTGTACAATTGTAACAAGACTTCCTTACTCTTATACTCCAACCCCCTTGCAATAAATGCCAACATGCCATTTGCCTTCCTTATTGCTTGCTGTACCTGCATGCTTGCTTTCTGTGTTTCTTGCACGAGGACACCCAAATCTCTCTGAACACCAACATTTGAAAGTTTCTCACCATTTCAAAAATATTCTGTTTTTCTATTCTTCCTACCAAAGTGAATAACCTCACATTTCCCTACATTATACTCCATCTGCCACCTTACTGCCCACTCCCTTAGTCTATCTATATCCCTTTGCAGACTCTTTGTGTTCTCCTCACAGCTTACTGTCCCACCTAGCTTTGTATCGTCAGCAAACTTGGATAAATTACACTCGGTTACTTCATCCAAGTCATTAATATAGATTGTAAATAGTTGAGGCCCCAGCACTGATCCCTGTGGCACCCCACTCGTTACTGGTTGCCAACCGGGAAATTACCCGTTTATCCCGACTCTCTGTTTCCTGTTAGTATCCCGACTCTCTGCTTTCCTCTATGCCATCAACTTCTCTCAGTCCACCCTCGCCGTGCAGAAGCACTGTGACAAGACTCACACGGGAGACAACCACTGGAGAAGCTTAAGGTGCATGGAGTTAGCGAGAGGGCAGCGAATTGGATTAGACCTGGTCAGAAGTGAGGAAACAAATGAGGGATTCAGCGCAGTTTCTCAGAAGTAGCCATGATGTGGAGATGCCGGTGTTGGACTGGGGGGTGGACAAATGTGAGAAGTCGCACAACACCAGGTTATAGTCCAACAGCTTTATTCGAAATCACAAGCTTTCGGAGCGCTGCTCCTTCGTCAGGTGAAGTGAAGAGATGCATATAGGCACAGCATATATAGTCAGAGAACACAGCCAGGTGATTACAGTTAATCTTTCTAACTGCCCGTACAGACCCCCAGCATCTGCTGCATTTGACCCCTTGTGACCCCACCTCATTGTCTTTGATGTAATGTTTTCCTGACTGACCGGTTTGGACACCATCCACACCTTTGATTGCCGTGATTATCTCTCTGCCGAGGTGTGATAAAGGGCAGTTCAAAAGATTAACTGTAGTCACCTGGCAGTGTTCTCTGACTATATATGCTGTGCCTATATGCATCTCTTCACTTCACCTGACGAAGGGGCAGCAGCTCCGAAAGCTTGTGATTTCAAATAAAGCTGTTGGACTATAACCTGGTGTTGTGCGATTTCTCACATTTGTCCACCCCAGTCCAACACCGGTATCTCCACATCATTAGTAAATGTGAGCGGTGATTAACCCAGAGAGTGGTGAGAATGCGGAACTCGCTCCCACAGGGAGTGGTTGAGGCGAATAGTTTCGATGCATTTAAGGGGAAGCTGGATAAACACATGAGGGAGAAGGGAATAGAGGGTTACGCTGATAGAGTTAGATGAGGAAAGACGGGAGGAGGCTCGAGTGGAGCATAAACGCCGGCATGGACTGGTTGGGCAGAATGGCCTGTTTCTGTGCTGTGTATCCTGTGTAACATGGAAACATAGAAACTTAGAAAAATAGGAGCAGGAGTAGGTCATTCGGCCCTTCGAGCCTGCTCCGCCATTCAATATGATCATGGCTGATCCTTTATCTCAATACCATATTCCCGCTCTCTCCCCAGACCCCTTGATGCCTTTTGTGTCTAGAAATCTATCTATCTCCTTCTTAAATAGATTCAGTGACTTGGCCTCCACAGCCTTCTGTGGTAGAGAATTCCACAGGTTCACCACCCTCTGAGTGAAGAAATTCCTCCTCATCTCAGTCCTAAATGTCCTACCCCGTATCCTGAGACTGTGTGAACCCTCGTTCTAGACCCCGCCGCAAGCCAGGGGAAACATCCTCCCTGCATCCAGTCTGTCTAGCCCTGTCAGAATTTTACACCTTTCAATGAGATCCCCTCTCATTCTTCTAAACTCTAGTGAATACAGGCCTAGTCGACCCAATCTCTCCTCATACGACAGTCCGGGCTTCCCAGGAATCAGTCTGGTGAACCTTCGCTGCACTCCTCTATGGCAAGTATATCCTTTCTTAGGTAAGGAGACCAAAACTGCACACAGTACTCCAGGTCTCACCAAGGCCCTGTACAACTGCAGCAAGACATCCTTGCTCCTGTACTCGAATCCTCTCGCTATGAAGGCCAACATACCATTTGCCTTCTTAACCGCCTGCTGCACCTGCATGCTTACCTTCAGCGACTGGTGCACAAGGACTCCCAGATCTCGTTGCACTTCCCCTTTTCCCAATCTATTGCCGCTCAGATACGTTTCAATGGGACCCCCTCTCATCCTTCTAAACTCTAGTGAACACAGGCCTAGTTGACCCAATCTCTCCTCGTACGACAGTCCTGCCATCCCAGGGATCAGTCTGGTGAACCTTCGCTGCACTCCCTGCATGGCAAGAACATCCTTCCTCAGGTAAGGAGATGTAATGGTAGGGAGGGCACGGAGGCGATGGTCTGAATGGGGAAAGGCGATTGAGATTAACGGGAGAGCTCTCTCAGAGGGAGGGCACAGCCTGGATGAACCGACACCCTGCTGTAACACTCAATGAATCTTAATTCAAGCAAAGGCTGAGATCTCTGGCGGCCACCATTTCTGGTCACGCACAAAAGGCCTCCCTGAAGATTTATTCTGCTGGGGTCCTCTCTGCTTTCTTTAAAAATCAAATTGAACACAGGGGGGTGGAATTAACGAGTGTCTTCAGCCTTTGCTATTTCACGACAAGTAGCGACCTGAGGGGGAAACTGGCCCGGACTTTGAATATCACTGCAGAGAGCGTTGGGAAACAGCTGAGAGCCAACGGCAACAACTAGGACCTGCAACACGCGTTTATCTAGCGCCTTAGATGTTGAAAACAAGTCCTCAGGCGACACACAGGCGCCTAACTAGACACAAGTGGAGGCTCAGACGAAGATGGGCAGGGGACCAAAAGCCTCGACAAAGAGCAGGGGTTTTCAGGGAGGCGGTCAAGGTGAGAAGTGGAGTGGGTTCGGGAGGGAATTCCACAGTGTGGGGAGCAGGCGGCTGAAGGCACGGCCGCCAATGATGGGGCGAAGGGAGTGGATGTTGGACAAGAAGTGAGAGTTGGAGGAACGCAGAGATCTCGGAGGGTTGTAGGGGCTGGAGGAGGTTATAGAGATAGGGAGGGGGCGAGAGCCATGGAGGGATTTGAACAGGAGGATGAGAATTGTAGGGCTGGAGGAGGTTACAGAGATAGGGAGGGGGCGAGAGCCATGGAGGGATTTGAACAGGAGGATGAGAATTGTAGGGCTGGAGGAGGTTACAGAGATAGGGAGGGGGCGAGGGGCCATGGAGGGATTTGAACAGGAGGATGAGAATTGTAGGGGCTGGAGGAGGTTACAGAGATAGGGAGGGGGCAAGAGCCATGGAGGGATTTGAACAGGAGGATGAGAATTGTAGGGGCTGGAGGAGGTTACAGGGATCGGGAGGGGGCGAGGGGCCATGGAGGGATTTGAACAGGAGGATGAGAATTGTAGGGGCTGGAGGAGGTTACAGAGATAGGGAGGGGGCGAGGGCCATGGAGGGATTTGAACAGGAGGATGAGAATTGTAGGGGCTGGAGGAGGTTACAGAGATAGGGAGGGGCGAGGGGCCATGGAGGGATTTGAAAAGGAGGATGAGAATTGTAGGGGCTGGAGGAGGTTACAGAGATAGGGAGGGGGCGAGGGCCATGGAGGGATTTGAACAGGAGGATGAGAATTGTAGGGCTGGAGGAGGTTACATAGATAGATAGGGGGCGAGTGCCATGGAGGGATTTGAACAGGAGGATGAGAATTGTAGGGGCTGGAGGAGGTTACAGAGATAGGGAGGGACGAGGAGTTTAAAGACAAGAATGAGAATTTTAAAATCGGGGCGTTGGATATGGGCATCAGGTCTTCGGATGAGCTGAAGATACAGAGGATGGAAGATGGGAGACCCACCAGGGGAGCGTTGGGACAGTCGAGATACAATGAGCAGCGCAAACATCTCACAGGTCACTTTTTTAACTGCAGAAGTGCAATATCTGGGTTTTGTAGCTCTTCTGAAATATCTGTTAAAAGTCAGAAGTAACTTCCTCATTCCAAACATTTCGACAGCGGTTGTTAAAATGAAGAAACCCTCCTTGTAGCTTGTTTTCCACCAACTACTCAAATGAGGGGAGACTTACCGATCAGCAGGAGAGCGAAGATGGAGAACATCTGGAAAATGGGTCTCAGACAGTAGGAAGAGGCTGTGAAGCGATGATCTTCTGGTTCATTCACTGACCCGGGCTAAATATAAAAGCCAAGATCTGGGGAGAACGGAAATAAGTAGCCTGGACATCACGTGGTGAATAAAGTGAGAAGTTTATAAACAGGCGAATGATGATGCTGAGGAAGTAAAGTTGTGACAGGTTCGCCCTGGAGATATTTATCTTGAGTGAGTGCTGGAGGCACAATTGGCAGTTGTGAGGTCCGTTTGCAAAGATGTGACTCAGTGGGCCTGAGCTCAGGCTAGAGGGACCGCAACCGCGCTGTCCTACGCGGGGCCTCGTTCCCCCGGTCCACCTGCGGTGCGTTTTATCCATTTCCTTCATTCACAACGATGGGGCTGGAATTTCCCGCGTGTTTGCCCACAGACACAAGCGCAGTCTGGGCACAAATCGAAGCCAGGCCTGGAAGATGATCTGGATTGGAGGCGTGCCTGAGTCAGGCGCACTCCCAGATGGGTGTCAAAGATCCCACGGCCACTATTGGAAGAAGAGCAGGGGGGGAGTTCTTCCCAGGTGTCCTGGGCCCAATATTTATCCCTCAAACAACGTCACATAAACAGATGATCTGGTCATTGTCACATTGCTGTTTGTGGGAGCTTGCTGTGCGCAAATTGGCTGCTGCATTTCCCACAATACAACAGTGACAACAGTTCAAATGTATTTCACTGGCTGACTTTCTTCCTTCTTTCTTTCCTTCTTTCTCTCTTTCTCTCTCTTTCTTTCTCTTTCTTCCTTTCTCTCTTTCTCTCTTTCTTTCTTTCTCTCTTTCTCTTTCTTTCTTTCCTTCCTTCTTTCTTTCTTTCTTTCTCTCTTTCTCTCTTTCTCTTTCTTTCTTTCCTTCCTTCCTTCTTTTTTTCCTTTCCTTCTTTCTCTCTTTCTCTCTTTCTTTCTTTCTTTCTTTCCTTCCTTTCTTCCATTTTTCTTTCTCTTCCTTTCTTCCTTTCTTTCTCTCTCTTTCTTTCCTTCCTTCTTTCTTTCTCGCTTTCTTTCTTTCTTTCCTTCCTTTCTTCCATTCTTTCTTTCTCTTCCTTTCTTCCTTCCTTTCTTTCTTTCTCTTTTTCTCTCTTTCACTTACTCTCCCTCATGGCAACACGGTGGCATAGTGGTTAGCACTGGTGCCTCACAGCGCCAGAGACCCGGGTTCGAATCTGACCTCGGGTGACTGTCTGTGTGGAGTTTGCACATTCTCCCCGTGTCTGCGTGGGTTTCCTCCGGGTGCTCCGGTTTCCTCCCACAGTCCAAAAATGTGTGGGTTAGGTTGATTTGGCTATGATAAATTGACCCTTAGTGTTAGGGGGGATTAAATATGTGGGGTTATGGGGATAGGATGGGATATGTTAGGGGGAATTAAATACGTGGGGTTACGGGGGTAGGGTGGGATATGTGTACTGTGGGGATTAAAGCAGGGACAGGGTACTGGATTTGGATGATCAGCCATGATCATATTGAATGGCGGAGCAGGCTCGACGGGCCGAATGGCCTACTCCTGCTCCTAGATTCTATGTTTCTATGTTTCTATGTCTTTATCCAGCTTCCCCTGAAATGTACCCGCGCTCTTCACCTCAACCAGTCCCTGTGGTCGCGAGTTCCACGTTCTAACCACTCGCTCCCGAGACCCGGAAAATCCCGGCCAACCATGGTTAACAACAGAAACGCGGCCGAGAGGGAAGCACGCCGTCTCCTTTGGAGGCTCCTCATCCTGAACTTTGTTAAAACCGCAAGTGGGCGGCTTGACTGAGTGTCTAAATGCGGTCGAGGAGCAGAGGGCTCCGAGGGCACCTAGAAACATAGAAGATAGAAGCAGGAGTAGGCCATTCGGCCCCTCTAGCCTGCTCCGCCATTTAATCAGATTATGGCTGATCATCCAAATTCAGTACCCTGTCCCTGCTTTCTCCCCATATCCCTTGGTCCCTTTAGCCTTAAGAAATATATCTAACTCATCCTTGAATATATTTCATGAATTGGACTCAACTACCTTCTGTGGCAGAGAATTCCACAGGCTGTTGTCGGGAGCGACGAGACCGGAGGTGCTGTGAGTATTTGAACTCACTTTTGCGGGCTTTTCTTCACAGGCTGTTGTCGGGAGCGACGAGACCGGAGGTGCTGTGAGGTGCTGTGAGTATTTGAACTCACTTTCGCGGGCTTTTCTTCACAGGCTGTTGTCGGGAGCGACGAGACTGGAGGTGCTGTGAGGTGCTGTGAGTATTTGAACTCACTTTCGCGGGCTTTTCTGCACAGGCTGTTGTCGGGAGCGACGAGACCGGAGGTCCTGTGAGTATTTGAACTCACTTTCGCGGGCTTTTCTTTCACAGGCTGTTGTCGGGAGCGACAAGACCGGAGGTCCTGTGAGTATTTGAACTCACTTTCGCGGGCTTTTCTTTCACAGGCTGTTGTCGGGAGCGACGAGACCGGAGGTCCTGTGAGTATTTGAACTCACTTTCGCGGGCTTTTCTTTCACAGGCTGTTGTCGGGAGAGACGAGACCGGAAGCGGACCAGGTGGGAAGCACCCAGGTGAACGGCATTTAAGGAGGGTGGTGGCTTAAACCCGAGTTCCTACAGAGTAGGAACCCCCACCCGCCCTCCTCCTCTAACCTACTAGTCTTTTAGCAGTCTAAAAACAGAGGTCACAAATTTTTTGGTCTCAGTTTCTTTTCAGCAGGGCAGGACGGTTACCGGGAGGAGCGGGAATTTGGCGTAGGACCAAGGGGACACAAGACCGGGAAGTCAGCGAAAGACCAGGGAGGTAAGACTAACTGGTAAGTACTTTCCTCAAACCTTCCTAGAAAGTAAAACTAAAACTAGTGGGATTTGGTTAGTTTAAAAAGGAATAAGAGGAGTACAGTATACATTGGTCTAAGTAAGCTTCGGGAAAACAAAAGTCAATAAATAAACTAAAACTAGAAAATTAAAAAGTAATATAAGGGTTAAGTCATGGCAGTAGAGCTCGGACCTGTGTCATGCTCCTCCTGTAACATGTGGGAAATCAGGGACGCTTCCTGTGTCCCTGACAACCATGTGTGCGGGAAGTGTGTCCAGCTGCAGCTCATGTGGGACCGCATGACGGCCCTTGAGCTGCGGATGGACTCACTTTGGAGCATCCACGATTCTGAGAGGGTTGTGGATAGCACATTTAGTGAGTTGGTCACACCGCAGGTTAAGGCCAGCGTAGATAGTACATGGGTGACCAAAAGGCAGAGCAAGGGCAGGAAGGTAGTGCAGAAATCCCCTGGGGTTGTTTCCCTTAGCAACAGGTTCACCGCCTTAGGTGCTGTTGTCGGGGGGGATGACTCATCGGGGGAAGGCACCAGCAGCCAGGCTCATGGCACCATGACTGGCTCTGTTGCAAAGAAGGGAGGGAAAAAGAGTGGCAGGGCTATAGTAATAGGGGATTCGATTGTAAGGGGAATAGATAGGGGTTTCTGTGGTCGCGACCGAGACTCCAGGATGGTATGTTGCCTCCCTGGTGCAAGGGTCAAGGATGTCTCGGCGCGGGTGCAGAACACTCTGGAGGGGGAGGGGGAACAGCCAGTTGTTGTGATACATGTTGGTACCAACGACGTAGCTAAAAAAAGGGAAGAGGTCCTACAAGTAGAATTTAGGGAGTTAGGAGCCAAGCTAAAAAGTAGGACCTCGAAGGTAGTAATCTCTGGATTACTACCAGTGCCACGTGCTAGTAAGAGTACAGAGAACAGGATAGTTAGGCTAAATACGTGGCTTGAGCAGTGGTGTAAGAGGGAGGGTTTTAAATTTTTGAGGCATTGGAACCAGTTTTGTGGTAGGTGTGACCTATACAAAAGGGACGGTCTACACCTGTGCAAAGATGGAACTGATGTTCTCGGGGTAATTTTTGATAAAGCAGTTCGGGAGCATTTAAACTAGTATGGCAGGGGGCTAGAAACCTATGTAGTGAAATAGAGGAAAGTGAAAGGCAGACAGAAATAAATGGTAAAAGGGTGAGGAACAAAAAACAAAGGGCCAAACTAATTCATAAAAAATGTGAGCATAAAAAAAGCCTGAGGGTTTTATACCTTAATGCGAGAAGCATCAGGAACAAGGTAGATGAATTAGCTGTGGAAATAGAGGTTAATAATTATGATCTAATTGGGATTACGGAAACATGGTTGCAGGGTGAGCAGGGCTGGGAGCTTAACATACAGGGGTATTCAGTATTTAGGAAGGATCGACAAAAAAGAAAGGGAGGAGGGGTAGCATTGCTGGTAAAAGAGGGGATAAATGCAATTGAAAGGAAGGATATTAACTCAGGTAATACAGAATCTATATGGGTGGAGCTAAGAAATAGCGAGGGGCGAGAAACATTAATAGGAGTGGTATATAGGCCTCCAAATAGTAAAATAGAGGTTGGGGAGGGCATCACGAGGGAAATTAGAGAAGCGTGCAATAAGAGCACAGCTGTCATCATAGGTGACTTTAACTTACATATCGATTGGACTAGCCTAATCAGTAAAAATAATGAGGAGGAGGAATTCCTTGAGTGTTTAAGGGATGGTTATCTGGATCAATATGTCGAGGAACCAACTCGGGAACAGGCTATATTGGACTGGGTACTGTGCAATGAGAAGGGACTAATTAGTAATCTTGTTGTACGGGGACCCTTGGGTCAGAGCGATCATAACATGATCGATTTCTCACTCGAAATGGAGAGCGAAGAAATTGACTCAGAGACTAAGGTCCTGAATTTAAACAAGGGGAATTATGATGCCATTAGACGGGAACTGAGTAGGTCTGATTGGACAACGTTCCTGGGAGGACTGGAGGTAGATAAACAATGGCAAGCATTTAAAGATAGAATGACAAAATTGCAAAAATTGTTTATACCAATCTGGCATAAAAGGAAATCTAAAAAGGTGACTCAACCGTGGATAACAGGGGAAATTAGAGACAGCATAAAATCCAAAGATAGGGCGTATAAAATAGCCAAAAAAAGCGCCAGAGCGGAAGATTGGGAACAGTTTAAGATAGAGCAAAGGAGGACAAAGGGCTTAATCAAGAGGGGCAAAATAGCTTACGAAAGCAAGCTGGCGGAAAATATAAAAACTAACTCCAGAAGCTTTTATAAGTATATCAAGAGGAAAAGACTGGTGAAAACCAAAGTTGGTCCATTGCAGTCAGATACGGGGGAATATATAACGGGAAATAAGGAAATGGCAGACCAACTAAATGCATACTTTGGGTCAGTCTTTACGAAGGAGGACACAAAAAACCTCCCTGGGATATCGGGAAAAATAGGGACATTGGCAAAGGAGGAACTGACGCAAATCAATATCTCTAAGGATATGGTGTTAAGGAAGCTAAAGGGATTGAAGGCGGACAAATCCCCAGGGCCTGATAACATGCATCCTAGGGTACTGAAGGAGGTGGCCCTAGAGATAGCGGATGCACTAAGTATGATTTTTCAGAATTCATTAGACTCGGGAACAGTGCCCATGGATTGGAGGGTAGCTAACGTTACCCCACTATTCAAAAAGGGGAGTAGGGAAAAAGCAGGTAATTACAGACCTGTAAGCCTTACATCAGTTGTGGGCAAAATGCTGGAGTCCATCATTAAGGATGAAATAGCGGAGCACTTAGCAAATGGGGACAGGATAGGACAGAGTCAACATGGATTTACAAAGGGTAAATCGTGCTTGACTAATCTATTGGAATTTTTTGAGGGAGTAACTGGTAAAATAGATGGGGGAGAGCCAGTAGATGTGGTGTACCTGGACTTCCAAAAGGCCTTCGACAAGGTCCCACATAAAAGATTAGCATGGAAAATTGAAGCTCATGGGATAAAGGGGAAAGTATTGACGTGGATAGAGAACTGGCTGTCAGATAGAAAACAGAGAGTTGGAATAAACGGCTTATGTTCTGAATGGCAGGCAGTAACAAGTGGGGTACCACAGGGATCTGTACTGGGTCCCCAGCTGTTCACAATTTACATTAATGACCTGGATCAGGGAGTCGGATGCAGCATTTCCAAATTTGCAGACGACACTAAACTAGGAGGGGGGGTGGGCTCAGACGAGGAGACCAGGAAGCTCCAGAGCGATTTGGACAGACTGGGTGATTGGGCGGATAAATGGCAGATGCACTATAATGTGGACAAGTGCGAAGTTATCCACCTTGGGTGCAGGAACGGGAGGGCAAATTATTATTTAAATGGCAATAAATTGGGAGAGGGGGAAGTACAGAGAGACCTGGGTGTTCTTGTACACCAGTCACTGAAGGCGAGCATGCAGGTGCAACAGGCGGTCAAGAAGGCAAACGGTATGCTGGCCTTCATAGCAAAAGGGTTGGAATACAGGAACAGGGATACCTTGCTGCAGCTGTACAGGGCACTGGTGAGACCACACCTCGAGTACTGTGTACAGTTTTGGTCGCCTCATCTGAGGAAAGATGTTCTTGCCATGGAGGGGGTGCAGCGGCGATTCACCAGGCTGATACCAGGAATGGCGGGATTGACCTATGAGGAGAGACTATGTAGTTTAGAGATGTACACACTGGAGTTTAGAAGATTGAGAGGGGACCTCATAGAAGTGTATAAAATTCTGACAGGTCTAGACAGACTAGATGCAGAAGGAATGTTTCCCTTGGCGGGTGAGAACAGAACTAGAGGACATAATTTAAGGATAAGGGCTAAACCATTTAGGACAGAAATGAGGGGGAATTTCTTCACTCAGAGGGTGGTGAACCTGTGGAACTCATTGCCACAGAGGGCAGTGTACGCCAGCTCATTAAATATATTTAAGAGGGAATTAGATATATTTCTACAGGCAAAAGGGGTTAAGGGTTACGGAGAGAAGGCGGGGACGGGATACTGAATTGGAGGATCAGCCATGATCTCATTAAATGGCGGAGCAGGCTCGAAGGGCCGGATGGCCTACTCCTGCTCCTATCTTCTATGTATCTATGTATGTAGGTTCACCACTCTCTGGGTGAAGAAATTCCTCCTCATCTCAGTCATAAATGGCTTACCCCTTATCCTTAGACTGTGACCCTTGGTTCTGGACTCCCCCAGCTATCGGGAACATCCTTCCTGCATCTAGTCTGTCTAGTCCTGTTAGAATTTTATAAGTTTCAATGAGATTCCCCTCTCATTCTTCTAAACCTCTAGCGAATACAAGCCCAATCGACCCAATCTCTCTTCATACGTCATTCCTGCCATCCCAGGTATCAGTCTGGTGAATCTTCGCTGCACTCCCTCCATGGCAAGAACATCCTTCCTCAGATAAGGCGACCAAAACTGCACATAATACTCAAGGTGTGGTCTCACCAAGGCCCTGTACAACTGCAGCAAGACATCCTTGCTCCTGTACTCGAATCCTCTCGCTATCAAGGCCGACATACCTTTTGCCTTCTGAACCGCCTGCTGCACCTGCATGCTTACCTTCAGCGCAGATAAATAAGGCCATGAAAAAATTGCACTTGCACAGCGGTGCAGCGCTCCCTCAGTGTTAGCATACGGAACACCGTCACGGGCGCTCCCCATGAGGGTTCCTAATCCAACTGAAATAAAATGACCACAGATTTTCCCATAACACCTAAGGCCTGAGCCAAAGTTAACCCCGTGGGGCTATTTCCCACACTCGTTGAAAGACGGGATGTGGAGATGCCGGTGTTGGACTGGGGTGGACAAAAATGGAGAAGTCGCACAACACCAGGTTATAGTCCAACAGTTTTATTTGAAATCACAAGCTTTCGGAGCGCTGCTCCTTCATCAGGTGAAGTGAAGAAAGACAAATTGGCACAGTATATATAGTCAGAGAACACTGCCAGATGACTACAGTTAATCTTTCTGACTGCCCTCCATCACACCTCGGCAGAGACACAATCAGGTCAGTCAGGGAGACATTATATCAAAGACATAGCAAAATACAACTGAGACAATGAGGTGGGGTCACAGGGGGTCATGTCTTTGATATAATGTCTCCCTGACTGACCTGATTGTGTCTCTGCCGAGGTGTGATAAAAGGCAGTCAGAAAGATTAACTGTAGTCCTCTGACATTGTACGCTGCACAGGCATTGTTCTCTGTCTATATATGCTTTGCCAATTTGTATTTCTTCACTTCACCTGACGAAGGAGCAGCGCTCCAAAAGCTTGTGATTTCAAATAAAACTGTTGGACTATAACCTGGTGTTGTGCGACTTCTCACTGAAAGACACCAGGCCTCGTTAATCTCATTGACACACAGGCGGCCAGATGCAGCTCTGAGGGTTCCACATAATGGGCCACCATGACATCTAGCAGGGTAAGTACGGGGGTTGGTGGTAGCGAATAGGGAGGGTCGGATTACACAGGATATACAGCACAGAAACAGGCCATTCGGCCCAACCAGTCCATGCCGGCGTTTATGCTCCACTCGAGCCTCCTCCCGTCTTTCCACATCTAACTCTATCAACGTAACCCTCTATTCCCTTCTCCCTCATGTGTTTATCCAGCTTCCCCTTAAATACAGCGATACTATTCGCCTCAACCACTCCCTGTGGGAGCGAGTTCCACATTCTCACCACTCTCTGGGGAAAGAAGTTTCTCCTGAATTCACGATTTGATTTCTTGGTGACTATCTTATATTGATGGTCTCTAGTTATGCTCTTCCCCACAAGTGGAAACATTCTCTCTGTATCCACTCGATCAAATCCTTTCATAATTTGAAAGACCTCTATTAGGTCACCCCTCAGCCTTCTCTTTTCTAGAGAAAAGAGACCCAGCCTGTTCACCCTTTCCCGATAGGTATACCCTCTCCGTTCTGGGATCATCCTTGTAAATCTTCTCTGCACCCTCTCCAGTGCCTCTACATCCTTTTTATAATATGACTGTACGCGGTACTCCAAGTGTGGTCTAACCAGGGTTCGATACAGGTTTAGCATAACTTCCCTACTTTCCAATTCTACCCCTCTAGAAATAAACCCTCGTGCTTGGTGGAGTCCAGAACCAGGGGTCACAGTCTAAGGATAAGGGGTAAGCCATTTAGAACTGAGATGAGGAGGAATTTCTTCACCCAGAGAGTGGTGAACCTGTGGAATTCTCTACCACAGAAGGCAGTAGAGGCCAATTCATTAAATAGATTCAAGAAGGAGTTGGATATATTTCTTAAGGCTAAAGGGATCAAGGGATATGGGGAGAAGGCAGGGACAGGGTACTGAATTTGGATGATCAGCCATGATCGCATTGAATGGCGGAGCAGGCTAGAGGGGCCGAATGGCCTACTCCTGCTCCTACCTTCTATGTTTCTATGATTCTATACATTAGAAAAATACTAGGTACTTGGTCTAAGCATTAAACAAAGCTTCAATCAACTGTTTTCCAACATGGAGATCTAATTGTGTCCTTTACTAGTTCCTGTTGAGGAATGTCCTGAGCAAGCTGGGCCCATGCCCGAGTATTTATACTCTCCATGGACAGCGCCACCAGCAGGCCGCCCAGTATTACTTCATATAAGAATGACAAGATTCATGTCAGTTGGTTTGCTTTGCTTTATGGCCTTGCTAACCTGTGTAGCGAATATTGAGAGAAGGGAACCAGGGGTGGCTGCAGCCCAGATTCTTTCTGTGTGGCCTGTTGGGGCACTTTTGCTCATCTGGGTCCCACAACAATAATTCCAAACTTACGCTGGTTGGGCCTCTTCGACTTCATCTGCCATGGAACTGGTAAGAGCTCATATGAAATACTGGGTTGCATATTGAGAGAAGCCTGCTACCTGAGGCAGGTGGGACAATCCAGTCCCCCAGCAATAGGCCCTTTACAAAATATTGTCATCCTTTTCATCAGTGTTAATGGAGCAGTAAGGCTACTGATTGAGGATTGGTTAATAGAAGCATAGAAGATAGGAGCAGGAGTAGGCCATTCGGCCCCTCGAGCCTGTTCCGCCATTCAATGAGATCATGGCTGATCATCCAAACTCAGTACCCTGTCCCTGCTTTCTCCCCATATCCCTTGATCCCCTTAGCTTTAAGAAATATATCTAACTCCTTCTTGAATATATTTCATGAATTGGCCTCAACTACCTTGTGTGGTAGAGAATTCCACAGGTTCACCACTCTCTGGGTGAAGAAATTCCTCCTCATCTCAGTCCTAAATGGCTTACCCCTTATCCTTAGACTGTGACCCCTGGTTCTGGACTCCCCCGCCATCGGGAACATCCTTCCTGCATCTAGTCTGTCCTGTCCTGTTAGAATTTTATAAGCTTCAATGTGATCCCCTCTCATTCTTCTAAACTCCAGCGAGTATAAGCCCAATCGACCCAATCTCTCCTCATACGTCATTCCTGCCATCCCAGGTATCAGTCTGGTGGACAGAAAACAGAGAGTAGGAACAAACGGGTCATTTTCGGGTTGGCAGGCTGTAACTAGTGGGGTACCGCAAGGATCAGGGCTTGGGCCTCAACTATTCACAATCTACATCAATGATTTGGATGAGGAGACCAAATGTAATATATCCAAGTTTGCTGATGACACAAAGCTGGGTGGGAATGTAAGTTGTGAGGAGGAAGCAAGGAGGCTTCAAGGGGATATCGACAGGCTAAGTGAATGGGCAAGAACATGGCAAATGGATTATAACGTGGAGAAATGTGAAGTTGTCCACTTTGGTAGGAAAAATAGAAAGGCAGAGTATTTTTTAGATGGTGGGAGATTGGAAAATGTTGGTGTTCAGAGGGACCTGGGTGTCCTTGGACACGAATCACTGAAAGTTAACATGTAGGTACAGCAAGCAATTAGGAAAGCAAATGGTCTGTTGGCCTTTATTACAAGAGGGTTTGAGTATAAGATGTCTTACTGCAATTATATAGGGCCTTGGTGAAACCACACCTGGAGTATTGTGTACAGTTCTGGTCTCCTTACCTAAGGCAGGATATACTTGCCATAGAGGGAGTGCAACAAAGGTTTACCAGACTGATTCCTGGGATGGGGGGATTGTCCTATTAAGAGAGATTGAGTGGACTAGGCCTATATTCTCTGGAGTTTAGAAGAATAAGAGGTGATCTCATTGAAAGACACAAAATTCTTACAGGGCTTGACAGGGTAGATGCAGGGAGGATGATTCCCCTGGCTGGGGAGTCTAGAACCAGGGGTCACAGTCTCAGGATAAGGGGTCGGCCATTTAGGACTGGGATGAGGAGGAATTTCTTCACTCAGAGGGTGGTGAATCTTTGGAATTCTCTACCCCAGAGGGCTGTGGAGGCTCAGTCGTTGAGTATATTCAAGTCAGAGATTTCTGAATGTTAAGGGAATCAAGGGATATGGGGAGAGTGTAGGAAAGTGGAGATGAGGTAGAAGATCAGCCATGATCTTATTGAATGGCGGAGCAGGCTCGAGGGGCCGAATGGCTGACTCCTGCTCCTATTTCTCATGTTCCTATGTTCTTTGGCCTCATTTTGAGGTAATTACTGTGCCGTTAATGCCGGGTGATGGAAATGAAAGTTGTTCCCAAAGGTGGAAGCGATGGACGTCGAACACAACAGAAAACTGGGACATAAACTGGAACCATGGGGGTAAAGTTTAACTTCGCCACCTGGGCTGTGACCTGGTGGAATGGAACATCTCCCCCATCTCCTTAAGGGGAAGATACACTTGCATTTCTAGAGCGCCGTCCACGACCACCGGACGTCTCAAAGCGCTTTGCAGCCAATGAAGTACTTTTGGAGTTGAGTCACTGCTGTAATGTGGGAAACGCGGCAGCCAATTTGCGCACAGCAAGCTCCCACAAACAGCAACGTGATAATGACCAGATCATCTGTTTTTTGTTATCGTGTCTGACTACTGGGCACTTGGTCTAAGCGGTTAAACAAAGCTTTAATCAACTGTTTTGCAACATGGAGGTCTAGTTGTGTCCTTCATTCGTTCCGGTTAAAGAATGTCCTGCGCAAGCTGGGCCCGTGCCCGAGTATTTATACTCTCCCTGGACAGCACCTCCCGCAGGCCGTTCAGTATTATTTCATAAGTCATGAATGACAAGATTCATGTCAGTGTCTCTGGGCTGAAAACTTCGCCTTTTAGCGCCCCAGAATAATCATTTCACCCCCCCGGCAAATGAAATTGAGTGGTAGCGCCCCAAGAGGGAAGCGGGGCGCTACTGTCGCGCCGCGGTATTGCAGGCCTTCCTCCCCTTCTTAAAGGGGAGGGGCCTTGCGCAGCGCGACCCGGGGCCCAGCGGGCAATAGCGCCTCCCCGGCCGCAGATAGGCTCACCCCTGACCCCGTCGGACATAGCGTCCGGCGGTAAGTCAGGGGGCTCTACCGAAGATCGCGGCCGGGGTCGCGAGTGGGGCGCTAACGGTTACCGCCGCCGCTAACCTCACCCTGAATTTCGGGGGAGGCGTTGGCGGCGCCGCGCCCGGGCGCTAGTCGCTTTGCGCCCCGCTCGCGCCCTCTTAAGGCGCTAACGGGAGGCACAAACAACCGAATTTTATAGAGTCATAACGGCACAGAAGGAGGCCATTCGGCCCATCGAGTCCGTGCCGGCTCTCTGTGGAGCAATCCAGTCAGTCCCATTCCCCCCCGCTCTATCCCCGTAGCCCTGCAAGTTTATTTCCCTCAAGTGCCTATCCAGTCTCCCCTTGAAAACATCGAGTGTCTCCCCTTCCACCACTTTGTGGAAATATGATTATGCCCTTACTAGTGCATGATGGGATACTTGACATCGAATGTATTTTGTACCATTGCCTGTGGACTAAAGTCGAGTCACCAGCAACTAACATAATCCTCTGACCTATAATGACATCTGGCCAAAGAATGAAAACAATTCTGCTAAAGGTCAGTCTCGTTTCACCTTATCTGCTTGAATACTGAAATAGCTTTGTACAGAGTTGACAACTACTTTTATACATGATCATATGGAACTGGTGTTCTTCACTGTATAAACATGATAATCAGACATGAGTGAGTGAGTCATTTTTGGTAACAAAATTCAGACAATGCCTCTTGACAGAATATAGTGAACTTACCTTGTCTGAAGACATTTAAGAACTGAAGAACATAAGAAATAGGAGCAGGAGTAGGTCAATTGTAAGGGATTCTGACCCTGCGTGTCTCGCCGCCTGTGAGATTCACGCGGCTCTGTGCAGCCTGTATGTCAGTGCGGGTCTAGGCCTTGTTGCCTGTTCTGGTCTCCAGCCAGTCTGGGAACACTAGACACACCTGTGAGTGGTTCGAATCACTCGCCCTTACGGTTCTAGACACTGGACTTAGATGCGAGAGCAGTAATGGAGATGAAACTCATGTAGACTCGGTTGAATGGTACGAAATGGAAAATCTTTATTGCATGATACTTAAGATTATGAAATACATGTCATAAGCACAGATTAATGACAGTACAATCTTACAAGCAGTTATATAGTCGATCTTAGGGAAACGAGGAACGAACGGCACATAGTAAATAGGGGCACACATTACAAATATCCTTAATCCTTAAACCCTCCCCTATCAATATCTATCCTAACTAGATTCGTAGGATTTCGAGACTCATGCTCACCACTCGTAATAACTCGGAGAAATTCCGAATAGCTGATCGGATGTTTTTCACCGCAGCACCCACGTGTCGGTCAGGAGATCTCCTGGTCCCACTTGTTTACTTGCTTCTGCTGCTCCGGCTAGCAGGCTGGACCGTCTGCTGTGATGAAGACCTGTGTTGGTTGGTTTAACAGGTACTTTCCGAGCACAGTTGTCAATATCATCGATGTGATATGTTCTTTGCAAGTTCGAAGAAGTCTTCCTGGCAAGGAAAACTTGGCTATTCGACCTACAGGCGCGGTCGGGATTTACTGACCGTGGCGATGGATATGGTCTTCCTCTCTTCTCATCTCATCTCATCTCATCTCATCTTGGGCCTTTGGTTCCGCTGCCAGTTACCAACATAGGTCTTCGTTACGCGACACGAGGTAGATCCGAACGGATCAGAAAGTTCAACAGTCTTTTTCAAAAAGTCAACAGGCAAGCAGGAGCCCGACTACGAGTACACAGGAGCAGCCACGAGGTTACGAGTCGATCGGATAAGAGAAAGATGGACGGTTTGGAGCCTGCAATTATAGTGCAAAATCTTCCGTTTCCCGCCCAACCTTAATGTCCATTCTTTTGTTTAGGGTCTGGCGCTCAAATGTCTTGTATGGGTGATCTCCGTTCTTAATGGGTTTCGGGGCTACTCGTAAATGTCTGAGTACCTGTTAATATTTCTCCCATTGTTAAATCGGTCGGTGTTCTCCCTGGAGGGGTTGTGGGGCTTCCAAGTGTTTTGTATAACTACCTGCTAACGGCTCTCTCATCGTAGAGTCGTTGGGATTTTGCATATTAATGTCTTTTGGATGGGCCCTTGATTACTCGGTACAATAGCTTTCATTCGTACCTGGGAGACCGATTTCAGTATTTATGTGTATACTGCAAACCCATAATGTCTCGTGTATTATCTTCACTGTGCTGAATCTTAATCGATCTTGCACAAATGTTTATTGGAACGCCATCTTGTCTGCCTGTTGAAAAGTCTAGAATGTTCTGTCACGAGGTGTGGCGGCCATTTCACAGGCTGCTTGTGTCCACTTTAAACCTGGCAGCATTCTGCTGAAATAAAAGCTGTTTGAACGAAACTCTGTGTTTTCTCCTTATTAATAAAATCGCGATATATTGCGAATTCTACAGTCCCTCCTGTTGATGCGAATAACTCCGCTTATCGTATCAAAAATCATAGTGGTGAGCAATATTATCTCGATTTCTCTCCGAATCCAGCAAATTAATCCCATAACTTTAACCTAGCTAGGGTCTCTGTGTCGTCCTTGTTTCCCAAGAAAATTACATTTTATATCACCGTAGGCATTATTTGCCTTTAAACTTACACCACTTGTTTTCCTTCCCGGCGTAACCAGGCCGATGCCTCTCGTATCACCTGTATATTCATCTTTTATTCAGGGAAAGGAAAAACAAAACCCAAAACCAAACAATCATTTTTTAACTGTAACACCATCACCAAAATAATCAACACCAACTCTTAAAACATGTCGAGTTCCCAAACGTATGTACAATCTCTGAAAATCATGATTGAGTACAAACTTCCGCGGCGCACGTGGCGAGCGGGAGTGACGCCATTTTCCGATCACACGGTGCTTTCATCGTGCACGCGCACGTAACGTTCTCGCCACTCTCCCGTGTTTTCATGCTTGGTGAGGCGCTTGTCTCTTTTACAATGTACGACCAATAGGTACACTACAATGAAAACTTGGCATACGACTAAAATGTGGGAGGCTATTCTGATCCATGAAGGCACTTCAATATTAGTGAACAGATTCCACCACGGTGGAATCACTATATCCAAAATGTCTGTTCCTATTTCGACAGTTTTCTGCTCTAATGTGTAAAAATGTTTCTGTGACACCGCGACGGCTTTTAAAAGTTTGGTGAGGTGTTCAGGGAGAGGGGGAATGAGGTATCCAAAATGCGCGACGAATCGCTGCAAGTCGGTGAAATTCTCTTTTACTGTGAGATGAACAGTGGATGGTTCAGGGATTGGGATAATTCGCTGTTGTGCTACTTGAACTTCTGCCCTGGGTTTAAAACAGAAACTGCTGTCACTCACCGGACACCGGCTACGGTTTCCATGCTGGTAGTGTTGCGCTGCAGTGGTAACACAATATGTTCCACCCCCGATGTATGCTACCTGCGGAGGCACATGATCTTGTGCCATTGCCTCCATGGTGCAATTCATGGACTTGGCGCCAGTCGTTCTGAACCCGCACTGTGGTGTTAAAAGGCATTCAAGTGCTGGGGGCACAGTATTATGTGTGCTCCCCGGCCACGACAACCAGAGAGATCTGTACCTGTCATCGTTTGCTCCCAGCGGATGACGTAAGGTGGAACCGCTGCGTAACGAATGTGGGCTCCCCCCTGAATGACACCAATGTTCTCTACCCGATACACCGGGGCGGGCTTTGCTGTGTCGCCCAAAACCGGCATGCGTAATACTATTCCCATAATAGTATGGTTTGATCGTCCGCAGTCCACGGGGACTGGGTAAGCTTCTGAAGCTAGCCTGAGCTGGCACGGACTTAATGCGTTCTGAAAAGGGTGGAGCGCCCGCAGGTGTTTGTTACTTATCCAGGACGGAACCAAACCTTGTTTTAAATCCTCCAAATTACTGCGGCCCTCGCCCAGTAACCACGCCCCGTAAAGCACGCACACCTCGTTCTGCGCAGCTTGATCGGATGCATTCCGATCTTATAAGAACATAAGAACATAAGAAATAGGAGCAGGAGTAGGCCAATCGGCCCCTCGAGCCTGCTCCGCCATTCAATAAGATCATGGCTGATCTGATCCTAACCGCCAATCTACTATCTATCACAGAACCATCTCCTGCATCTAACAGAATTGCACACACGAAATAGGAGCAGAATCAGGCTACACGGTCCCTGGGCCCGCTCCACTACCCACAGGGCCATGACCGATCCGAACCTAGACTCATGTCCAAATTCCTGCCCGCTCCCCGTAACCCTTAATGCCCTTTACTTCTAGGAAACTGTCTATTTCTGTTTTAAATTTAATTAATGTTGTAGCTTCTACAGCTTTTTGTGGCAGCATATTCCATGGACCTACCACCCTCTGAGTGAAGTAGTTCCTCCTCATCTCAGTTTTGAAAGAGCAGCCCCTTATTCTAAGACTATGTCCCCTAGTTCTAGTCTCACCCGTCATCGGGAACATCCTCCCCGCATCCACCCGATCCAACCCCTTCACAATCTTATATGTTTCAATAAGATCGCCTCTCATTCTTCTGAACTCCAATGAGTAGAGTCCCAATCTACCCAACCTCTCCTCATATGACCACCCCCTCATCCCCGGGATTAACCGAGTGAACCTTTTTTGCACTGCCTCGAGAGCAAGGATGTCTTTCCTTAAGTAAGGACACCAAAACTGTATGCAGTATTCCAGGTGCGGTCTCACCAATACCTTGTACAACTGAAGCAATACCTCCCTATTTTTATATTCTATCCCCCTAGCAATGAAAGCCAACATTCCATTTGCCTTCTTAATCACTTGCTGCACCTGCATACTAACCTTTTGAGTTTCGTGCACCAGGACCCCCAGATCCCTTTGCACTTCAGTACTCTCCAGTTTCTTGCCATTAAGATAATAAATTGCTCTAGGATTTTTCCTGCCAAAGTGCATCACCTCACACTTTCCAGTGTTGTATTCCATCTGCCAAATCTCTGCCCACTTACTTAGCCTGTCTATGTCCCCTTGCAGGTTTTTTATGTCCTCCTCACTCACTACTTTCCCTCCCATCTTTGTATCATCTGCAAATTTTGATATGTTACACTTGGTCCCTTCCTCCAAATCGTTAATATAGATTGTAAAGAGTTGGGGACCCAGCACTGACCCCTGTGGAACACCACTAGTTACTGATTGCCAGTCTGAGAATGAACCATTTATCCCAACTCTTTGCTTTCTGTTGGATAGCCAATCCTCTATCCATGCCAGAATATTACCCCCAATCCCGTGATTTTTTACCTTAAGCAATAATCTTTTGTGTGGCACCTTGTCAAATGCCTTTTGGAAGTCTAATCAGGGCATTTACCGTCTTTGCATGTGTAAGGGATTCTCTCCTGACCCTGCGTGTCTCGTAGCCTGTGAGATTCACGCGGCTCTGTGCAGCCTGTATGTCAGTGCGGGTCTAGGCCTGGTCTCCAGCCAGTCTGGGAACACTAGACACCCCTGTGAGTGGTTCGAATCACTCTCCCTTACGGTTCTAGACACTGGACTTAGATGCGAGAGCAGTAATGGAGATAAAACTCATGTAGACTTGGTTTGAACGGTACGAAATGGAAAATCTTTATTGCATGATACTTAAAATTATGAAATACATGTCATATGCACAGATTAATGACAGTACAATCTTACAAACAGTTATAATCACTCTTAGGGAAACGAGGAACGAACGGCACAACGTAAATAGGGCACACATTACAAATATCCTTAATCTTTAACCCTCCCCTATCAATAGCTATCCTAAACTAGCTGCGTAGGATCCCGAGACTCATGCTCACCACTCGTAATAACTCGGAGAAATCCCGAATAGCTGATCGGATGTTTTTCACCGCAGCACCCACGTGTTGGTCAGGAGATCTCCTGGTCCCACTTGTTTACTGCTTTTGCTGCTCGGTCAGTCGGCTGGACCGTCCGCTGTAGTGAAGACCTCTGTTGGTTGGATACAAGGTATGGTGGAGCACCGTTGTCAATATCGCTGATACGATGTGTTTGCACAGTCCACTTATCATCGATGCAATATGTCTTGTTAAAGAAGAAAAACTTCCTGTCGAGAAGACTTGGCTGATCGACCTACAGGCGCGGTCGGGATCTACTGACCGTGGCGATGGATAAGGTCTTCTTCTCTTCTCCTCTCATCTCATCTCATCTCATCTCATCCCGGGCCTTCGGTTCCGCTGCCAGCTACCAACATAGGTCTTTGCAACAGTCTTTTACACAGGAGCAGCCACGATGATAACAGCAACAAGCGGCAAGAGTCAAGAACACGAGGCAAGAGCAAGAGCAAGAGGCCAGAGAGCGAATGGACGGTTTGGGGCCTGCAATTATAGTGCACAGTTCTTCCGTTTCCCGCCCAACTACAATGTCCATTCTTTTGTTTACGGTTTGGCGCCCAAAAATGTCCTGTATGGGTGATCTCTGTCCTTAATGGGTTTCGGGGCTACTCCTGAATGTTTGAGTACCTGCTAATATTTCTCCCATTGTTAAATCGGTCGGTGTTCCCCCTGGAGGGGTTTGGGGCTTCCAAGTGTCCTGTATAACTACCTGCTAACGGCTCTCTCATCGTAGAGCCGTTGGGAGTTTACATATTAATGTCCTTTGGATGGGCCCTTGATGGCTTTCCTTTGTACCTGGGAGACCGATTCCAGTATCGATGTTTATACTGTAAACCCATAATGTCCTGTGTATTGTCTTCACTGTGCTGAATCGTTATCGATCCTGCAAAAAAATGTTTATTGGAACGCCATCTTGTCTGCCTGTTGAAAAGTCTAGAATGTTCTGTCACGAGGTGCGGCGGCCATTTTACAGGCTGCTTGTGTCCAATTTAAACCTGACAGCATTCCGCTGAAATAAAAGCTGTTTTGAACGAAACTTTGTGTTTTCTCCTTATTAAAATGAAATCGCGATAATTGCGAATTCTACAGTCCCTCCTGTTGATGCGAATAACTCCGCTTATCGTATCAAAAATCTCAGTGGTGAGCAATCTTATCTCGATTTCACTCCGAATCCAGTAAATTAATCCCATAAATTTTAACTTCACTAGGGTCTCTGTGTCGTCCTCATTTCCCAAGAAAAATCACACTTTATATCACCATAGGCATCATTTGCCCTTAAACTTACACCACTTGTTTTCCTTCCCGGCGTAACCAGGCCGATACCTCACGCATCACCTGTATATTTGTCTTTTATTCAAGGGAAGGAAAAACAAAACCCAAAAACCAAACAATCAACACCATCACCAAAATAAACAAATCCCAACTCTTAAACATATCGAGTTTCCAACGTATTTACAATGAGTACAAACTTCCGCGGCGCACGTGGCGAGCGGGAGTGACGCCATTTTCCCATTACACTGCGCTCTCATCGTGCACGCGCACGTAACGTTCTCGCCACTCTCCCGTGTTCTCATGCTTGGTGAGGCGCTTGTCTCTTTTACAATGTATGAACAAAAGGTATACTACAATAAACACTTGACAGACGACTAAAATGTGGGAGGCTATTCTGACCCATGAGGGCACTTCAATATTCGTGAACAGATTCCACCACGGTGGAACCACTATGTCCAAAATGTCTGTACCTATCTCGACGGTTTTCTGTTCTAATGTATAGAAATGCTTTTGTGACACCGCGACGGCTTTCAGAAGTTTGGTTAAATGCTCGGGGAGAGGGGGAATGAGGTACCCAAAATGCGCGACAAATCGCTGCAAGTCGGTGAAATTCTCTTTTACTGTGAGATGAACAGTGGATGGTTCAGGGATTGGGATGATTCGTTGTTGTGCTACTTGAACTTCAGCCCTGGGTTTAAAACAGAAACTGCTGTCACTCACCGGACACCGGCTACGGTTTCCATGCTGGTAGTGTTGCGCTGCAGTGGTAACACAGTATGTTCCACCCCCGATGTATGCTACCTGCGGAGGCACATGATCTTGTGCCATTGCCTCCATGGTGCAATTCATGGACTTGGCGCCAGCCGTTCTGAACCCGCACTGTGGTGTTAAAAAGGCATTCAAGTGCTGGGGGCACAGTATTATGTGTGCTCCCCTGCCACGACAACCAGAGAGATCTGTACCTGTCATCGTTTGCTCCCAGCGGATGACGTAAGGTGGAACTGCTGCATAACGAATGTGGGCTCCCCCCTGAATGACACCAATGTTCTCTACCCGATACACCGGGGCGGGCTTTGCTGTGTTGCCCAAAACCGGCATGCGTAATACTATTCCCATAATAGTATGGTTTGAACGTCCGCAGTCCACGGGGACTGGGTAAGCTTCTGAAGCTAGCCTGAGCTGGCACGGACTTAATGCGTTCTGAAAAGGGTGGAGCGCCCGCAGGTGTTTGTTACTTATCCAGGACGGGACCAAACCTTGTTTTAAATCCTCCAAATTACTGCGGCCCTCGCCCAGTAACCACGCCCCGTAAAGCACGCACACCTCGTTCTGCGCAGCCTGATCGGATGCATTCCGATCTTCCCTAATCAGGGCATTTACCGTACGCGCATGTTTCTCCAGCTCTGCTATAATCTCTTTAAGTGTAGTGTCATGGCTTGGTCCTCGTGCAGACCTGACCCTACCACTTTATTCTCATCTGTAAGAATATCCTTTAACTGTGTTTTTAAACCATTAATCTGGGTCTGCAGCTCCACACTGTCTAGAGCGTTGACCACAGATGTCCCTGTGTTAAAAGCAGTGAACGCATCGTTCACCAAACCCCTTCTTTGCCTCCCTACTTGGTCCAAAACTTCCTGCGGTGCGGTGTATAAACTTGTCTTATCAATTTCTGCAAAATCAAACTCGTAAAATTGCCTGAACATCTTGGTCAACAGGACCTGGTACAACTGTTCCGTCTTTTTGGGGCACCACTCTGGTAACCGTACCTCAGTGAGATTTAAAATCACCGAGGCCACCGCGTAATGTACCCCCTGAAATAGTATCTGGTCTGTGGGGACCAGTACCAAACCGTTCCCGGGTCCCTTACTAGTTTTAGGGCACCCTTCTTCCTCAGTTACAACCACCGGAATCGTGGGCGGGGCTTTGCGTGGGCGCGTAATGAGCTCAGTGGCATTTACTGGGATCGGAGAGTATGGGGCTCCGCACCCCCTGGTGCTCGCATCCCACCTCATCCCCTGTCCGTTATCCTGCCACTGATTAATAAAGAATATGGAGATGCCTTTGGGGCAAACGTACTTTGACCCCCACATACAAACATAAATCCCCTCATCTGGTTCCCACCATTTGTCCCAACAGACTTTCACTTGTCCGTCTGTCCCCGTAATTGTCCGATGGGTATTATTACCCAGTCGCTCCCACTCAACCGAAGAGTTCCTCATAGTTTTGCTCAGCTTTCGCAGCCACCACCATCGGCTCAATGGGACATTCCCACTGCAGGTCAAACAAATCCGTTTGCCGACGGTGACGCTGATCCTGGGTGCGATGATCCGTACTTTGGGGCACATTAAAGAAGTCTCTTTGTAGGCGAACCCCGATGTGCTGGAATACTCCGTTGAGTTCGTTCCCAGCCATCCTGGCCACCTTCCCTTGTGGAAATAGGTGCTGGTCCCTTCTGCCTTCCGTCTCCCGGTCCCATCCACCGCGATGGGGGCCGTGTCCCCGGAACATCCAAACACCACGACATCCTTGGTGAGGCCCCGATAGGCCAATCCACATCCGATTGCCACGAGCAAAACTAGAAGTCGTTCCATCCTTCCTTGGTTCCTGTGATCAGATAGAATGAGGTAGCCAGCCTCGCAAAAAGTCTCTGGCTTTTGTGAAGGGTGAGCGGGTCCCCTGACCTCGCCTCACGTAAACTTCAACGTTTGCTAAATAGACTTCCTCTAAACCTAGCCTTAAAACTCCCATCATTTTGTCGTTATCTGTTAAAAACACTACAAACTTAACCTTATTAAAACTTAAAACTTAACCTTGAACTATAAACTTAAAACTTAACCTTAAACTAATACTTTACAATGCCGCCCGTTCTCAGGGCGGCCCCTTTAAATCCTGAGAAGGCTGCTGCGAGCTCTTCCCGACGGTGGGAGGGCACTGACCCTTCCCTCTGATCTGCCGCAGCCTGTTGCTGCGCTGACCCTTTCCTCTGATCTGCCGCAGCCTGTTACTGCTTCGATGTGGCCTGTCTCTACCCGGGTTATCTTAACCTGAAACTTACGCCCTGGGGCAGCCTGTGGACCTGACCACATCTTCCTGGGCTGGGGTACTCTGCTTGACCTACGGGGAATTGCTATGGGCGGGGGCTCCGTGACGGACGGACCGGGTCCCGAGACCTTCAACGGGATGACCTGGGGTTCCATCACAGGCGCCAGCCCCGCCTCCGCTGACTCCGCCTCCCTAACCTCGGGGCTGGCAGTTCGGGGCCCCGCCCTGCTCGGCCCAGCAGGCGGCCCTTCACTCGTGAACTCTGCCTCCCCTGAGGACTGGACGTTCAAAGCGGGCGGCCACACCTCTGGGAACCACATAGCGGCTGGCCCGGCCTCCTCTAGCTCCTTCCTCCTGTTGTCGGGACCTGCAGCTTGTGTGTCCACCCCGTATGGATCTCTACCTAGCGGCCCCAATCCTCCAGACCGTTCCTCAGAAACCACCCGTCATCATCACTATGCTCATCTGCACTATCCTCATCTGACCAGGGTACCCTGGGGTCCTCGTCATCTAACCCCCAACTCCAGAAAAACGCTGCATGATCGTCCGGGATGTCCCTTCCCCTGATGCAAGCTGCTACGCCTGCCTGTGTGCCTTGTGGTCCTACCTGGGGCTGTGCTTCCCCACTCGCAGGTCTGGCCCCTCCCTTAAGACAGGCCACCGCCCCTGCTTGTTTCTGTGAAATCTCACCTGCTGGAGGCTGCAGATTTCTATCCTGTTTTAAATCCTCATACTCCCTGCTCCTGGCTACCCTGTAGGCTGCTTTTATCTCTCTAAGCTGCCCTTCTAGCCTGAGCACGTCTAACTTTCCCATTGATCGGGCGTTCTCCTCCCGCAGGGTCTGCTCTCTAAGCTGCCCTTCCAGCCCATCTATTTTCCCTATTAAGCGGGCGTTCTCCTCCCGCAAGGCCTGCTCTTTTAACCTGGCCTCCTCACCGCAGACCCCCTCCTGTGCGTGTCTTTTAAAAGGACACAGGTAGGCAGGCTGCGTGGGCTCTAGTCATGGGGTACTATTAGACGGTCCTGCGGCACCTACGGGGCCGGTTGCGACCGCCACCTGTCCACGCGCATTCAAAACCATCTTGCGCATGACTCCTAACACTGCTTCGAGGTCTTCGGGAGAGGTGGGTGCCTTTGCTTCCTTAGCCGGGACAGGCGCCTGGGTTCGGACCGCGGGATTTTTATCCTTGGAATCCTTCCAAGGGTTCCTGCAGTGCTTGCGCCAGTGCCCTGTCTTCCCACACCCGTAACAGGCATTACTTGCCTGTGGGGCGCGATTACCCTCCTGATGCCACTCTCTTTGAGCCGGGGCTGCGGGTCGTACCTCATGTACTCTTCCCTTAAAGGGACGTGTCGTCATACCCCTTATGTTACGGTAACCTAACGTGAGTCGATTCAAGACCGACTCTTCTGTAAGGTTGAGGTCATTGGGATCGAACCAGGCTTTTGCCTGCTCTCTAACGGCTGGTAAACTGTTGGCTATTATGCACCTAAGCCAATGAATTAAAGCGGCGCCTTCCACATCTTCGCGTTCGGGCGCACCTAGACAGCTGCGCTCATATACTGGCCACAGCCTGTCGGCAAAAACCTTCGGGGGTTCTCCCTCCATCTGCACTGTCTGTCCCACTCTAGCAAACGGACCTCCGTCGTTCGCTCCCACTACTTCTAGGACCTCATTTTTCAATTCCTCATAACTTTTATTACCCCTCTTGCTATCGCCTGAGAGACACTGAAGGACCGAGCTGTCTAATGAGAACAGCAGCATTTTTGCTGTCTCCCCATCATCGCAGCCGTTAATGGCTGCGGCTTGCTCAACTTCCCTGAAATGTACGGAAGGGTCGTCTATCTCGGTCAGCTTCCTTACGTGGTTTATCATGGCCCTCAGCTGATGTGAACTGTGAGGCAACACCAGCTGTCCGAGGAGATCCCCCGGTTCTTCCCCACCGTTTCTGCTTGGGCCCCTTTTAATACCCGTTACTGGATACAACGATCCCTTTTCTACCTCCTTTTCAACGGGCTCTTTTGTTTCTTCCGTTGCTTCCTCCCTAACCCAGGTTTCTGAATAGCTGGGTGGCGCGGAGGGCGCAGTGGCTACTACTTCTTCTGCTTTACTTGGTGGGGAATTTCTAAATCTCTCATTTACTAGCGGCTGGCGTGCCGACGGATTAATAAGGCACACCATGCCGTTCGCATTATTCACGGCCTTTTTGAGGCTCTCTATCTCTTTTTCGCAGGCGCTATGGTCGGCTCCCTGAAACTTATCCTCAAGGGCCAACTTATACGCCGACCTAACCCCCATTAAGCTCTCTTCTTGAGTTCTTATCTGGGCAGCTTGACGGTTACATCTTTCCTTCATCCTACTCTCGTTTAATTTTGCTTCAGTGATCTGGCACTCGAGATACTCTACCCTTGTTTTAAGGTAACTGGAGACTTCCTGGCTTTCCTGGCGTAACTCATGTAAACTCTTAATGAGCGCCTCCCCTCCAGAAACCTTCTCCTCCATTTCCTCCTCTAGATGCTTGATTCGAGCGGTTAGCGCTGTATTGGTCTGGTTTGAAATCTGAACCTGCCTTTTGTAGCACATAAGCCAGACTGCTTTCTCAACTGCCTTTTTATGCTCCTTACTATCAGTCCACCTTTCAGCTGCCTCTAGTGGGCTCTTATCCGCTAACAATTCGCTTATCCACTTTTTCGTTAGATTAACCTTTCCAAATACGTAATCCGCTATCTTTTCCTGCATCACATTTCGTACAGTCATTCCAAAATCTAACACACTACCCTCTCGCTGCCAGTGTCCTGCCGCGGTCGCCATTTTCTGTAAGGGATTCTCTCCTGACCCTGCGTGTCTCGTAGCCTGTGAGATTCACGCGGCTCTGTGCAGCCTGTATGTCAGTGCGGGTCTAGGCCTGGTCTCCAGCCAGTCTGGGAACACTAGACACCCCTGTGAGTGGTTCGAATCACTCTCCCTTACGGTTCTAGACACTGGACTTAGATGCGAGAGCAGTAATGGAGATAAAACTCATGTAGACTTGGTTTGAACGGTACGAAATGGAAAATCTTTATTGCATGATACTTAAAATTATGAAATACATGTCATATGCACAGATTAATGACAGTACAATCTTACAAACAGTTATAATCACTCTTAGGGAAACGAGGAACGAACGGCACAACGTAAATAGGGCACACATTACAAATATCCTTAATCTTTAACCCTCCCCTATCAATAGCTATCCTAAACTAGCTGCGTAGGATCCCGAGACTCATGCTCACCACTCGTAATAACTCGGAGAAATCCCGAATAGCTGATCGGATGTTTTTCACCGCAGCACCCACGTGTTGGTCAGGAGATCTCCTGGTCCCACTTGTTTACTGCTTTTGCTGCTCGGTCAGTCGGCTGGACCGTCCGCTGTAGTGAAGACCTCTGTTGGTTGGATACAAGGTATGGTGGAGCACCGTTGTCAATATCGCTGATACGATGTGTTTGCACAGTCCACTTATCATCGATGCAATATGTCTTGTTAAAGAAGAAAAACTTCCTGTCGAGAAGACTTGGCTGATCGACCTACAGGCGCGGTCGGGATCTACTGACCGTGGCGATGGATAAGGTCTTCTTCTCTTCTCCTCTCATCTCATCTCATCTCATCTCATCCCGGGCCTTCGGTTCCGCTGCCAGCTACCAACATAGGTCTTTGCAACAGTCTTTTACACAGGAGCAGCCACGATGATAACAGCAACAAGCGGCAAGAGTCAAGAACACGAGGCAAGAGCAAGAGCAAGAGGCCAGAGAGCGAATGGACGGTTTGGGGCCTGCAATTATAGTGCACAGTTCTTCCGTTTCCCGCCCAACTACAATGTCCATTCTTTTGTTTACGGTTTGGCGCCCAAAAATGTCCTGTATGGGTGATCTCTGTCCTTAATGGGTTTCGGGGCTACTCCTGAATGTTTGAGTACCTGCTAATATTTCTCCCATTGTTAAATCGGTCGGTGTTCCCCCTGGAGGGGTTTGGGGCTTCCAAGTGTCCTGTATAACTACCTGCTAACGGCTCTCTCATCGTAGAGCCGTTGGGAGTTTACATATTAATGTCCTTTGGATGGGCCCTTGATGGCTTTCCTTTGTACCTGGGAGACCGATTCCAGTATCGATGTTTATACTGTAAACCCATAATGTCCTGTGTATTGTCTTCACTGTGCTGAATCGTTATCGATCCTGCAAAAAATGTTTATTGGAACGCCATCTTGTCTGCCTGTTGAAAAGTCTAGAATGTTCTGTCACGAGGTGCGGCGGCCATTTTACAGGCTGCTTGTGTCCAATTTAAACCTGACAGCATTCCGCTGAAATAAAAGCTGTTTTGAACGAAACTTTGTGTTTTCTCCTTATTAAAATGAAATCGCGATAATTGCGAATTCTACACATGTTTCTCCAACTCTGCTATAATTTCCTTTAAATGGAGAGTCATGGCTTGGTCCTCGTGTAGACCCGACCCTACCACTTTATTCTCATCTGTTAGAATGTCTTTTAATTGTGTCTTTAAACCATTAATCTGGGTCTGCAGCTCCACACTGTCTAGAGCGTTGACCACAGATGTACCCGTGTTAAAAGCAGTGAACGCATCGTTCACCAAACCCCTTCTTTGCCTCCCTACTTGATCCAAAACTTCCTGTGGTGCGGTGTACAAACTTGTTTTATCAATTTCCGCGAAATCGAATTCGTAAAATTGTCTGAACATCTTGGTCAACAAGACCTGATACAACTGTTCCGTCTTTTTGGGGCACCACTCTGGTAACCGCACCTCGGTGAGATTTAAAATCACCGAGGCCACCGCGTAATGTACCCCCTGAAATAGTATCTGGTCTGTGGGGACCAGTACCAAACCATTCCCGGGTCCCTTACTAGTTTTAGGGCACCCTTCTTCCTCAGCTAGAACTACCGGAATCGTGGGCGGGGCTTTGCGTGGGCGCGTAATGAGCTCAGTGGCATTTACTGGGATCGGGGAGAATGGGGCTCCGCACCCCCTGGTGCTCGCATCCCACCTCATCCCCTGTCCGTTATCCTGCCATTGATTAATGAAAAATATGGAGATGCCTTTGGGGCAAACGTACTTTGACCCCCACATACATACATAAATTCCCTCGTCCGGTTCCCACCATTTGTCCCAACAGACTTTCACTTGTCCGTTTGTCCCCGTAATTGTCCGATGGGTATTATTACCCAGTCGTTCCCACTCGACCGAAGAGTTCCTCATAGTTTTGCTCAGCTTTCGCAGCCACCACCATCGGCTCAATGGGACCTTCCCACTACAAGTCAAACAAATCCGTTTGCCGACGGTGACGCTGATCCTGGGTGCGATGATCCTTACTTTGGGGCACAGTAAAGAAGTCTCTTTGTAGGCAAACCCCGATGTGCTAGAATACTCCGTTGAGTTCGTTCCCAGCCATCCTGGCCACCTTCCCTTGTGGAAATAGGTGCTGGTCTCCTCTGCCTCCCGTCTTCCGGTCCCATCCACCGCGATGGGGGCCGTGTCCCCGGAACATCCAAACACCACGACATCCTTGGTGCGGCCTCGATAGGCCAATCCACATCCGATTGCCACGAGCAATACTAGAATTCGTTCCATCCTTCCTTGGTTCCTGTGATCAGATAGAATGAGGTAGCCAGCCTCGCAAGAGTCTCTGGCTTTTGTGAAGGGTGAGCGGGTCCCCTGACCTCGCCTCACGTAAACTTCAACGTTCGCTGAATAAACTTTAACTAAACCTATCTTTAAAGCTCCCATTATTTTATCGTTTTCTGTTAAAAACACTACAATCTTCAACCTTATCAAAAAAACTATAAACTTAACCTTGAACTATAACTTAAAACTTAAACTTATAACTATACAGTGCCGCCCGTTCTCAGGGCGGCCCCTTTAAATTCTGAGAAGGCTGCTGCGAGCTCTTCCCGACGGTGGGAGGGCACTGACCCTTCCCTCTGATCTGCCGCAGCCTGTTGCTGCTGCGATGTGGCCGGCCTGTATCTGGGTTATCTTAACCTTAACTCTACGCCTTGGGGCAGTCTGGGGACATGACCACATCCTCCTGGGCTGGGGTTCTCTACTTGACCTACGGGGAGTTGCTATGGGCGGGGGTTCCGTGACGGACGGACCGGGTTCCGAGACTTCCATCGGGATGACCTGGGGTTCCATCACAGTCGCTGGCTCCGCCTCCGCTGACTCCGCCTCCCTAACCTCGGGGCTTGCAGTTTGTGGCCCCGCCCTGCTTGGCCCAGCAGGCGGCCCTTCACTCGTGATCTCTGCCTCCCCCGAGGACGGGACGTTCAAAGCGGGCGGCCACATCTCTGGGAGCCACACCGGTACTCTCTGTGCTCCCATAGCGGCTGGCCCTGCCTCCCCTAGCTCCTCCCTCCTGTCTTCGGGACCTGCAGCTTGTGTGTCCACCCTGTGTGGATCTCTACCTGCAGCCCCCGTTCCCTCCATATCGTAAATGGGACCGTTCCTGAGAAACCACCCGTCGTCATCACTATTCTCATCTGCACTGTCCTCATCTGACCCGGGTACCCTGAATTCTTCCTCATCTAACCCCCAATTCCAGAAAAACGCTGCATGATCGTCCGGGATGTCCCTTCCCCTGATGCAAGCTGCTATGCCTGCCTGTGTGCCTTGTGGTCCTACCTGGGGCTGTGCTTTCCCACTGGCGGGATTTACCCCTGTAGTTTTCCCTTGCGCACCTGGCTGGTACAGTTTGCATTGGTTTATGTGGAACCACTTAGTGCGCCGAGGTACTTTTACGGCGTAAACCATGGGACTCGCCTTGTCTACAATGTTGTAGGGTCCCATATACAGTGGTTCCAGACTCCCTACTCTGGCGTAGTTTCTGACCATGACCTGGTCTCCTACTTCCCACTCCCGCGTTTTGCGGGGTTCCAGCAACAAGCGATTGCCCTGATGCTGCCTTCCCATGTTCCCAGCCGCCTGCTCATAAACTTGCTTCAGGCGCTCCAAGAGAGTCTGGGCGAACTTGTCCCTGCTTATCTCTTGGAGCTGACCCTCAGTGAGCACCGGGGCTAGCACATGGGTGGGGGTTCGCATGAGCCTCCCAGTCATTACCTCGTGCGGGGAGTACCCCGTACTTTTTGACTGACTGGCCCGGACCCCCATGAGGACTAAAGGCAGAACTTCCGCCCATTTTTGGGGCGAGTTCCTAGTCTCTTTCCTCAATTTCTCCTTCAGGGTCCGGTTCATACGTTCAACAATCCCGGATGACTGGGGATTGTGTGCTACGTGCCACTTCCCTTCAATGCCCAAAAGCATGAGGGTGTTCTGCATCACCTGGCCGGTGAAATGACTCCCTTGGTCTGACTCCACAAAACGGGGAAGTCCCCACCGCGAGAACACTTCCCGGACCAAGATTTTTGCTGTACCCAGTGCCGTAGCTGTTCGACAAGGGAAGGCTTCCACCCACTTGGAAAACACATCCACCAGGACGAGGCAGTACTTATAACCTCCCTGGGTGGTGGGCAGGGGTCCTATATAGTCGATCTGTATCGACTGCCATGGTCCCTCTACCCTTCTTACGTGTCCCATGGGCACCTTCCTTTTCTGGGGGTCTGGGTTGTTTGCAGCGCACACAAGACAGTTTGCACAGAACTCGCGGACTTGTTCCCTGAGCCCTGGCCACCATCCCGCTTGCTCTACCCGTTGCCAGGTAACCTCGGGCCCGGGGTGCCCTGCCCCTGGTCCCTCGTGAGCCAACTGGAGGAATTCCCTCCTGTGCTGCTGCGGCACAACCCACTGCTCCTCGCGGAACAGCATGCCTTCCTTAACTGAGAGGGTTGCCGTACTGTACGGACCTTCTACCTGCCTCCCTCAGCAATGGTTTTTAGGACTGCTTTTAGGGCGGGATCCTGGGCTTGGACGGTCTTAAGGTCTAGGGGCAATGCTACCCTGGTGTTCCCGGGATTCCCGTCCCTGCCTCGGACCGCTGCTATGGGTCTGGTCCTATAGGGGTTCCAGAAAATGCCGTTGCGGGCACCTTCCCTGGCTAGCGCATCCGCCTGCTGGTTGCCCTCCCCACGGGGCTCTGTGGAGGAGTGAGCTTTCACCTTATGGATGAAGATCTCTCCTTCCTCCCCTACTGCTGCTGCTAAGATCTTTTCCAGCAAGGGCTTCACCGTTAAAGGTCGCCCGTCCGCGGAGGTGTATCCACGGCGGGACCAAATGGCCAGGTATTCCGTACACGAATTGCAGGTGAACATACTGTCCGAGCAAATCGTGTATGGGGTTGGGAAATGTCTGGGTGGGTCACAACGTACACCACGGCAGACAGCTCAGCTTGCTGCGCGCTCATGGTGCTAGGGAGCTTGATCGCCAGGGCAAGGTCTGCCGCAGGGTCATAAACTCCACACCCTGTGAGTCGCTCGCCAGCAGATACTGTGCTAGACCCATCAACATAAATCTCGCGCCCAGTGGGATGTATCCCGGCCCGTAAACCTATGTTGACGTCCCACACCCCTTCCACCGAACACCGGTGGGCTGTACCGGGGTATACCAAATTGGCCGCAAGCCTGGGCTCGCAAAGACCTTTTACTCTAAGATCCAACTGGGAGAGAAGAAGGGTCCAACGCGCAATGCGCGCGCTGCTTACGGTCCCGTCTTTAATCCTCCCATCCAGAAGCATCTTAGTTGGTGTGTGATGTGTGAGGAGAGTGATGGGAGAGAGCCCTGTGAAGATCGCTGATCTTTTCACAGCCCAATGCGTGGCTAAAAGGTGCCTTTCGCAATTGGAGAAACTTCTCTCCACATCCGTTAACACCCTGGATGAATAGACAACCGGCCTCAGCTTGCCGTGACGCTCTTGGAGCAGCACGGCGCTTAAGCTGTCTCCGCTGGCAGCTACCTCCAGGAAAAACTCCTTCCCCCCATCTATGGCCCCTAAGGCTGGCGCGGTCTGCAGATCCCTTTTTAACTTCTCGAAGGCTGCTTGGCAGCCCTCGTCCCAAAACCACTCCACCCCCTTATGGAGGAGTCGGAGGAGCGGCGCCGCTGTGGCCGCATAATCTTCGATAAAATCCCTGCAGTAACCGGTCAGTCCCAAGAAGGACCTCACACCCCTTACGTTGTTGGGAATCGGTAATTCTTGCACCGACTCCCTCCTTGCTTTGTCTATGGCTCTTTCCCCAGCGCGTATGGTCAGTCCCAGGAATTTTACTTCCCGCTGACCGATACGTGCTTTCTTAGGGTTTATTTTAAAACCCTTTCTCGCTAACAGCTCCAATAACTCGTCCAGTAGTGGTCCGTGCTCCTCCCTTGAGTCCGTAAATAGGAGCAAATCATCCACATACTGTACTATCTGATTGGGCTGACTAAACTCCTTTAAACTTCCTGCCATACACTGATGAAAAATACTGGGGCTATTGTGGAAACCCTGTGGCAGACAGTTCCATGTGTACTGTTGTCCTTTGAAAGTAAAGGCAAACTTGTACTGGTCCTCTCGCCGCAGCGGGATGGACCAAAAACCGTTCGAGATATCCAGCACCGTGAACGTGGTCGCGGACGCTGGGATGCTCCCTATTAGGTCAGCAACTGCTGCTACTGTGGGCGCGCAGGCGGGAATGTTACTGTTAAGGACTCTGTAGTCCACCGTGGCTCTCCACGAATTATCCGGCTTCCTAACCGGCCATAATGGGGAGTTCACGTGTGTGGCTATCGGCCTCAACACGCCCTGCTGCACCAAGGAAGACATTGCTGTCTCCATATCGGGTTCTGCTTCTTTGGGGAAGTTATACTGCTTTTGGGGTCGGGTCATGGGGTCCCCATCTACGCTGACCTCAAACCCGACCACTCTCCCACAATCGTGCTTGTGGGTTGCAAACGCGTGCATATTATCTGACACGTACGTTTGCATGTCCGTTGGGACATCTGCGACCATAAGCCTGAGGTCGTAGCCTCCGGATGGCTGTACGGTACACAGGACCCCTGTTTCTTCCTCCCCCGGAATCACTATTACCTCGCCTTTTTCACCTTTAGCCCCCCAGAGACAGTGATTTCTGAGGTCCACGAGGATCCCGTGTCCCGATAGAGATCAGACCCGAGAATACCTCTTCCACCCCCCTCCTGCCACGCCATCAGTATACACTTCCACTTAAGGCGAAGTGTTCCTAAACGAATGGATAGCGGAAGGGAAAACGTGCCAGCCTGTTCTTTTCCTGTGAACCCCGCTAACGTGAATGGGACCTTGGTAGATAGCGGCGAGTCAAAAGGGTTATCTGTATGGATTATGGTGCAAGAAGCTCCCGTGTCCAACAAATAACTACCCTTCTGTTTCTCTACCTCCATCTCCACCAAAGGTCGCTTCCACGCATCATAGCTAAGCGGACACAGGTAGACGGGCTGCGCCGGTTCTAGTCATGGGGTACTATTAGACGGTCCTGCGGCACCTACGGGGCCGGTTGCGACCGCCACCTGTCCACGCGCATTCAAGACTAGATTGCGCATGGCTCCTAACACTACTTCGAGGTCGTCAGGAGGGGTGGGTGCCTTAGCTTCCTTAGCCGGGACAGGCGCCTGGGCTCGGACCGCGGGATTTTTATCCTTGGAATCCTTCCAAGGGTTCCTGCAATGCTTGCGCCAGTGCCCTGTCTTCCCACACCCGTAACAAGCATTACCTGCCTGTGGGGCGCGATTACCCTCCTGATGCCACTCTCTTTGATACGGGGCTGCGGGTCGTACCTCATGTACTCTTCCCTTAAGGGGACGTGTTGCCATACCCCTTATATTGCGATAACCTAACGTGAGTCGATTCAAGACCGACTCTTCCGTAATGTTGGGGTCATTGGGATCAAACCATGCTTTTGCCTGCTCTCTGACGGCTGGTAAACTGTTGGCTATTATGCACCTAAGCCAATGAGTTAAAGCGGTGCCTTCCACATCTTCGCGCTCTGGCGCACCTAGGCAGCTGCGCTCATATACTGGCCACAGCCTGTCGGCAAAAACCTTCGGGGGTTCTCCCTCCATCTGCACTGTCTGTCCCACTCTAGCAAACGGACCTTCATCGTTCGCCCCCAACACTTCCAGGACCTCATCCTCAATTCCTCATAAGTCTTGGTTCCCCTCTTGCTCTCGCCTGAGAGACACTGAAGGACCGAGCTGTCTAGTGAGAACAGCAGCATTTTTGCTGTCTCCCCATCATCGCAGCCGTTAATGGCTGCGGCTTGCTCAACTTCTCTGAAATGTACAGAAGGGTCGTCTGACTCGGTCAGCTTCCGTACGTGATTTATCATAGCTCTCAGCTGATGTGAACTGTGAGGCAACACCAGCTGTCCGAGGAGATCCCCCGGTTCTTCCCCACCGTTTCTGTTTGGGCCCCTTTTAATGCCCGTTACTGGATACAACGGTCCCTTTCCTACTTCTTTTTCAATGGGCTCTTTTGTTTCTTCCATTGCTTCCTCCCTTACCCAGGTTTCCGAATAGCTGGGTGGCGCGGAGGGCGCAGTGGCTACTACTTCTTCTGCTTTACTTGGTGGGGATTTCTTAAACTTCTCACTTACTAGCGGCTGGTGTGCTGACGGACTGATCAGGCACACCATGCCGTTCGCTTTGTTTACGGCCTTCTTGAGGTGCTCTATCTCCCTTTGGCAGGCGCTATGATCGGCTCCCTCAAACTTATCCTCAAGGGCCAACTTATATGCCGCCCTAACCCCCGTTAAGCTCTCTTCTTGAGTTCTTATCTGGGCAGCTTGGCGGTTACATCTTTCCTTTAACCTGCTCTCATTCAACTTTGCCTCAGTGACCTGGCACTCGAGATAATCTATCTTGTTTTAAGGTGACTGGAGATTTCCTGGCTTTCTTGGTGCAACTCATTTAAATTCTTAATGAGCACTTCCCCTCCAGAAACCTTCTCATCCATTTCTCCCTCTAAATGACTGATTCGAGCTACTAGCGCTGTAATGGTCTGGTTTGAAATCTGAACCTGCCTTTTGTAACACATAAGCCAGACTGCTTTCTCAAGTGTCTTTCTATGTTCTTTACTATCTGTCCACCTTTCGGCTGCCTCTAGCGGGCTTTTATCCGCTAACAATTCACTTATCCATTTCTTAGTTAAATTAACCTTTCCGAACACATAATCTGCTATCTTTTCCTGCATAACATTTCGTACAGTCATTCCAAAGTCTAACACACTACCCTCTCGCTGCCAGTGTCCTGCCGCGGTCGCCATTTTCTGTAAGGGATTCTGACCCTGCGTGTCTCGCAGCCTGTGAGATTCACGCGGCTCTGTGCAGCCTGTATGTCAGTGCGGGTCTAGGCCTTGTTGCCTGTTCTGGTCTCCAGCCAGTCTGGGAACACTAGACACACCTGTGAGTGGTTCGAATCACTCGCCCTTACGGTTCTAGACACTGGACTTAGATGCGAGAGCAGTAATGGAGATGAAACTCATGTAGACTCGGTTGAATGGTACGAAATGGAAAATCTTTATTGCATGATACTTAAGATTATGAAATACATGTCATAAGCACAGATTAATGACAGTACAATCTTACAAGCAGTTATATAGTCGATCTTAGGGAAACGAGGAACGAACGGCACATAGTAAATAGGGGCACACATTACAAATATCCTTAATCCTTAAACCCTCCCCTATCAATATCTATCCTAACTAGATTCGTAGGATTTCGAGACTCATGCTCACCACTCGTGATAACTCGGAGAAATTCCGAATAGCTGATCGGATGTTTTTCACCGCAGCACCCACGTGTCGGTCAGGAGATCTCCTGGTCCCACTTGTTTACTTGCTTCTGCTGCTCCGGCTAGCAGGCTGGACCGTCTGCTGTGATGAAGACCTGTGTTGGTTGGTTTAACAGGTACTTTCTGAGCACAGTTTTCAATATCATCGATGTGATATGTTCTTTGCAAGTTCGAAGAAGTCTTCCTGGCAAGGAAAACTTGGCTATTCGACCTACAGGCGCGGTCGGGATTTACTGACCGTGGCGATGGATATGGTCTTCCTCTCTTCTCATCTCATCTCATCTCATCTCATCTCATCTTGGGCCTTTGGTTCCGCTGCCAGTTACCAACATAGGTCTTCGTTACGCGACACGAGGTAGATCCGAACGGATCAGAAAGTTCAACAGTCTTTTTCAAAAAGTCAACAGGCAAGCAGGAGCCCGACTACGAGTACACAGGAGCAGCCACGAGGTTACGAGTCGATCGGATAAGAGAAAGATGGACGGTTTGGAGCCTGCAATTATAGTGCAAAATCTTCCGTTTCCCGCCCAACCTTAATGTCCATTCTTTTGTTTAGGGTCTGGCGCTCAAATGTCTTGTATGGGTGATCTCCGTTCTTAATGGGTTTCGGGGCTACTCGTAAATGTCTGAGTACCTGTTAATATTTCTCCCATTGTTAAATCGGTCGGTGTTCTCCCTGGAGGGGTTTGGGGCTTCCAAGTGTTTTGTATAACTACCTGCTAACGGCTCTCTCATCGTAGAGTCGTTGGGATTTTACATATTAATGTCTTTTGGATGGGCCCTTGATTACTCGGTACAATAGCTTTCATTCGTACCTGGGAGACCGATTTCAGTATTTATGTGTATACTGCAAACCCATAATGTCTCGTGTATTATCTTCACTGTGCTGAATCTTAATCGATCTTGCACAAATGTTTATTGGAACGCCATCTTGTCTGCCTGTTGAAAAGTCTAGAATGTTCTGTCACGAGGTGCGGCGGCCATTTCACAGGCTGCCTGTGTCCACTTTAAACCTGGCAGCATTCTGCTGAAATAAAAGCTGTTTGAACGAAACTCTGTGTTTTCTCCTTATTAATAAAATCGCGATATATTGCGAATTCTACACAATCGGCCCTTCGAGCCTGCTCCGCCATTCAGTAAGATCATGGCTGATCTGATCCTAACCTCAAATCTAAAGAACACAAGAAGTAGGAGCAAGACCCAGCCACTCAGCCCTTGGGCCCGCTACGCCACCCACAGGGCCTCGACCGATCCGAACTCAGCCTCATGTCCAATTTCCTGCCCGCTCCCCGTAACCCCTAATTCCCTTTACTTCTAGGAAACTGTCTATTTCTGTTTTAAATTTATTTAATGATGTAGCTTCCATAGCTTCCTGGGGCAGCAAATTCCACAGACCTACTACCCTCTGAGTGAAGAAGTTTCTCCTCATCTCAGTTTTGAAAGAGCAGCCCCTTATTCTAAGATTATGAACCCTAGTTCTAGTTTCACCCATCCTTGGGAACATCCTTACCGCATCCACCCGATCCAACCCCTTCACAATCTTATATGTTTCAATAAGATCGCCTCTCATTCTTCTGAACTCCAATGAGTAGAGTCCCAACTGTAGAATTCGCAATATATCGCGATTTTATAAATAAGGAGAAAAACACATAGGCCCAGAAATTGATCTCGCTCTGTTCCCGCGGGGGTAAGCCTTCCCCGCGATGTCTCACCTCGCTTATGCTTTTTCAGATCCAGCTCGCACGAACTTGATGTTCCAGACATCAGCTGGGCAGTGCTTGCGTATCCCAGCGGCGTAGTGAATTCGTGCGAGCTGTGGGATCACGTGACTCAGTTAGAGCCAATGGCAGCACACCATCTTCCATTCATAAGTCTCACAGCATGGCTGTGAAATCTATGAATCTTACACCCCCCCAAAATAACAGCTAAACCTCAATTAAATTTTTAAAAAAAACCATCGCATTAATAAAATAAGTATAGTTAATTAAATTAACCATTTTAAATAAAAAATTAAATTTTTGAAAAAATTTAAAATCTTTTAAAAAGTTATAAAAATAAACTTACCTGTCTTTAAAGTCTCTAAAAAAGATATACCTGTAAAAAAAAATTCAAAAAAATACTTAATTCACTACTTACCTTCTTAAAAGCGGGTCTTACTCCTCCTTTTTACATTTCCAAAATCTTCCCTACTTACCTGCGCGTCCAAAGCATGAAGTGCACAGCGTGCGCGCAGCCTGTAGCGCGCACGCGATGCACCCAGGCCCCGCCCCCTTTTCAGAAGAGCAATTGCCGGTTTTCAGCGCATGCGCAGGGCATGCAGAAAACCGGCAATTGGAGTGGGAATACGCGAGAGTACGCAGTGCGTACTCTCGCGTCCCGGGATCAATTTTCGGCCCATAGTTTCGTTCAAACAGCTTTTATTTCAGCAGAATGCTGTCAGGTTTTCAAAGTGGACACAAGCAGCCTGTAAAATGGCCGCCGCACCTCGTGGCAGAACATTCTAGACTTTTCGACAGGCAGACAAGATGGCGTTCCAATAAACATTTGTGCAAGATCGATCAAGACTCAGCACATCTAAGATAATACACGAGACATCATGGGTTTGCAGTATACACATAAATACTGAAATCGGTCTCCCAGGTGCGAATAAGGGCTATTGTACTAAGTAATCAAGAACCCATCCAAAGACATCAATATGCAAAATCCCAACGACTCTACGATGAGAGAGCCGTTAGCGGGTAGTTACAGAAAACACTTGGAAGCCCCAAAACCCCTCCAGGGAGAACACCGACCGATTAAACAATGGGAAAAGTATTAACAGGTGCTCAGACAGTTACGAGTATCCCCGAAACCCATTAAAAACGGAGATCACCCTATACAAGAAATTTGAGCGCCAAACCCTAACAAAAGAAAAGACATTAAGGTTGGGCGGGAAAAGGAAGATTTTGCACTATAACTGCAAGCTCCAACCGTCCATCTCTCTCTTATCCTCTTATTCGGTTGACTCTTATCCTCGTGGCTGCTCCTGTGCTCTTATCCTTTCGACTCCTTGCCGCCTGCCTCGTGTCTCTGCCCCTTGCAGCTTTTAAAGACTGTTGAACTTTACGATCCGCTCGGATCTACCTCGTGGCGTGACGCGAAGATCTGTGTGGAGCTGGGCTCTGAAGCCTTGAAGCGGGCGCACCATCCCGAGAAGTCGGTAAACGGTGTTGGAACCGAAGGCCCGAGATGAGATGAGATGAGATGAGAAGAGAAGAAGACCATACGTATTGCCACGGTCAGTAAGCTCCGACCGCGCCTGTAGGTCGAATAGACACTTTCCTTGCCAGGAAGACTTCTTCGAGTTTTACAGAACAGCCAGGAAGACTATTCTTCGAATTTTATCGCATCAGTGCGAGGGCACAGGAAGACTCTTTTTTGAGTAGAGTCGGAACTCCGAGGACAACACAGATCTTCATGACAGCAGACGTTCCAGCCTGCTAGCCGGAGCAGAAACGAGTAAACAAGTGGGGTACAGAGACCCCTGACCGACACGTGGGTGCTGCGGTGAAAAACATCCGATCAGAGTTTTCGGAATTCTCCGAGTTATCACGAGTGGTGAGCATGAGTCTCGATCCTACAAATCTAGCTTAGGGCAGATATTGATAGGGGAGGGTTTAAGTTTTAAGGATAATTGTAATGTGTGCCCCCATTTACGATGTGTCGTTCGTTCCTCGTTTCCCTGAAATTAGTTACATAACTGCGTGTAAGATTGTACTGTCATTAATCTGTGCTTATGACATGTATTTTGTAATCTTAAATAATATGCAATAAAGATTTTCCATTTCGTACCATTCAACCGGGTCTACCTGAGTTTTATCTCCATTACTGCTCTCGCATCTAAGTCCAGTGTCAGAACCGTAAGGGCGAGTGGGTCGAACCACTCACAGGTGTCTAGTGCTCCCAGACTGGCTGGAGACCAGAACAGGCAACAAGGCCTAACCTCGCACTAGCACCCGGGCTGCACAGAGCCGCACGAATCTCACAGGTTCAGAGAGAAAACCCTTACACAACCTACTCAACCTCTCCTCATATGTCCACCCCCTCATCCCCGGGATTAACCGAGTGAACCTTCTTTGTACTGCCTCGAGAGCAAGTATGTCTTTTCTTAAGTATGGACACCAAAACTGTATGCAGTATTCCAGGTGCGGTCTCACCAATACCTTATATAACTGCAGCAATACCTCCCTGTTTTTATAATCTATCCCCCGAGCAATAAAATATCCCCCTGTCCTGCTGACCTTGAGTGTCTTTGTTTCAACTCTTAATTCGTTTAAGATGATACAATACCATTACACGTGATTTATGGAACGGTTGCCTGTTTTAATGTATAAATATGCTGCATTCGCTAATGTTCCTTGGAGTGTGAGCCTGGCCATTGACACAGGACTCTCGCTCCCCTTGTGCAAGTAAAAGAATAAAGCCTTGTTTATCTGACAGTACAGTTTGTTTCAGAGTCTTCCTCGGAGTCGAGACTTCGACAACTTCCGTCGGCAGCGAGTTCCAGGTCCTCACCACTCGCTGCGTAAGAAAGTTTTTCCTCACATCCCCCCTGTATCTCTTGCCCAAAACCTTAAATCTGTGTCCCCTAGTCCTTGTACCATCAACTAGTGGGAACAGCCTTTCCCCGTCTAGCCTATCCAAACCCCTCATAATCTTGTCCACCTCTATCCAATCACCCCTCAACCTCCTTTGCTCTGATGAAAACAAATCCAGCTTCTCCAACCTGTCCTGGTAGTTAAGATCCCCCATCCCCAGAACCATTCTGGTAAATCTCCTCTGCACCCTCTCGAGGGCCTTCACATCCTTCCTAAAGTGTGGTGACCAGAACTGGACCCAATACTCCAGTTGTGGCCTAACCAGCGCTTTATAAAGGTTCAGCATAACTTCTCTACTTTTGTACTCAGCACCTCTATTTATGCCGTGATTAAAGGGCAGTTGGAAAGATTAACTGTAATCACCTGGCAGTGTTCTCTGACTATATACGCTGTGCCTATATGCATCTCTTCACTTCACCTGACGAAGGAGCAGCGCTCCGAAAGCTTGTGATTTCGAATAAAGCTGTTGGACTATAACCTGGTGTTGTGCAACTTCTCACATCTATTTATGAAGCCCAAGATCCCATGTGCTTTGCTAACTTTGTTATGTTGATTGAGGGATCATCGCTTGGTGGGTCTTGCACTCCCCAACTGCATGAAAAGCCCCTGGGCAAGTTCTTTCTGTGCCTCTCGAACATTCAAATTAAGTTGACTGCACACATAAAGGTAATTCATTGGATTCTAGTGGCATGGCTTGATATAACATTCAGTCAAAAGAAAGAAAGATTTGCATTTATATAGCGCCTTTCACGGCCACCGGACGTCCCAAAGCGCTTTACAGCCAATGAAGTGGAGTCACTGTTGTAAAGTGGGAAACGCGGCAGCCAATTTGAGCACAGCAAGCTCCCACAAACAGCGTTGTGATAACGACCAGATCAGCTGTTTTTGTTATGTTGGTTGAGGGATAAATATTGGCCCCAGGACACCGGGGAGAACTCCCCCCCTGCTCTTCTTCCAATAGTGGCCATTGGATCTTTTACATCCACCTGAGAGGGCAGACGGGGCCTCGGTTTAACGTCTCATTATATCATTTTCTATTAATGATCTAGACGAGGGAACTAGATGTAATATCTCCAAGTTTGCAGACGACACAAAGCTGGGTGGGCGTGTGTGTTGTGAGGAGGATGCAGAGAAACTCCAGGATGATTTGGACAGGTTGGGTGATTGGGCAGAAGCGTGGCAGATGCAGTATAATGTGGATAAATACGAGGTTATCCACTTTGGTGGCAAAAACAGGAAGACAGATTATTATCTGAATGGCAATAGATTGGGAAAAGGGGAAGTGCAACGAGACCTGGGTGTCCTTGTGCACCAGTCGCTGAAGGTAAGCATGCAGGTGCAGCAGGCGGTTAAGAAGGCAAATGGTACGTTGGCCTTCATAGCGAGAGGATTCGAGTACAGGAGCAAGGATGTCTTGCTGCAGTTGTACAGGGCCTTGGTGAGACCACACCTTGAGTATTGTGTGCAGTTTTGGTCGCCTTATCTGAGGAAGGATGTTCTTGCCATGGAGGGAGCGCAGCGAAGATTCACCAGACTGATACCTGGGATGGCAGGAATGACGTAATGAAGAGAGATTGGGTCCATTAGGCTTATATTCGCTAGAGTTTAGAAGAATGAGAGGGGATCTCATTGAAACTTATAAAACTCTAACAGGACTAGACAGACTAGATGCAGGAAGGATGTTCCCGATGGCCGGGGAGTCCAGAACCAGGGGTCACAGTCTAAGGATAAGGGGTAAGCCATTTAGGACTGAGATGAGGAGGAATTTCTTCACCCAGAGAGTGGTGAACCTGTGGAATTCTCTACCACAGAAGGCAGTTGAGCCCAATTCATGAAATATATTCAAGAAGGTGTTAGATATATTTCTTAAGGCTAAAGGGATCAAGGGATATGGGGAGAAAGCAGGGACAGGGTACTGAATTTGGATGATCAGACATGATCTCATTGGATGGCGGAGCAGGCTCGAGGGGCCGAATGGCCTACTCCTGCTGCTATGTCTCATTCGAAAGACGGCATCTCCGACAGTGCAGCACTCCCTCAGCACTGCACTGGGAGTGTCAAGCCTAGATTTCAGTGCTCATAGTCCCTGGAGTGGGATTTGAACCCATTGCAACCTTCTGACTCAGGAAATGAGTGTGCTACCCACGGAGTCACAGCTGACACCAGATGCGGTCACGTCAGTGAGTTAGGACAATACAATTTGCAGTTCTGCTCAATCTCTTGCATCATCCACTCTTTGCTCATAGTCATTCCAATCAAAAAATGGCAAAAAAGCTCCCGTAACCTCCGCCCCCCCTATTTGTTCAGACGGCAGCTGTTGATGTTTCTGTCATTCCCATCTACATCCATCAGTCCAAAGATGTGCGGGTTAGGTTGATTTGGCTATGATAAATTGACCCTTAGTGTTAGGGGGATTAAATACGTGGGGTTACGGGGATAGGGTGGGATATGTGTCGGTGCAGGCTCGATGGGCCGAAATGGCCTCTATCTGCACTGTGGGGATTCTGTGATTCTGTGATTCTGTGAGATATCCCTTCTAGACCCATCCTTACTCATCCCATCATCACCTCCCTTTTCGCCTTGCAACAACAACGACACCTTGGGGTAGAAATTAGGTCGCGCCCCATTTGGGGCGCAAATATCGTCCGGACGCAAATATTAGCGCCTGGCGCTAATTATCGGCACTGACAGGAAACTTCACTTTTACCGCCCCGGGAGGTGAGTGGAGCGCTAAAGTAGGCGCTGCACACCTCTCTTAAGGCGCAAAGGCCAAGGAGTGAGGCGCTACCTCAGCGCACGAGCGCAGCGCAGCTGCTGCCAGTTAGCGAGGGAACACAGACACAATGGCGCCGGACACTTCTTAAAGCGGGGGGGGCCACATGCTCCCCAGCCACACCCTGCTCATTGCAGCCTTGAATCTCAGCCTGGAGAGACCTGTAATCCATTTTGCTGCCAAGCATGGAGAGGGTGAGAGAACGCGCTCATCGCTTCACCGAGCGGGCCTTGGATGCTCTGGTTGACGCAGTGGAGCGCAGACGATGCATGCTGTTCCCGGAGAGTGGCAGGAGGCCTTTGCCACGCGAGTTCAGAAGAGTGTGGAGGGAGGTGGCTCAGAGCGTCTCCTCCAGGAGCATGGTGCCCAGGACCCATGTTCAATGCCGCAAAAAGTTCAACGACCTCACTCGGGTCATCAGGGTGAGTGGCTTTTTCTCAATACCTCTCCATCCCTCCATCTCAACCTCACTCTATGGCCAGAGGGTCTTAAAACCCCAATGCACAACACTCATCCAACACCTATGGCCCTTTCATCAAACACACACACACATTCCACACTTTGCATACAGTAAGGGCTATTCACCTATGGGAGGCACATCAGGCAAGACCATGGCTGTATATTGTAAGGGCTATTCACCTATGGGAGGCACATCAGGCAAGACCATGGCTGTATATTTACTCAGATGCTGTCCTTTTTCTTGCAGGCTAAGCTGGCTCATAATCGGAGACAGCAGCAACGGACGGGTGGAGGGCGGCTTCAGCTGCAACCCCTCAGCGATCTGGAGGAGCGCGTCCACAGGATTGTGGCAAGCCGGGTGATCGGTCCCGTCGCCACTGGAGACGCCGACCCCGTTGTGGACAGCAATGGTAAGGTCATCACCTTTTTGTCCTCTGTCCTTCCACTTGTCCCTCACAATACCAGCCTTTGACACTTTCAATCCAACTTGCTAACTCGCTGCACTTATTCCTCCCTTACTGCCACCCTGTCCTCACGCTAAAGCCACTCTTGTACCTCCCTGCTTTCAGATGGTGATTCACCAGCTGAGGAGATGGGCCCTGAAGCTGCCACTGGGAGTGATGCTGCAGCTGAGGAGGAAGAGGAAGCCGGAGCATCAGTGCCACCCTCTCCCGAGGAAGCCCATGCCCACACTGGGAACACGCCTTCCCCGGAGGGGAGCAGGGGGGAAGGGGCTGATGATGGTGAAGCTCCAGGACCCAGCGGGCTGCAGCAACGCCATGGGGGGGTTAGGGAAGAACGGGGGCCTTCTCCCCAGAGGGAGAGTATGCCAGACACTCCTACTGCAATGGACGCAGAGGAGGAGCGGCTGATTGCAGAAATGAACACCCAGGCGGTGGGCATGCACACTGAGCTCATGGGTGCAGTGGGAAGGGTGCCCGAATGCATTGAGTCACTGGCAAGGAGTGTGGAGCACTTCGCTGTAGCACAGGCGGATGCCACACTAACGCTTAGTGCTGCAATTCAGTCACTGGCTGCCAGGAACCCATCTGAGACTGCTCTCATGCAGACTCAGATTGAGGCCACGCGAGCACTGACTGCTGCCATTCTCGATGGTTCGTGCACATGTCCCCGGGGCTGTCACCGCGCCGCAGCAGGCCAGCAATCTGTTCTCCGGCAAATTGCTCCGGATGCTGAAGTGCTGCCCCGTGGGAGTGCCAGTGTGTCGGGCGAGCAGGGAGTTGCTGTCCTCTCTCACGATGACAGCATTCCTGCTGCCAACACTGTCACTTCTCCACTGCACTTGCCACCGCCTGTAGGACAGACTGCTGCCGCCCATGCAGAGTTGGTGCAGTCTGCAGCCGGGCCCTCCAGGCCCAGAAGTGGTCGAGGCCGTCCTTCAGGGGCATCTGCAGTGTCAGGGTCTGACGAGCAGCAGCCTTCCACCAGCCTTGCTGCAGCCACTGAGGTCCCATTACGGAGGAGCAGTAGGGTTAGAAGGGGGGAAGTGCGCAAGGGAAGGAGATCACCCTCGAAGGGCAAAAAGTAGGAGGTGTGCTAAAATGCTGGTCATTTTTTTATTAAAGGCCGAGGTTCATGGTCCAACTTTTGTTTAGTGTTTTGGACATTATCTCCAGGTTGTGAGAACCAGTTATGTTATTGACTGTTTTTTTGTGTTTATTTCTATGAGTTTGTCATGAGTTATTGACACACACAGAGTTTGTAAAATAAATAAGTTTCTGTATTCAAAATATACATGGCTGGTGGTTGGAATTATTGGTGCCTTGGCCGGCTTAGGGGTTGCGTGCTGGGTTGATTAGTGTTTGTAGCAATGGCAGGGGCCCTAGAAGCGGCTTGCTATTAGTCGTTGACGGACGGCCCTTGCAGTTTGACCATTGTGGGCCGCCCTCCCGCCTTGGTGCTGCTGATGATCATCCTCCTCGTCCTCTTCCTCCTCTTCCTCCTCCTCCTCTGGAGGTGCTACAAGGCCTGGTGGCATTGGCTGGGTCCTGAGGATTACCATGTTGTGCAACATGCAGCACACGACTACGAAGTTCGAAACTTGCTCAGGCGAGTACTGCAGGGCTCCTCCGGAATGGTCCAGACAGCGGAACCGTTGTTTCAGCACGCCGATTGTGCGCTCAATAATGTTCCTGGTTGCTTGATGGCTTTCATTGTACCGCAGCTCAGCAGGGGTGTTTGGCGTACGGAGCGGTGTCATCAGCCAGGTGCTCAATGCGTACCCCTTGTCCCCGAGAAGCCAACCAACTGGCTGATGCGGTGCCTCGAAATCTTCTGCCACAGTAGTCTGGCGCAGGATGAAAGCATCGTGGCAGCTGCCCGGATAGTGGGCATTGACAGCGAGTATCACCTGTCTGTGGTCACAGACCAACTGCACATTCAAGGAATGGAACCCCTTTCTGTTCCAGAATTCCTCTGCATTCTCTCGCGGAGCACGCAAAGCCACATGCGTGCAGTCAATGGCGCCCTGCACCATGGGGAAGCCCGCTACCCTCGCAAAGCCCAGAGCACGGTCACGCTGCTTGTCTGGGGTCATAGGGAAAGAGATGAAGTCTCGTCTCCTTCTGAAGAGGGCATTGGTGACCTGCCGGATGCAGCGATGCACCGCAAACTGGGAGATATTGGCGAGGTCCCCAACAGCAGCTTGGAATGAGCCAGTGGCGTAGAAGTTCAAAGCCACTGTGACCTTCACTGCCACCGACAGAGACGTCCTGGACCTCAGCTGAGGCTGCAGATCTGGCTGCAGCAGGTGGCAGAGCTCAGTGACCACCTCCTTGCTGAATCGCAGCCTTCGCAAACACAGCTCCTCGGACATATGGATGTAGGAGAGCTGTTCACGATATACCCTGGGAGGGTAAGCTCTCCTGTACATGCGCCTGATGGCCCTCCTCCGTCTGGCCATCATTGCCACTCTCTGTCTGCGTCTCACTATCCTCCGATTCAGCTGGAGCAGGACGACGCCCCCAATCATTGCAGCCCCCATATTCTCTTTGCCAGAAAAGTAATGAGGTACAGCAACTAAAGTAGCAACAAAGTTAGGATGAATAGGCAAAACTACCTCACAAAGCGTTGAGTCAATGTAGAAGTCTCTCTCTCTCTCCGAATCTCTCTCTCTCTCTCAGAACGAGTGGTGCATAAATGTCGACCACAGAAAAAGACAGGAAGAGGCCCCCTTTAAATAGCGCCCCCCCCCAGCCCCACACCGATTGATAATGTTCCAGTCTTCCGGTCGTTGGAAGCGCCAGGCGGTAAGGCAGGGGGCGCCGCTCAATTTCCGCTCCGGGGCGCCCCAAGGGCGTTGCACCATGGAATGACGTCACAATCTGCGCGCGCAGGTGGTCGCAGCGGTAAGTTTTAGCGCCGCCGCACAATCTCAAGTTAAGTTCTCGAGCGGCGCAAACAGCGCTGCGCCCGGGCGTTAGCGGCTTAACGCCCCATTAGCGCCCTCTTAAGGCGCTAACGGGAGGCGCAACCAAGTGAATTTTTACCCCCTTGTATTTATATAGCGCCTTTAAAGTAGTAAAACGTCCCAAGGCCCTGCACAGGAGTGTTAAAAGTCTCAAGATTGGACACCGGTCCACATGAGGAGAAATTAGGGCAGGTGACCAAAAGCTTGGTCGATGAGGAAGGTTTTAAGGAGCGTCTTAAAGGAGGAGAGAGAGGCGGAGAGGTTTAGGGAGGGAATTCCAGAGCTCAGGCCCAGGCAGCTGAAGGCACGGCCACCAATGGTTGAGCGATTATAATCAGGGATGCTCAAAAGGGCAGAATTAGAGGAGTGTAGATATCTCGGGGGGTTGTGGGGCTGGAGGAGGTTACGGAGATAGGGAGGGGCGAGGGCCATGGAGGGATTTGAAAAGGAGGATGAGAATTGTAGGGCTGGAGGAGGTTACAGAGATAGGGAGGAGGCGAGTGGCCATGGAGGGATTTGAACAGGATGATGAGAATTGTAGGCCTGGAGGAGGTTACAGAGATAGGGAGGGGGCGAGGGCCATGGAGGGATTTGAACCGGAGGATGAGAATTGTAGGGGTTGGAGGAGGTTACAGAGATAGGGAGGGGGCGAGGGGCCATGGAGGGATTTGAACAGGAGGATGAGAATTGTAGGTGCTGGAGGAGGTTACAGAGATAGGGAGGGGGCGAGGGCCATGGAGGGATTTGAACAGGAGGATGAGAATTGTAGGGGCTGGAGGAGGTTACAGAGATAGGGAGGGGGCGAGGGGCCATGGAGGGATTTGAACAGGAGGATGAGAATTTTGAAATCGAGGCGCTGCTTAACCGGGAGCCAATGTAGGTCAGCGAGCACAGGGGTGATTGGCGAACGGGACTTGGTGTGAGTTCGGACACGGGCAGCCGAGTTTTGGATGACCTCAAGTTTACGTAGGGTGGAATAGAAACAGAGAAAAATGGGAACAGGAGGAGGCCATTCGGCCCTTCGAGCCTGCTCCGCCATTCAATATGATCATGGCTGATCCTCTATCTCAATACCATATTCCCGCTCTCTCCCCCACACCCCTTGATGCCTTTTGTGTCTAGAAATCTATCTATCTATGTGGGAGGCCGGCCAGGAGTGCGTTGGAATAGTCAAGTCTGGAGGTAGCAAAGGCATGGATGAGGGTTTCAGCAGCGGATGAGCTGAGGCAGGGGCGGAGACGGGCGATGTTACGGAGGTGGAAGTAGGCGGTCTTTGTTACGCTGCGGATATGTGGTCGGAAACTCGTTTCTGGATCAAATGCGACACCAAGGTTGCGAACAGTGTGGTTCAGCCTCAGACAGATGTTAGGGAGAGGGATGGAGTCAGTGGCTCGGGAACAGAGTTTGTGGCGGGGACCGAAATCAATGGCTTCGGTCTTCCCAATATTTAATCGGAGAAAATTTCTGCTCATCCAGAACTGGATGCCGGAAAAGCAGTCGGACAACTGAGAGACCGTCATCCCCTTTGTCATTCAATCTCTCCTGCCTTCCACCCTGTCACAGATCTTGGCTTGCGATCTTTCCTCCCCTTTCCCCCCTTTCCCTGCCTCTGTCCTCGCTTGAAATGTGTCACATCTCTAACTTTTTCCAGTTCTGAGGAAAGGTCTTCGACCCGAACCGTTAACTCTGTTTCGCTCTCCACCGATGTTGCCTGACCTGCTGAGTGTCTCCAGCCTATTCTCCCTCCATCCCGCTTAACATCCAGAGCCAATGCTCAATCACAAACCGCTTCACTTCAGGCTGCGACAACACCCCGAAAGAGCAGGAAGAAAATCTTTCTCTTTGCGATAATTCGCAAAACTGTAAACACATTGGCCCAAAAATTCTGCCGTTCCCGGGTGAGTACTCAGTGCGTACTCACCCCTATTCATTCACGAAGTGCCGGTTTCCTGCATGCACTGCGCATGCGCGGGAAACCGGAACTTCCGGTATGGTGAAGGGGGCGGTTCCTAGGTGAACCGCGTGCGCACTAGAGGCTGCGCGCACGCAGCACACTTAGGTTTTTTTTCAGGTTTCTACACGAGAGTAAGTATTAAAGATACTATGCTAGTAAAAAGGAGGCGTAAGACCCCTTTTGAACAAGGTAAGTAGTAAATTAAGTATAATTTTAAAATTTTCAACAGGTTGATCTTTTTTAGAGACTTTAAAGAAAGGTAAGTTTATTTTTATAACTTTTAAAAAGTATTTTAATTTTTTCAAAAATGTTAACTTTTGTTTAAAGTGGTTAATTTATTTAACTATAGTTATTTTATAAATGTGATGGTTTTTAAAAAAAATTAATTTAAGTTTAGCTGTTCTTTTGGGGCCGATTTCAATTCACAGATTTGACAGGTCTCCTGTCAAATCTATGAATGAAAGATGGTCTGCTGCCATTGGCTCTCCATGGCCCACGTGATCCCAGGGGTCGCATCGCACTAACTGCGCCCCTGGGATACACAAGCACTGCGTGCCGGCACTAGGGAGAGGCCCAGGACCCAAAGTTCCCGTGGGCCCAAAACACAACGGCAGGCGCGGTGGGTAAGAGCGCGCACGATCCTTACCCCCGCGGCAAGCCGGAGAGGCGAATTTCTAGGCCATTATTAGTATCTGTGTTTACAATTTGGAACAGAGATCTTCGCACTGTCCAGTAAGACGTTCTGAGTGTCTGACAGTTTATAGAGTTCAGACCCGTGGAACAGACAACACAAATCCCAATGAATCTGTGAAACTTATAGATTGCACTTCCCCTTCTCCCAATCTATTGCCGTTCAGATAATAATCTGCCTTCCTGTTTTTGCCACCAAAAGTGGATAACTGGCATATGCACCACAGGATGTATGGCCTCCTTCTGTGCGACACCATTCTATGATCCTAGAGAAGTTACCCATCCGCACGAGAGAGGGGACGGATCTCACAGACTCCATCTGCGGTGGAACTATAAGGTCTGGTTCTCTTTCACTGGAGGAGAAGCAGCTATAAAAGGAAAAGGGGAAGTGCAACGAGACCTGGGAGTCCTTGTGCGCCAGTCGCTGAAGGTAAGCATGCAGGTGCAGCAGGCGGTTAAGAAGGCAAATGGTATGTTGGCCTTCATAGCGAGAGGATTCGAGTACAGGAGCAAGGATGTCTTGCTGCAGTTGTACGGGGCCTTGGTGAGACCACATCTTGAGTATTGTGTGCAGTTTTGGTCACCTTATCTGAGGAAGGATGTTCTTGCCATGGAGGGAGTGCAGCGAATATTCACCAGACTGATACCTGGGATGGCAGGAATGACGTATGAAGAGAGATTGAGTCGATTAGGCTTATAGTCGCTGGAGTTTAGAAGAATGAGAGGGGATCTCATTGAAACTTATAAAATTCTAACAGGACTAGACAGACTAGATGCAGGAAGGATGTTCCCGATGGTCGGGGGAGTCCAGAACCAGGGGTCACAGTCTAAGGATAAGGGGTAAGCCATTTAGGACTGAGATGAGGAGGAATTTCTTCACCCAGAGAGTGGTGAACCTGTGGAATTCTCTGCCCCAGAAGACAGTTGAGGCCAATTCATTAAATATATTCAAGAAGGAGATAGATATATTTCTTAAGGCTAAAGGTATCAAGGGATATGGGGAGAAAGCAGGGACAGGGTACTGAGTTTGGATGATCAGCCATGATCTCATCGAATGGCGGAACAGGCTCGAGGGGCCGAATGGCCTACTCCTGCTCCTATCTTCTATGCTTCTATGCTTCTGATCTGGCCATTTTATACTTCCTCTTTCCTTCGATCGCCAGTTCTGTGGTCTGTAGAAGGAAGTTAAGGGCATTGGATTGTGACAGATAAAGACAAACGTGGTTGCACTAAGATGTGTGGGAAAGCAACTTGTGCAGAGGTCTCAAAGAATCTGCAAATCATGTTTAACACATTTGCTGGTGTTCTTTGGGGAGGTCATGAGCAGGGTGGACAAGGGTGAGCCAGTGGATGTGGTGTATTTGGATTTCCAGAAGGCATTCGATAAGGGTGCCACATAAAAGGTTACTGCATAAGATAAGAGCTCACGGAGTAGGGGGTAATATATCGGCATGGATAGAGAATTGGCAAACTAACAGAAAGCAGAGAGTCGGGATAAATGGGTCATTTACCGGTTGGCAAACGGTAACTAGTGGGGTGCCACAGGGATCGGTGCTGGGGACTCAACTCTTTACAATCTACATTAATGACTTGGATGGAGGGACCGAGTGTAATGTAGCCAAGTTTGCGGATGATACAAAGATGGGTGGGAAAGCAAGTTGTGCAGAGGACTCAAAAGAATCTGCAATGGGATATGGACAGGCTAGGTGAGTGGGCGAAAATTTGGCAGATGGAGTATAATGTGGGAAAGTGCGAGGTTGTCCACTTTGGCAGTAAAAATAAAAAAGCAAACTGTTATTTAAATGGAGAGAGATTACAAAATGCTACAGTTCAGAGGGACCTGGGGGTCCTTGTGCATGAAACACAAAATGTTAGCATGCAGGTACAGCAAGTAATGAAAAAGGCAAATGGAATGTTGGCCTTTATTGCAAGGGGGTTGGAGTATAAAAGCAGGGAAGTCCTGCTACAACTGTACAGGGTGTTGGTGAGACCACACCTTGAGTACTGCGTACAGTTTTGGTCTCCTTATTTAAGAAAGGATATACTTGCATTGGAGGCAGTTAGAGAAGGTTCACTAGGTTGATTCCTGAGATGAGGGGGTTGACTTATGAGGAAAGGTTGAGCAGGTTGGGCCTCTACTCATTGGAGTTTAGAAGAATGAGAGGTGATCTTATTGAAACATATAAGATACTGAGGGGGCTCGACAAGGTAGATGCAGAGAGGATGTTTCCCCTGGTGGGGAAATCTAGAACTCAGGGGCACAGTCTCAGAATAAAGGGGTCGCCCTTTTAGAACTGAGATGAGGAGGAATTTCTTCTCTCAGAGGGTCGTAAATCTGTGGAATTCTCTGCCCCAGAGAGCCGTGGAGGCTGGGTCATTAAATACATTTAAGGTGGAGATAGACGGATCTTTGCAAGATAAGGGAGTGAAGGGTTATGGGGAGCGGGCGGGGAAGTGGCTTTGAGCCCAAGATCAGCCTTGATCTTATTGAATGGTGGAGCTGGTTCGAGGGCCGAAGTGGCCTATTCCTGCTCCTATTTCTTCTGTTCTTATGTAACGGTGATGTGGAGATGCCGGTGTTGGACTGCGGTGGACAAATGTGAGAAGTCGCACAACACCAGGTTATAGTCCAACAGCTTTATTTGAAATCACAAGCTTTCGGAGCGCTGCTCCTTCGTCAGGTGAAGTGAAGAGATGCATATAGGCACAGCATATATAGTCAGAGAACACTGCCACGTGACTACAGTTAATCTTTCTAACTGCCCTTTATCACACCTCGGCAGAGAGATAATCTCGGCAATCAAAGGTGTGGATGGTGTCCAAACCAGTCAGTCAGGAAAACATGACATCAAAGACAATGAGGTGGGGTCACGAGGGGTCAAATGTGGCAGATGCCGGGGTCTGGATGGAAAACAAAAAACTTTTTTTGCTGGAAATCACAGCAGGTCCGGCCGCCTCTGTGTAGAGAGAACAAGCCAACGACGGCTGGAGTCTGGATGACTCTACGTCAGGTGGGGTTACATGTAGCGTGACATGAACCCAAGATCCCGGTTGAGGCCGTCCTCATGGGTGCCGAACTTGGCTATCGGTTTCTGCTCGACGATTTTGCATTGTCGTGTGTCTCGAAGGCCACCTTGGAGAACACTTACCCGAAGATCGGAGGCTGAATGTCCTCGACTGCTGAAGTGTTCCCCGACTGGGAGGGATAGATTAACTGTAATCATCTGGCTGTGTTCTCTGACTATATATGCTGTGCCTATATGCATCTCTTCGCCTCACCTGACGAAGGAGCAGTGCTCCGAAAGCTTGTGATTTCAAATAAAGCTGTTGGACTATAACCTGGTGTTGTGCGACTTCTCACATTTGTCCACCCCAGTCCAACACCGGCATCTCCAGATCACACTCAAATGAGGGGAGACTTACCGATCAGCAGGAGAATGAAGATGGAGAACATCTGGAAAATGGGTCTCAGACAGTAGGAAGAGGCTGTGAAGCGATGATCTTCTGGTTCATTCACTGACCCGGGCTAAATATAAAAGGGCCAAGATCTGGGGAGAACGGAAATAAGTGGCCTGGACATCATGTGGTGAATAAAGTGAGAAGTTTATAAACAGGCGAATGATGATGCTGAGGAAGTAAAGTTGTGACAGTTTCGCCCTGGAGATATTTATCTTGAGTGAGTGCTGGAGGCACAGTTGGCAGTTGTGAGGTCCATTTGCAAAGATGTGACTCAGTGGGCCTGAGCTCAGGCTAGAGGGACCGCAACCGCGCTGTCCTACGCGGGGCCTCGTTCCCCCGGTCCACCTGCGGTGCGTTTTATCCATTTCCTTCATTCACAACGATGGGGCTGGGATTCCCCGCGTGTTTGCCCACAGACACAAGCGCAGTCTGGGCACAAATCGAAGCCAGGCCTGGAAGATGATCTGGATTGGAGGCGTGTCTGAGTCAGGCGCACTCTCAGATGGGTGTCAAAGATCCCACGGCCACTATTGGAAGAAGAGCAGGGGGGGAGTTCTCCCCGGTGTCCTGGGCCCAATATTTATCCTCAACCAACGTCACATAAACAGATGATCTGGTCATTATCACATTGCTGTTTGTGGGAGCTTGCTGTGCGCAAATTGGCTGCTACGTTTCCCAGAATACAACAGTGACCACACTTCAAATGTATTTCATTGGCTGACTTTCTTCCTTCTCTTCTTTCTTTCTTTCTTTCTTTCTTTCTTTCTTTCTTTCTTTCTTTCTTTCCATTACAAGAGAATATTTAAATGATTTAATTGCATCAATTTCAGGTGGAGGCAGAATTGATGGGAACAATGGAGCAGAGAAGGTTAAGGGGGAGATTGACCAGAATGGTACCAGGGATGAGGGACTTCAGTGATGTGGAGAGACTGGAGAAGCTGGGGTTGTTCTCCTTAGAGCAGAGAAGGTTAAGAGGAGATTGACCAGAATGGTACCAGGTATGAGGGACTTCAGTGATGTGGAGAGACTGGAGAAGCTGGGGTTGTTCTCGTTGGAGCAGAGAAGGTTAAGGGGAGATTGACCAGAATGGTTCCAGGGATGAGGGACTTCAGTGATGTGGAGAGACTGGAGAAGCTGGGGTTGTTCTCCTTAGAGCAGAGAAGGTTAAGGGGAGATTAAATTGAGGTGTTCAAAATTTTGAAATGTTTTGACGGAGTGGCTAGGGAGAAATTGTCTCCATTGGCAGAAGGGGCAATAACCAGAATTAAAATTTTAACTAATTGCAGTAAATGTCAGCGGGGAGATGTGGAGCTTCTTTTTATCGCAGTGAGTTGTTGTGATCTGGAACGCGCTGCCTGAAAGGGCGGTCGCAGCAGATTGAATAGTAGCTTTTAAAAGTGGAATTGGATAAATACTTGGAGGGGAAAATTTTGCAGTGCTGTGGGGAAAGAACACGGGGGGAGAGCGGGACTAATTGGGTCGTGCTGGCACAGGCACAATGGGCCGAATGGCCTCCTTTTGTGATGTATGATTCTATGATTAAGCAGCGCCTCGATTTCAAAATTCTCACCCATGTTTTCAAATCCCTCCATGGCCCCTCGCCCCCTCCCTATATCTGTAACCTCCTCCAGCCCTACAATTCTCATCCTCCTGTTCAAATCCCTCCATGGCCCCTCGCCCCCTCCCTATCTCTGTAACCTCCTCCAGCCCTACAATTCTCGTCCTCCTGTTCAAATCCCTCCATGGCCCTCGCCCCCTCCCTATCTCTGTAACCTCCTCCAGCCCCTACAATTCTCATGCTCCTGTTCAAATCCCTCCATGGCGCTCGCCCCCTCCCTATCTCTGTTACCTCCTCCGGCACTTCAATTCTCATCCTCCTGTTCAAATCCCTCCATGGCCCCTCGACCCTCCCTATCTCTGTTACCTCCTCCAGCCCGTACAATACTCATCCTCCTGATCAAATCCGTCCATGGGCCCTCGCCCCCTCCCTATCTCTGTAACCTCCTCCAGCCCTACAATTCTCATCCTCCTGTTCAAATCCCTCCATGGCACTCGCCCCCTCCCTATCTCTGTAACCTCCTCCAGCCCAACAATTCTCATCCTCCTGTTCAAATCCCTCCATGGCCCTCGCCCCCTCACTATCTCTGGAATCTCTTTCAACCCCACAACCTCCCAGATCTCTGCGCTCCTCTAATTCTGGTCTCTTGAGCATCCCCCGATTTCCATCGCTCCACCATTGGCGGCCGTGCCTTCAGCTGCCTGGGGCCCCGAGCTCTGGAATTCCCTCCCTAAACCTCTCCGCCTCTCTCTCCTCCTTTAAGACGCTCCTTGAAACCGACCTCTTTGACCAAGCTTTTGGTCGCCTGTCCTAATATCTCCTTATGTGGCTCGGTGTCAAATTTTTTGTCTTAAAATACTCCTGTGCAACGCCTTGGGGCGTTTTAAGCATAGAAGATCGGAGCAGGAGTAGGCCATTCGGCCCCTCGAGCCTGCTCCGCCATTCAATGAGATCATGGCTGATCATCCAAATTCAGTACCCTGTCCCTGCTTTCTCCCCATATCCCTTGATCCCTTCAGCCAAAGAATTATATCTAACTCCTTCTTGAATATATTTAATGAATTGGCGTCAACTGCCTTCTGTGGTAGAGAATTCCACAGGTTCACCACTCTCTGGGTGAAGAAATTCCTCCTCATCTCAGTCCTAAATGGCTTACCCCTTATCCTTAGACTGTGACCCCTGGTTCTGGACTCCCCGACCATCGGGAACATCCTTCCTGCATCTAGTCTGTCTAGTCCTGTTAGAATTTTATAAGTTTCAATGAGATCCCCTCTCATTCTTCTGAACTCTCGCGAAAATAAGCCTAATCGACCCAGCCTCTCTTCATATGTCATTCCTGCCATCCCCGGTATCAGTCTGGTGAATCTTTGCTGCACTCCCTCCATGGCAAGAACATCCTTCCTCAGATAAGGCGACCAAAACTGCACACAATACTCAAGATGTGGTCTCACCAAGGCCCTGTACAACTGCAGCAAGACATCCTTGTTCCTGTACTCGAATCCTCTCGCTATGAAGGCCAACATACCATTTGCCTTCTTAACCGCCTGCTGCACCTGCATGCTTACCTTCAGCGACTGGAGCACAAGGACACCCAGGTCTCGTTGCACTTCCCCTTTTCCCAGTCTATTGCCGTTCAGATAATAATCTGTCTTCCTGTTTTTGACACCAAAGTGGATAACCTCGCATTTATCCACATTATACTGCATCTGCCATGCTTCTGCCCATTTGATTACTATGTTAAAGGCGCTATATAAATACAAATTGGAGGCAGTTCAGAGAAGGTTCACTAGGTTGATTCCGGAGATCAAGGGGTTGTCTTATTAAGAAAAGTTGAGCAGGTTGGGCCTATACTCATTGGAGTTTAGAAGAATGAGAGGGGATCTTATTGAAACATTTAAGATTCTAAGCAGCAATGACCTTTCGAGCATCTGCATTAACGATTGACTCACAGCTAAAGAGCATTGAGGCATTTATTGATAATTCATAGACAAGCCTCTGATGCAATTGTGGCAATATCGAAAAGCTCAGCATCGAAGAAGATAGCAGGATCGAGAGTCTAACCACCGCCCCTTGACATTCAACGGCAATACCATCGCCGAATCCCCCACCATCAACATCCTTGGGGGTCACCATTGACCAGAAACTCAACTGGACCAGCCACATCAATACTGTGGCAACAAGAGCAGGTCAGAGGCTGGGTATTCTACGGCGAGTGTCTCACCTCCTGACTCCCCAAAGCCTTTCCACCATCTACAAGGCACAAGTCAGGAGTGTGATGGAATGCTCTCCACTTGCCTGGATCAAGCGGGCTGCTTTGTCCTGGATGGTGTCGAGCTTCTTGAGTGTTGTTGGAGCTGCACTCATCCAGGCAAGTGGAGAGTGTTCCATCACACTCCTGACTTGTGCCTTGTAGATGGTGGAAAGGCTTTGGGGAGTCAGGAGGAGAGACACTCGCCACAGAATACCCAGCCTCTGACCTGCTCTTGTTGCCACAGTATTTATGTTTCTGGTCAATGGTGACCCCAGGATGTTGATGGTGGGGGATTCGGCGATGTTAATGTTGTTGAATGTCAAGGGGCGGTGGTTAAACTCTCGCTTGTTGGAGATAGTCATTGCCTGGCAATTGTGTGGTGTGAATTTTACCTGCCACTTATCAGCCCAAGCCTGAACGTCGTCCAGGTCTTGTTGCATGTGGGTATGGACTGCTTCATTATCTGTGGAGTTGTGAATGGCGCTGAACACTGTGCAGTCATCAGCGAACATCCCCATTTCTGACCTTATGTTGGAGGGAAGGTCATTGATGAAGCAGCTGAAGATGGTTGGGCCTTGGACACGGCCCTCAGGAACTCCTGCAGTGATGTCCTGGGGCTGTGATGATTGACCTTCAACCACCACAACCATCTTCCTTTGTGTTAGGTATGACTCCAGCCAGTGGAGAGTTTCCCCCCCCGATTCCCATTGACTTCAGTATTACTAGGGACTCCTTGATGCCACACTCGGTCAAATGCTGCCTTGATGTCAAGGGCAGTCACTCTCACCCCACCTCTGCAATTCAGCTCCTTTGTCAATGGTCGGACAAAGGCTGTAATGAGGTCGGGAGCCGAGTGGTCTTGGGCATCAGTGAACAGGTTATTGGTGAGTAAGTGCTGCTTGATAGCACTGTCAATGACATCTTCCATCACTTTGCTGATGATTGAGAGTAGACTGTTGGGGCGGTGATTGGCTGGATTGGATTTATCCTGCTTTTTGTGGACAGGACATACCTGGGCAGTTTTCCACATTGTCGGATAGAGGCCAGTGTTGTAGCTATACTGGAACAGCTTGGCTCGAGGCGCAGCTAGTTCTGGAGCACAAGTCTTCAGCACGACAGCCGGGATGTTGTCGGGGCCCGTGGCCTTTGCAATGGCGGGTAGATAGAGTTGAGTTACAGATCAGACATTATCTCATTGACTAACGGACCAGGCCCGAGGGGCTCAATGGCCTCCTCCTGCTCCTATCTTTCAATAGCAATACTGGCGGTCAGGCTAGATATGAAACAATGACAATTCTGACAAAAATCAGACGAGCGTGCGCAGTCAGTCAGATTTTCTTCAGCATAAGCTTGGCGTTAAAGCAAACTGATTTCAAACACGCGATGACAAATAACGGCACGGGCTGCGAAAATGCTGGCAACACTCGGCAGTCCAGGCAGCATCTGTGTAGAGAGAAACTGTCAACGTCTCATCTGCATGAAACACAAAAAGTTAGCACACAGGTACAGCAGGTCATCAAAAAGGAAAATGGAATGTTGTCCTTAATTGCAAAGGGGGTTGGAGTATAAAAGCAGGGAAGTCCTGCTGCAACTGTACAGGGTGTTGGTGAGACCACACCTTGAGTACTGCGTACAGTTTTGGTCTCCTTATTTAAGGAAGGATTATACTTGCATTGGAGGCAGTTCAGAGACGATTCACTAGGTTAATTCCAGAGATGAGGGGAGTTGACTTATGAAGAAAGGTTGAGCAGGTTGGGCCTATACTCATTGGAATTTAGAAGAATGAGAGGGGATCCTATTGAAACATATAAGATACTGAGGGGGCTCCACAAGGTAGATGCAGAGAGGATGTTTCCCCTGGTGGGGAAATCTAGAACACGGGGGCACAGTTTCAGAATAAAGGGTCGCCCTTTTAGAACTGAGATGAGGAGGAATTTCTTCTCTCAGAGGGTCGTAAATCTGTGGAATTCTCTGCCCCAGAGAGCTGTGGAGGCTGGGTCATTAAATACATTTAAGGTGGAGATAGACGGATTTTTGCAAGATAAGGGAGTGAAGGGTTATGGGGAGCGGGCGGGGAAGTGGCTTTGAGCCCAAGATCAGCCATGATCTTATTGAATGGCGGAGCAGGCTCGAGGGGCCAAGTGGCCTATTCCTGTTCCTGTTTCTTATGATCTTATGGGCCGAAAATTGATCCCGGGACGCGAGAGTACGCACTGTGTACTCTCGCGTATTCCCACTCCAATTGCCGGTTTTCTGCATGCCCTGCGCATGCGCTGAAAACCGGCAATTGCTCTTCCGAAATGGGGGCGGGGCCTGGCTGCATCGCGTGCGCGCTACAGGCTGCGCGCACGCTGTGCACTTCATGCTTTGGACGCGCAGGTAAGTACGGAAGATTTTGGAAATGTAAAAAGGAGGAGTAAGACCCGCTTTTAAGAAGGTAAGTAGTGAATTAAGTATTTTTTTGAATTTTTTTTTACAGGTATATCTTTTTTATAGACTTTAAAGACAGGTAAGTTTATTTTTATAACTTTTTAAAAGATTTTAAATTTTTTCAAAAATTTAATTTTTTATTTAAAATGGTTAATTTAATTAACTATACTTATTTTATTAATGTGATGGTTTTTTTTAAAAATTTAATTGAGGTTTAGCTGTTATTTTGGGGGGGTGTAAGATTCATAGATTTCACAGCAGGTCTGTGAGACTTATGAATGGAAGATGGTGTGCTGCCATTGGCTCTAACTGAGTCACGTGATCCCACAGCTCGCACGAATTAACTACGCCGGTGGGATACGCAAGCCCAGCACAGCTGATGTCTGGAACATCAATTTCGTGCGAGCTGCATCAGAAAAAGCATAAGCGAGGTGAGACATCGCGGGAAAGGCTTACCCCCGCGGGAACAGAGCGAGATCAATTTCTGGGCCTATGTTTCAGGTCGAGGACCCTTCGTCAGAACTGCAAGAAATGACCAACCTACTTTTGCCTAGCGCCAGTCATGCCTTTTGTTATTTAATCACTCCTGCTCTTCACCCAATCTCGCACGATTCCCCTTTGGATCGAGTCCCCACTCTCGCCTTTCCCCGCCCCTGAACCTGCTTATAAATAGTTACATCTCTAACTTCGTCCAGTTCTGACGAAAGGTCCTTGACCTGAAATGTTGACATTTAGAAAATCATAATACAGTCTAGCAGAGTCAGCATGGTTTTATGAAAGGGAAATCATGATTGACAAATTTGCGGGAGTTCTTTGAGGATGTAACAAGCAGGGTGGATAAAGGGGAACCAGTAGATGTCATGTATTTGGATTTCCAGAAGGCATTCGATAAGGTGCCACATAAAAGGTTACTGCACAAGATAAGAGCTCACGGGGTTGGGGGTAATATATTAGCATGGATAGAGGATTGGCTAACTAACAGAAAGCAGAGAGTTGGGAGAAATGGGTCATTTTCAGGTTGGCAAACTGTAACTAGTGGGGTGGAGCAGGGATCAGTGCTGGGGCCTCAACTATTTACAATCTATATTGATGACTTGGATGAAGGGGCCGAGTGTAATGCAGCCAAATTTGCTGATGATACAAAGATAGGTGGGAAAGCAAATTGTGTGGAGGACACAAAGAATCTCCAAAGGGGTGTAGATAGGCCAAGTGAGTGGGCAAAAATATGGCAGATGCAGTTTAATGTGGGAAAATGTGAGGTTGCCCACTTTGGTAGGAAAAATAAAAAAGCAAATTATTATTTAAATGGAAGAGATTACAAAATGCTGAGGTACAGAGGGAGCTGGGGGTCCTTGTACATGAATCACAAAAAGTTAGCATGCAGGTACAGCAAGTGATTAGGAAGGCAAATGGAGTGTTGGCCTTTATTGCAAAGGGAATGGAGTGTAAAAGTAGGGAAGTCCTGTTACAACTGTACAGGGCGTTGGTGAGACCACACCTGGAGTACTGCGTACAGTTTTGGTCTCCTTATTTAAGGAAGGATTATACTTGCATTGGAGGCAGTTCAGAGAGGGTTCACGAGGTTGATTGCGGAGATCAAGGGGTTGTCTTATGAGGAAAGGTTGAGCAGGTTGGGCCGATACTCATTGGAGTTTAGAAGAATGAGAGGGGGTCTTATTGAAACATATAAGATACTGAAGGGGTTTGACAGGGGTTAGATGCAGAGAGGATGTTTCCCCTCGTGGGGGAATCTAGAACTAGGGGGCACAGTTTCAGAATAATGGGGCACCCTGTTAAATGGGAAATGAGGAGGAATTTCTTCTCTCAGAGGGTCGAGAATCTTTGGAATTCTCTTCCCCAGAGAGCTGTGGAGGCTGGGTCATTGAATATATTTAAGGTGGAGATGGACAGATTTTTGAACAATAAGGGAGTCGAGGGTTATGGGGAACGGGCAGGGAAGTGGAGTTGAGGCCAAGATCAGATCAGCCATGATCTCATTGAATGGCGGAGCAGGCTCGAGGGGCCGAATGACCGACTCCTGCTCCGACTGTCTTATGTTCTCATGACCTGAAACGCTAACTCTGTTTCTCTCTCCGCAGATGCTGCCCGGCCGGCTGAGGGCTTTCTGAGCGGTTTTCTGGTCCCATTTCAGATTTGCAAGCTCCGCAGTCCTTGGATTTTGCGATATATGTTGGCAGGCTAGCGCCGGTGGGTGCGATAAGACTCTGCTCGATTGCGATGGGCCTCGGGTACACCAAAGCTTCACGTCTGCTGAAATTCACGGGTGGCCAATCTGGTGGAACTTGGTGCAAGAGTTGAGAGAAGGGCGTCTCGCAGATAGGCTTAGAATTCCAAACTTTCATATTGGCAGGATTGCTCCTAAAAAGGATGGATCGAAAAATAGGACATTTAATCTTTTGGTATAATTCCTGGAGGACATGTAATAATCAGTAGGAACTGTCCCGTGCTGGACTTTAGAGAGACAGCAGAAAAAACAGAGGCTAGAAATTGCTGTTTGTGCCTTGGGTTGATTAACAACGAATGCAGTCACGATAGGATCCTGTCTCTGCTTATTTCATCAGATTACAGAATAATCAGAGGCAAGGGCGACAGGATTATAGTGCGAGAGCGGGAAGCGGAAATATCTGGGAGACAGCGGGGCAGTGGGATACGTTTGGGATTGATACAGGTCTATGGGGCGAGAGCGGGGCACTGGGATTAGTTTGGGGATTGATACAGGGCTATGGGGAGAGAGCGGGGCAGTGGGGTTAGTTTGGGGATTGATACAGGGCTATGGGGGAGAGGGGGCAGTGGGGTTAGTTTGGGGATTGCTACAGGTGTATGGGGAGAGAGCGGGGCAGTGGGATTAGTTTGGGGATTGTTACAGGGTGATGGGGAGAGAGCGGGGCAGTGGGATTAGCTTGGGGATGGATACAGGGCTATGGGGAGAGAGCGGGGTAGTGGGATTAGTTTGGGGATGGATACAGGGCTATGGGGAGAGAGCGGGGCAGTGAGAATAGTTTGGGGATTGATACACGGCTATGGGAAGAGAGCGGGGCAGTGGGATTAGTTTGGGGATTGATACAGGGCTATGGGGGAGAGAGCGGGGGCAGTGGGATTAGTTTGGGGATTCATACAGGGCTATGTTCAGATAGCGGGGCAGTGGGACTAGATTGGGGATTGATACAGGGCTATGGGGAGAGAGGGGCAGTGGGATTAGTTTGGGGATTGATGCAGGGTGATGGGGAGAGAGCGGGGCAGTGGGATTAGCTTGGGGATGGATACAGGGCTATGGGGAGAGAGCGGGGCAGTGGGATTAGTTTGGGGATTGATACAGGGTGATGGGGAGAGAGCGGGGCAGTGGGATTAGCTTGGGGATGGATACAGGGCTATGGGGAGAGAGCGGGGCAGTGGGATTAGTTTGGGGATGGATACAGGGCTATGGGGAGAGAGCGGGGCAGTGGGAATAGTTTGGGGATTGATACAGGGATATGGGAAGAGAGCGGGGCAGTGGGATTAGTTTGGGGATTGATACAGGGCTATGGGGGAGCGAGCGGGGGCAGTGGGATTAGTTTGGGGATTGATACAGGGCAATGTGGAGAGAGCGGGGCAGTGGGACTAGATTGGGGATTGATACAGGGCTATGGGGAGAGAGGGGCAGTGGTATTAGTTTGGGGATTGATACAGGGCTATGGGGAGAGAGCGGGGCAGTGGGATTAGGTTTGGATTGATACAGGGCTATGGGGAGAGAGCGGGGCAGTGGGATTAGTTTGGGGTTTGATTCAGGGCTATGGGGAGAGAGCGGGGCAGTGGGATTAATTTTGGATTGATACAGGTCTATGGGGAGAGAGCGGGGCAGTGGGATTAGTTTGGGGTTTGATTCAGGGCTATGGGGAGAGAGCGGGGCAGTGGGATGAGTTTGGGGTTTGATACAGGGCTATGGGGAGAGAGCGGGGCAGTGGGATTAGTTTGGGATTGATACAGGTCTATGGGGAGAGAGCGGGGCAGTGGGATTAGTTTGGGGATTGATACAGGGCTATGGGGCGAGAGCGGGGCGGTGGTGTTAGTTTAGGGATTGATACAATGCTATGGGGAGAGAGCGGGGCAGTGGGATTAGTTTGGGGATTGATACAGGGCTATGGGGAGAGAGCGGGGCAGTGGGATTAGTTTGTGGATTGATACAGGGCTATGGGGAGAGAGCGGGGCAGTGGGATTAGTTTGGGGATTGATACAGGGCTATGGGAAGAGAGCGGGGCTGTGGGATTAGTTTGGGGATTGATACAGGGCTATGGGGAGAGTGCGGGGCAGTGGGATTAGTTTGGGGATTGATACAGGGCTATGGGGAGAGAGCGGGGCAGTGGGATTAGTTTGGGGATTGATAAAGGCCTACGGGGAGAGAGCAGGGCAGTGGGTTTAGTTTCGGGATTCATACAAGGCTATGGGGAGAGAGCGGGGCAGTGAGATTAGTTTGGGGATTGATACAGGGCTATGGTGAGAGCGGGGCAGTGGGATTAGTTTGGGGATTGATACAGGGCTATGGGGAGAGAGTAGAGCAGTGGGTTTAGTTTCGGGATTCATACAAGGCAATGGGGAGAGAGCGGGGCAGTGGGATTAGTTTGGGGATTGATACAGGGCGATGGGGAGAGAGCGGGGCAGTGGGATTAGTTTGGTGATTGATACAGGGCTATGGGGAGAGAGCGGGGCAGTGGGATTAGCTTGTGGATTGATACAGGGCTATGGGGAGAGAGCGGGGCAGTGGGATTAGCTTGGTGATTGATACAGGGCTATGGAGAGAGAGCGGGGCAGTGGGATTAGTTTGGGGATTGATACAGGGCTATGGGGAGAGAGCGGGGCAGTGGGATTAGTTTGGGGATGGATACAGGGCTATGGGGAGAGAGCGGGGCAGTGGGAATAGTTTGGGGATTGATACAGGGCTATGTGGAGAGAGCAGGGCAGTGGGATTAGATTGGGGATGGATACAGGGCTATGGGGAGAGAGGGGCAGTGGGATTAGTTTGGGGATTGATACAGGGCTATGGGGAGAGAGCGGGGCAGTGGGATTAGTTTGGGATTGATACAGGGCTATGGGGAGAGAGCGGGGCAGTGGGATTAGTTTGGAGATTGATACAGGTCTATGGGGAGAGAGTGGGGCAGTGGGATTAGATTGGGGATTGATTCAGGGCTATGGGGAGAGAGCGGGGCAGTGGGATTAGTTTGGGGATTGAACAAGGGCTATGGGGAGAGCGCGGGGCAGTGGGGTTAGTTTGGAGATTCATACAAGGCTATGGGGAGAGAGCGGAGCAGTGGGATTATTTTGGGCATTGATACAGGGCTATGGGGAGAGAGCGGGGCAGTGGGATTAGTTTGGGGATTGATACAGGGCTATGGGGAGAGAGCGGGGCAGTGGGATTAGTTTGGGATTGATACAGGGCTATGGGGGGAGAGCAGGGCAGTGGGATTACTTTGGGATTAATACAGGGCTATGGGGAGAGAGCGAGCCAGTGGGATTAGTTTGGGGATTGATACAGGTCTATGGGTAGAGAGCTGGGCAGTGGGATTAGTTTGGGATTGATACAGGGCTATGGGGGAGAGCGGGGCAGTGGGATTAGTTTGGGGATTGATGCAGGGTGATGGGGAGAGAGCGGGGCAGTGGGATTAGTTTGGGATTGATACAGGGCTATGGGGGAGAGCGGGGCGGTGGGATTAGTTTGGGATTGATACAGGTCTATGGGGAGAGAGCTGAGCAGTGGGATTAGTTTGGGGATTGATACAGGGCTATGGGGAGAGAGTAGGACAGTGGGATTAGTTTGGGGATTGATACAGATCTATGGGGAGAGAGCGGGGCAGTGGGGTTAGTTTGGGGATTGATACAGGGCTATGGGGAGAGAGCAGGGCAGTGGGATTAGTTTGGGGATTGATACAGGGCTATGGGGAGAGAGCTGGGCAGTGGGATTTGTTTGGGATTGATACAGGGCTATGGGGAGAGAGCGGGGCAGTGGGATTAGTTTGGGATTGATACAGGTCTATGGGGAGAGAGCGGGGCAGTGGGTTAGTTTTGGGATTGCTACAGGTGTATGGAGGAGAGAGCGGGGCAGTGGGATTAGTTTCGGGATTGATACAGGTTTATGGGGAGAGAGCGGAGCAGTGGGATTAGTTTCGGGATTGATACAGGTCTATGGGGAGAGAGCGGGGCAGTGGGATTAGTTTGGGGATTGATACAGGGCTATGGAGAGAGAGCGGGGCAGTGGGATTAGTTTGAGATTGACACAGGGCTATGGGGAGAGAGCGGGGCAGTGGGATTAGTTTGGGGATTGATACAGGGCTATGGGGAGAGAGCGGGGCAGTGGGATTAGTTTGAGATTGATACAGGGCTATGGGGAGAGAGCGGGGCAGTGGGATTAGGTGAGATTGATACAGGGCTATGGGGAGAGAGCGGGGCAGTGGGATTAGTTTGAGATTGATACAGGGCTATGGGGAGAGAGCGGGGCAGTGGGATTAGTTTGGGATTGATACAGGTCTATGGGGAGAGAGCGGGGCAGTGGGATTAGTTTGGGATTGATACAGGGCTATGGGGAGAGAGCGGGGCAGTGGGATTAGTTTGTTGATTGATACAGGGCAATGGGGAGAGAGCGGGGCAGTGGGATTAGTTTGGGGATTGATACAGGACTATGGGGAGAGAGCGGGGCAGTGGGATTAGTTTGGGGATTGATACAGGGCTATGGGGAGTGAGCGGGGCAGTGGGATTAGTTTGGGGATTGATACAGGGCTATGGGAGAGAGCGGGGCAGTGGGATTAGTTTGGGATTGATACAGGGCTATGGGGAGAGAGAGGGGCAGTGGGATTAGTTTGGGGATTGATACAGGTCTATGGGGAGTGAGCGGGGCAGTGGGATTAGTTTGGAGATTGATACAGGGCTATGGGGAGAGAGCGGGGCAGTGGGATTAGTTTGGGGATTGAACAAGGGCTATGGAGAGAGCGGGGCAGTGGGATTAGTTTGGGGATTGATACAGGGCTATGGGGAGAGAGCAGGGCAGTGGGTTTAGTTTCGGGATTCATACAAGGGTATGGGGAGAGAGCGGGGCAGTGGGATTAGTTTTGGATTGATACAGGGCTATGGGGAGAGCGCGGGGCAGTGGGGTTAGTTTGGGGATTCATACAAGGCTATGGGGAGAGAGCGGAGCAGTGGGATTATTTTGGGCATTGATACAGGGCTATGGGGAGAGAGCGGGGCAGTGGGATTAGTTTGGGATTGATACAGGGCTATGGGGGAGAGCGGGGCAGTGGGATTAGTTTTGGATTGATACAGGGCTATGGGGAGAGACCGGGGCAGTGGGATTACTTTGGGATTAATACAGGGCTATGGGGAGAGAGCGGGCCAGTGGGATTAGTTTGGGGATTGATACAGG
>JASTWF010000226.1:354706-534637 GCA_030390025.1 Squalus acanthias
AGGGACCTCACTCTCTCTCAGTGAGATACAGGCTCTGTGGTGAAGGGTCCTCACTCTCTCTCAGTGAGATACAGGCTCTGTGTGAAGGGTCCTCACTCTCTCTCAGTGAGATACAGGCTCTGTGTGAAGGGTCACCTCTCTCAGTGAGATACAGTCTCTGTGTGAAGGGTCATCTCTCTCAGTGAGATACAGGCTCTGTGTGAAGGGTCCTCACTCTCTCTCAGTGAGATACAGGCTCTGTGTGAAGGGTCCTCACTCTCTCTCAGTGAGATACAGGCTCTGTGTGAAGGGTCCTCACTCTCTCTCAGTGAGATACAGGCTCTGTGTGAAGGGTCAACTCTCTCAGTGAGATACAGTCTCTGTGTGAAGGGTCACCTCTCTCAGTGAGATACAGGCTCTGTGTGAAGGGTCAACTCTCTCAGTGAGATACAGGCTCTGTGTGAAGGGTCCTCACTCTCTCAGTGAGATACAGGCTCTGTGTGAAGGGTCCTCACTCTCTCTCAGTGAGATACAGGCTCTGTGTGAAGGGTCCTCACTCTCTCTCAGTGAGATACAGTCTCTGTGTGAAGGGTCCTCACTCTCTCAGTGAGATACAGGCTCTGTGTGAAGGGTCCTCACTCTCTCCAGTGAGATACAGTCTCTGTGTGAAGGGTCCCTCACTCTCTCTCAGTGAGAATACAGTCTCTGTGTGACGGTCCCACCTCCTCAGTGAGATACAGTGCTCTGTGTGAAGGGTCCCTCACTCTCCTCTCAGTGGAGATACAGGCTCTGTGTGAAGGGTCTCCACTCTCTCCTCAGTGAGATACAGTCTCTGTGTGTAGGGTCCCATCTCTCTCAGTGAGATACAGCTCTGTGTGAAGGTCCTCACTCTCTCTCAGTGAGATACAGGCTCTGTGTGAAGGGTCCTCACTCTCTCAGTGAGATACAGGCTCTGTGTGAAGGGTCTCACTCTCTCTCAGTGAGATACAGGCTCTGGTGTGAAGGGTCTCACTCTCTCAGTGAGATACAGTCTCTGTGTGAAGGGCCCACCTCTCTCAGTGAGATACAGGCTCTGTGTGAAGGGTCCTCACTCTCTCTCAGTGAGATACAGGCTCTGTGTGAAGGGTCTCACTCTCTCTCAGTGAGATACAGTCTCTGTGTGAAGGGTCCTCACTCTCTCTCAGTGAGATACAGTCTCTGTGTGAAGGGTCCTCACTCTCTCTCAGTGAGATACAGCTCTGTGTGAAGGGTCCTCACTCTCTCTCAGTGAGATACAGTCTCTGTGTGAAGGGTCCTCACTCTCTCTCAGTGAGATACAGTCTCTGTGTGAAGGGTCCTCACTCTCTCTCAGTGAGATTACAGGCTCTGTGTGAAGGTCCTCACTCTCTCTCAGTGAGATACAGTCTCTGTGTGAAGGGTCCTCACTCTCTCTCAGTGAGATACAGTCTCTGTGTGAAGGGTCATCTCTCTCAGTGAGATACAGGCTCTTTGTGAAGGGCCTCACTCTCTCTCAGTGAGATACAGGCTCTGTATGAAGGGTCCTCACTCTCTCTCAGTGAGATACAGGCTCTGTGTGAAGGGTCCTCACTCTCTCTCAGTGAGATACAGGCTCTGTGTGAGGGTCACCTCTCTCAGTGAGATACAGGCTCTGTGTGAAGGGTCCTCCTCTCTCAGTGAGATACAGGCTCTGTGTGAAGGGTCCTCACTCTCTCTCAGTGAGATACAGGCTCTGTGTGAAGGGTCCTCACTCTCTCTCAGTGAGATACAGGCTCTGTGTGAAGGGTCCTCACTCTCTCTCAGTGAGATACAGTCTCTGTGTGAAGGGTCCCTCACTCTCTCTCAGTGAGATACAGGCTCTGTGTGAAGGGTCCTCACTCTCTCTCAGTGAGATACAGGCTCTGTGTGAAGGGTCCTCACTCTCTCTCAGTGAGATACAGGCTCTGTGTGAAGGGTCCTCACTCTCTCTCAGTGAGATACAGGCTCTGTGTGAAGGGTCCTCACTCTCTCTCAGTGAGATACAGGCTCTGTGTGAAGGGTCCTCACTCTCTCTCAGTGAGATACAGGCTCTGTGTGAAGGGTCCTCACTCTCTCTCAGTGAGATACAGGCTCTGTGTGAAGGGTCACCTCTCTCAGTGAGATACAGGCTCTGTGTGAAGGGTCCTCACTCTCTCTCAGTGAGATACAGGCTCTGTGTGAAGGGTCCTCACTCTCTCTCAGTGAGATACAGGCTCTGTGTGAAGGGTCCTCACTCTCTCTCAGTGAGATACAGGCTCTGTGTGAAGGGTCCACTCTCTCTCAGTGAGATACAGGTCTCTGTGTGAAGGGTCCTCACTCTCTCCTGTGAGATACAGGCTCTGTGTGAAGGGTCCCTCACTCTCTTCAGTGAGATACAGTCTCTGTGTGAAGGGTCCTCACTCTCTCTCAGTGAGATACAGTCTCTGTGTGAAGGGGTCCTCACTCTCTCTCAGTGAGATACAGTCTCTGTGTGAAGGGTCCTCACTCTCTCTCAGTGAGATACAGGCTCTGTGTGAAGGGTCCTCACTCTCTCTCAGTGAGATACAGGCTCTGTGTGAAGGGTCCTCACTCTCTCTCAGTGAGATACAGGCTCTGTGTGAAGGGTCCTCACTCTCTCTCAGTGAGATACAGTCTCTGTGTGAAGGGTCACCTCTCTCAGTGAGATACAGGCTCTGTGTGAAGGGTCCTCACTCTCTCAGTGAGATACAGGCTCTGTGTGAAGGGTCCTCACTCTCTCTCAGTGAGATACAGTCTCTGTGTGAAGGGTCCTCACTCTCTCTCAGTGAGATACAGGCTCTGTGTGAAGGGTCCTCACTCTCTCTCAGTGAGATACAGGCTCTGTGTGAAGGGTCCTCACTCTCTCTCAGTGAGATACAGGCTCTGTGTGAAGGGTCCTCACTCTCTCTCAGTGAGATACAGTCTCTGTGTGAAGGGTCACCTCTCTCAGTGAGATACAGGCTCTGTGTGAAGGGTCCTCACTCTCTCTCAGTGAGATACAGGCTCTGTGTGAAGGGTCCTCACTCTCTCTCAGTGAGATACAGGCTCTGTGTGAAGGGTCCTCACTCTCTCAGTGAGATACAGGCTCTGTGTGAAGGGTCCAACTCTCTCAGTGAGATACAGGCTCTGTGTGAAGGGTCACCTCTCTCAGTGAGATACAGGCTCTGTGTGAAGGGTCACCTCTCTCAGTGAGATACAGGCTCTGTGTGTGAAGGGTCCTCACTCTCTCTCAGTGAGATACAGCTCTGTGTGAAGGGTCCTCACTCTCTCTCAGTGAGATACAGGCTCTGTGTGAAGGGTCCTCACTCTCTCTCAGTGAGATACAGTCTCTGTGTGAAGGGTCCTCACTCTCTCTCAGTGAGATACAGTCTCTGTGTGAAGGGTCCTCACTCTCTCTCAGTGAGATACAGGCTCTGTGTGAAGGGTCTCACTCTCTCTCAGTGAGATACAGTCTCTGTGTGAAGGTCCTCACTCTCTCTCAGTGAGATACAGTCTCTGTGTGAAGGGTCCTCACTCTCTCTCAGTGAGATACAGTCTCTGTGTGAAGGGTCCTCACTCTCTCTCAGTGAGATACAGGCTCTGTGTGAAGGGTCCTCACTCTCTCTCAGTGAGATACAGGCTCTGTGTGAAGGGTCCTCACTCTCTCTCAGTGAGATACAGTCTCTGTGTGAAGGGTCCTCACTCTCTCTCAGTGAGATACAGGCTCTGTGTGAAGGGTCCTCACTCTCTCTCAGTGAGATACAGGCTCTGTGTGAAGGGTCCTCACTCTCTCTCAGTGAGATACAGGCTCTGTGTGAAGGGTCACCTCTCTCAGTGAGATACAGGCTCTGTGTGAAGGGTCCCAACTCTCTCTCAGTGAGATACAGGCTCTGTGTGAAGGGTCCTCACTCTCTCTCAGTGAGATACAGGCTCTGTGTGAAGGGTCCTCACTCTCTCTCAGTGAGATACAGGCTCTGTGTGAAGGGTCCTCACTCTCTCTCAGTGAGATACAGGCTCTGTGTGAAGGGTCCTCACTCTCTCTCAGTGAGATACAGGCTCTGTGTGAAGGGTCCTCACTCTCTCTCAGTGAGATACAGGCTCTGTGTGAAGGGTCCTCACTCTCTCTCAGTGAGATACAGGCTCTGTGTGAAGGGTCCTCACTCTCTCTCAGTGAGATACAGTCTCTGTGTGAAGGGTCTCACTCTCTCAGTGAGATACAGGCTCTGTGTGAAGGTCCTCACTCTCTCTCAGTGAGATACAGGCTCTGTGTGAAGGGTCCTCACTCTCTCTCAGTGAGATACAGGCTCTGTGTGAAGGGACCTCACTCTCTCTCAGTGAGATACAGTCTCTGTGTGAAGGGTCCTCACTCTCTCTCAGTGAGATACAGTCTCTGTGTGAAGGGTCCTCACTCTCTCAGTGAGATACAGGCTCTGTGTGAAGGGTCCTCACTCTCTCTCAGTGAGATACAGTCTCTGTGTGAAGGGTCCTCACTCTCTCTCAGTGAGATACAGTCTCTGTGTGAAGGGTCCTCACTCTCTCTCAGTGAGATACAGGCTCTGTGTGAAGGGTCCTCACTCTCTCTCAGTGAGATACAGGCTCTGTGTGAAGGGTCCTCACTCTCTCTCAGTGAGATACAGGCTCTGTGTGAAGGGTCCTCACTCTCTCTCAGTGAGATACAGGCTCTGTGTGAAGGGACCTCACTCTCTCTCAGTGAGATACAGGCTCTGTGTGAAGGGTCCTCACTCTCTCTCAGTGAGATACAGTCTCTGTGTGAAGGGTCCTCACTCTCTCTCAGTGAGATACAGTCTCTGTGTGAAGGGTCCTCACTCTCTCTCAGTGAGATACAGTCTCTGTGTGAAGGGTCCTCACTCTCTCTCAGTGAGATACAGTCTCTGTGTGAAGGGTCCTCACTCTCTCTCAGTGAGATACAGGCTCTGTGTGAAGGGTCCTCACTCTCTCTCAGTGAGATACAGTCTCTGTGTGAAGGGTCCTCACTCTCTCTCAGTGAGATACAGGCTCTGTGTGAAGGGTCCTCACTCTCTCAGTGAGATACAGGCTCTGTGTGAAGGGTCCTCACTCTCTCTCAGTGAGATACAGTCTCTGTGTGAAGGGTCCTACTCTCTCTCAGTGAGATACAGGCTCTGTGTGAAGGGTCCTCACTCTCTCTCAGTGAGATACAGTCTCTGTGTGAAGGGTCCTCACTCTCTCTCAGTGAGATACAGGCTCTGTGTGAAGGGTCCTCACTCTCTCTCAGTGAGATACAGTCTCTGTGTGAAGGGTCCTCACTCTCTCTCAGTGAGATACAGTCTCTGTGTGAAGGGTCCTCACTCTCTCTCAGTGAGATACAGGCTCTGTGTGAAGGGTCCTCACTCTCTCTCAGTGAGATACAGGCTCTGTGTGAAGGGTCCTCACTCTCTCTCAGTGAGATACAGGCTCTGTGTGAAGGGTCCTCACTCTCTCTCAGTGAGATACAGGCTCTGTGTGAAGGGTCCTCACTCTCTCTCAGTGAGATACAGGCTCTGTGTGAAGGGTCCTCACTCTCTCAGTGAGATACAGTCTCTGTGTGAAGGGCCACCTCTCTCAGTGAGATACAGGCTCTGTGTGAAGGGTCCTCACTCTCTCTCAGTGAGATACAGTCTCTGTGTGAAGGGTCCTCACTCTCTCTCAGTGAGATACAGTCTCTGTGTGAAGGGTCCTCACTCTCTCTCAGTGAGATACAGTCTCTGTGTGAAGGGTCCTCACTCTCTCTCAGTGAGATACAGTCTCTGTGTGAAGGGTCCTCACTCTCTCAGTGAGATACAGTCTCTGTGTGAAGGGTCCTCACTCTCTCTCAGTGAGATACAGGCTCTGTGTGAAGGGTCCTCACTCTCTCTCAGTGAGATACAGTCTCTGTGTGAAGGGTCCTCACTCTCTCTCAGTGAGATACAGGCTCTGTGTGAAGGGTCCTCACTCTCTCTCAGTGAGATACAGGCTCTGTGTGAAGGGTCCTCACTCTCTCTCAGTGAGATACAGGCTCTGTGTGAAGGGTCCTCACTCTCTCTCAGTGAGATACAGGCTCTGTGTGAAGGGTCCTCACTCTCTCTCAGTGAGATACAGGCTCTGTGTGAAGGGTCCTCACTCTCTCTCAGTGAGATACAGGCTCTGTGTGAAGGGTCCTCACTCTCTCTCAGTGAGATACAGGCTCTGTGTGAAGGGTCCTCACTCTCTCTCAGTGAGATACAGGCTCTGTGTGAAGGGTCCTCACTCTCTCTCAGTGAGATACAGGCTCTGTGTGAAGGGTCCTCACTCTCTCAGTGAGATACAGGCTCTGTGTGAAGGGGCCTCACTCTCCTCAGTGAGATACAGTCTCTGTGTGAAGGGTCCTCACTCTCTCTCAGTGAGATACAGTCTCTGTGTGAAGGTCCTCACTCTCTCTCAGTGAGATACAGGCTCTGTGTGAAGGGTCCTCACACTCTCTCAGTTGAGATACAGTCTCTGTGTGAAGGGACCTCACTCTCTCTCAGTGAGATACAGTCTCTGTGTGAAGGGTCCTCACTCTCTCTCAGTGAGATACAGTCTCTGTGTGAAGGGCCTCACTCTCTCTCAGTGAGATAAGTCTCTGTGTGAAGGTCCTCACTCTCTCTCAGTGAGATACAGTCCTCTGTGTGAAGGGTCCTCACTCTCTCTCAGTGAGATACAGTCTCTGTGTGAAGGGACCCTCACTCTCTCTCAGTGAGATACAGGCTCTGTGTGAAGGGTCCTCACTCTCTCTCAGTGAGATACAGGCTCTGTGTGAAGGGTCCTCACTCTCTCTCAGTGAGATACAGGTCTCTGTGTGAAGGGTCACCTCTCTCAGTGAGATACAGGCTCTGTGTGAAGGGTCCTCACTCTCTCTCAGTGAGATACAGGCTCTGTGTGAAGGGTCCTCACTCTCTCTCAGTGAGATACAGTCTCTGTGTGAAGGGTCCTCACTCTCTCTCAGTGAGATACAGTCTCTGTGTGAAGGGCCACCTCTCTCAGTGAGATACAGGCTCTGTGTGAAGGGTCCTCACTCTCTCTCAGTGAGATACAGTCTCTGTGTGAAGGGTCCTCACTCTCTCTCAGTGAGATACAGGCTCTGTGTGAAGGGTCCTCACTCTCTCTCAGTGAGATACAGGCTCTGTGTGAAGGGTCCTCACTCTCTTTCAGTGAGATACAGGCTATGTGTGAAGGGTCACCTCTCTCAGTGAGATACAGTCTCTGTGTGAAGGGTCACCTCTCTCAGTGAGATACAGGCTCTGTGTGAAGGGTCAACTCTCTCAGTGAGATACAGGCTCTGTGTGAAGGGTCCTCACTCTCTCTCAGTGAGATACAGGCTCTGTGTGAAGGGTCCTCACTCTCTCTCAGTGAGATACAGGCTCTGTGTGAAGGGTCCTCACTCTCTCTCAGTGAGATACAGTCTCTGTGTGAAGGGTCCTCACTCTCTCAGTGAGATACAGGCTCTGTGTGAAGGGTCCTCACTCTCTCTCAGTGAGATACAGGCTCTGTGTGAAGGGTCCTCACTCTCTCTCAGTGAGATACAGGCTCTGTGTGAAGGGTCATCTCTCTCAGTGAGATACAGGCTCTGTGTGAAGGGTCCTCACTCTCTCTCAGTGAGATACAGGCTCTGTGTGAAGGGTCCTCACTCTCTCTCAGTGAGATACAGGCTCTGTGTGAAGGGTCCTCACTCTCTCTCAGTGAGATACAGGCTCTGTGTGAAGGGTCACTCTCTCTCAGTGAGATACAGGCTCTGTGTGAAGGGTCCTCACTCTCTCAGTGAGATACAGTCTCTGTGTGAAGGGTCCTCACTCTCTCTCAGTGAGATACAGGCTCTGTGTGAAGGGTCCTCACTCTCTCTCAGTGAGATACAGTCTCTGTGTGAAGGGTCCTCACTCTCTCTCAGTGAGATACAGGCTCTGTGTGAAGGGTCCTCACTCTCTCTCAGTGAGATACAGGCTCTGTGTGAAGGGTCCTCACTCTCTCTCAGTGAGATACAGGCTCTGTGTGAAGGGTCCTCACTCTCTCTCAGTGAGATACAGTCTCTGTGTGAAGGGTCCTCACTCTCTCTCAGTGAGATACAGTCTCTGTGTGAAGGGTCCTCACTCTCTCTCAGTGAGATACAGGCTCTGTGTGAAGGGTCCTCACTCTCTCTCAGTGAGATACAGCTCTGTGTGAAGGGTCTCACTCTCTCTCAGTGAGATACAGGCTCTGTGTGAAGGGTCCCAACTCTCTCTCAGTGAGATACAGGCTCTGTGTGAAGGGTCCTCACTCTCTCTCAGTGAGATACAGGCTCTGTGTGAAGGGTCCTCACTCTCTCTCAGTGAGATACAGGCTCTGTGTGAAGGGTCCTCACTCTCTCTCAGTGAGATACAGGCTCTGTGTGAAGGGTCCTCACTCTCTCTCAGTGAGATACAGGCTCTGTGTGAAGGGTCCTCACTCTCTCTCAGTGAGATACAGGCTCTGTGTGAAGGGTCCTCACTCTCTCTCAGTGAGATACAGGCTCTGTGTGAAGGGTCACCTCTCTCAGTGAGATACAGTCTCTGTGTGAAGGGTCACCTCTCTCAGTGAGATACAGGCTCTGTGTGAAGGGTCAACTCTCTCAGTGAGATACAGGCTCTGTGTGAAGGGTCCTCACTCTCTCTCAGTGAGATACAGGCTCTGTGTGAAGGGTCCTCACTCTCTCTCAGTGAGATACAGGCTCTGTGTGAAGGGTCCTCACTCTCTCTCAGTGAGATACAGTCTCTGTGTGAAGGGTCCTCACTCTCTCAGTGAGATACAGGCTCTGTGTGAAGGGTCCTCACTCTCTCTCAGTGAGATACAGGCTCTGTGTGAAGGGTCCTCACTCTCTCTCAGTGAGATACAGGCTCTGTGTGAAGGGTCCATCTCTCTCAGTGAGATACAGGCTCTGTGTGAAGGGTCCTCACTCTCTCTCAGTGAGATACAGGCTCTGTGTGAAGGGTCCTCACTCTCTCTCAGTGAGATACAGGCTCTGTGTGAAGGGTCTCACTCTCTCTCAGTGAGATACAGGCTCTGTGTGAAGGGTCCCAACTCTCTCTCAGTGAGATACAGGCTCTGTGTGAAGGGTCATCTCTCTCAGTGAGATACAGGCTCTGTGTGAAGGGTCCTCACTCTCTCTCAGTGAGATACAGGCTCTGTGTGAAGGGTCCTCACTCTCTCTCAGTGAGATACAGGCTCTGTGTGAAGGGCCTCACTCTCTCTCAGTGAGATACAGGCTCTGTGTGAAGGGTCCTCACTCTCTCTCAGTGAGATACAGTCTCTGTGTGAAGGGTCCTCACTCTCTCTCAGTGAGATACAGGCTCTGTGTGAAGGGTCCTCACTCTCTCTCAGTGAGATACAGTCTCTGTGTGAAGGGTCCACTCTCTCAGTGAGATACAGTCTCTGTGTGAAGGGTCCTCACTCTCTCTCAGTGAGATACAGGCTCTGTGTGAAGGGTCCTCACTCTCTCTCAGTGAGATACAGGCTCTGTGTGAAGGGTCTCACTCTCTCTCAGTGAGATACAGTCTCTGTGTGAAGGGGTCTCACTCTCTCTCAGTGAGATACAGTCTCTGTGTGAAGGGTCCTCACTCTCTCTCAGTGAGATACAGGCTCTGTGTGAAGGGTCCTCACTCTCTCTCAGTGAGATACAGTCTCTGTGTGAAGGGTCCTCACTCTCTCTCAGTGAGATACAGTCTCTGTGTGAAGGGTCTCACTCTCTCTCAGTGAGATACAGGCTCTGTGTGAAGGGTCCTCACTCTCTCTCAGTGAGATACAGGCTCTGTGTGAAGGGTCCTCACTCTCTCTCAGTGAGATACAGTCTCTGTGTGAAGGGTCCTCACTCTCTCTCAGTGAGATACAGGCTCTGTGTGAAGGGTCACTCTCTCTCAGTGAGATACAGGCTCTGTGTGAAGGGTCCTCACTCTCTCTCAGTGAGATACAGGCTCTGTGTGAAGGGTCCTCACTCTCTCTCAGTGAGATACAGGCTCTGTGTGAAGGGTCCTCACTCTCTCTCAGTGAGATACAGGCTCTGTGTGAAGGGACCTCACTCTCTCTCAGTGAGATACAGTCTCTGTGTGAAGGGTCTCACTCTCTCTCAGTGAGATACAGTCTCTGTGTGAAGGGTCAACTCTCTCAGTGAGATACAGGCTCTGTGTGAAGGGTCCTCACTCTCTCAGTGAGATACAGGCTCTGTGTGAAGGGTCCTCACTCTCTCTCAGTGAGATACAGGCTCTGTGTGAAGGGTCCTCACTCTCTCTCAGTGAGATACAGGCTCTGTGTGAAGGGTCCTCACTCTCTCTCAGTGAGATACAGGCTCTGTGTGAAGGGTCCTCACTCTCTCTCAGTGAGATACAGTCTCTGTGTGAAGGGTCCTCACTCTCTCTCAGTGAGATACAGGCTCTGTGTGAAGGGTCCTCACTCTCTCTCAGTGAGATACAGTCTCTGTGTGAAGGGTCATCTCTCTCAGTGAGATACAGTCTCTGTGTGAAGGGTCCTCACTCTCTCTCAGTGAGATACAGGCTCTGTGTGAAGGGTCCTCACTCTCTCTCAGTGAGATACAGGCTCTGTGTGAAGGGTCCTCACTCTCTCTCAGTGAGATACAGTCTCTGTGTGAAGGGTCACCTCTCTCAGTGAGATACAGGCTCTGTGTGAAGGGTCCTCACTCTCTCTCAGTGAGATACAGGCTCTGTGTGAAGGGTCCTCACTCTCTCTCAGTGAGATACAGGCTCTGTGTGAAGGGTCCTCACTCTCTCTCAGTGAGATACAGTCTCTGTGTGAAGGGTCCTCACTCTCTCTCAGTGAGATACAGGCTCTGTGTAAGGGTCCTCAATCTCTCTCAGTGAGATACAGTCTCTGTGTGAAGGGTCCTCACTCTCTCAGTGAGATACAGTCTCTGTGTGAAGGGTCCTCACTCTCTCTCAGTGAGATACAGTCTCTGTGATGAAGGGTCACCTCTCTCAGTGAGATACAGGCTCTGTGTGATGGGTCCTCACTCTCTCTCAGTGAGATACAGGCTCTGTGTGAAGGGACCTCACTCTCTCGCAGTGAGATACAGTCTCTGTGTGAAGGGTCCTCACTCTCTCTCAGTGAGATACAGGCTCTGTGTGAAGGGTCACACTCTCTCAGTGAGATACAGGCTCTCTGTGAAGGGTCCTCACTCTCTCTCAGTGAGATACAGTCTCTGTGTGAAGGGGTCCTCACTCTCTCTCAGTGAGATACAGGCCTCTGTGTGAAGGGTCCTCACTCTCTCAGTGAGATACAGGCTCTGTGTTGAAGGGTCCTCACTCTCTCTCAGTGAGATACAGGCTCTGTGTGAAGGGTCAACTCTCTCTCAGTGAGATACAGGCTCTGTGTGAAGGGTCCTCACTCTCTCAGTGAGATACAGGCTCTGTGTGAAGGGTCCTCACTCTCTCTCAGTGAGATTACAGTCTCTGTGTGAAGGGCCTCACTCTCTCTCAGTGAGATACAGGCTGTGTGAAGGGTCCTCACTCTCTCTCAGTGAGATACAGTCTCTGTGTGAAGGGTCCTCACTCTCTCTCAGTGGAGATACAGGTCTCTGTGTGAAGGGTCCTCACTCTCTCAGTGAGATACAGCTCTGTGTGAAGGGTCCTCACTCTCTCTCAGTGAGATACAGGCTCTGTGTGAAGGTCCTCACTCTCTCTCAGTGAGATACAGGCTCTGTGTGAAGGGTCTCACTCTCTCTCAGTGAGATACAGGCTCTGTGTGAAGGGTCCTCACTCTCTCTCAGTGAGATACAGGCTCTGTGTGAAGGGTCCTCACTCTCTCTCAGTGAGATACAGGCTCTGTGTGAAGGGTCCTCACTCTCTCTCAGTGAGATACAGTCTCTGTGTGAAGGGTCCTCACTCTCTCTCAGTGAGATACAGGCTCTGTGTGAAGGGTCACAACTCTCTCTCAGTGAGATACAGTCTCTGTGTGAAGGGTCCTCACTCTCTCTCAGTGAGATACAGGCTCTGTGTGAAGGGTCCTCACTCTCTCTCAGTGAGATACAGGCTCTGTGTGAAGGGTCCTCACTCTCTCAGTGAGATACAGGCTCTGTGTGAAGGTCCTCACTCTCTCTCAGTGAGATACAGGCTCTGTGTGAAGGGTCCTCACTCTCTCTCAGTGAGATACAGGCTCTGTGTGAAGGGTCCTCACTCTCTCTCAGTGAGATACAGGCTCTGTGTGAAGGGTCCTCACTCTCTCTCAGTGAGATACAGTCTCTGTGTGAAGGGTCATCTCTCTCAGTGAGATACAGGCTCTGTGTGAAGGGTCCTCACTCTCTCTCAGTGAGATACAGGCTCTGTGTGAAGGGTCCTCACTCTCTCTCAGTGAGATACAGGCTCTGTGTGAAGGGTCCTCACTCTCTCTCAGTGAGATACAGGCTCTGTGTGAAGGGTCCTCACTCTCTCTCAGTGAGATACAGGCTCTGTGTGAAGGGTCCTCACTCTCTCTCAGTGAGATACAGTCTCTGTGTGAAGGGTCCTCACTCTCTCTCAGTGAGATACAGGCTCTGTGTGAAGGGTCCTCACTCTCTCTCAGTGAGATACAGGCTCTGTGTGAAGGGTCCTCACTCTCTCTCAGTGAGATACAGGCTCTGTGTGAAGGGTCCTCACTCTCTCTCAGTGAGATACAGGCTCTGTGTGAAGGGTCCTCACTCTCTCTCAGTGAGATACAGGCTCTGTGTGAAGGGTCACCTCTCTCAGTGAGATACAGGCTCTGTGTGAAGGTCCTCACTCTCTCTCAGTGAGATACAGGCTCTGTGTGAAGGGTCCTCACTCTCTCTCAGTGAGATACAGTCTCTGTGTGAAGGTACCTCACTCTCTCTCAGTGAGATACAGGCTCTGTGTGAAGGGTCCTCACTCTCTCTCAGTGAGATACAGGCTCTGTGTGAAGGGTCCTCACTCTCTCTCAGTGAGATACAGGCTCTGTGTGAAGGGTCCTCACTCTCTCTCAGTGAGATACAGTCTCTGTGTGAAGGGTCATCTCTCTCAGTGAGATACAGTCTCTGTGTGAAGGGTCCTCACTCTCTCTCAGTGAGATACAGGCTCTGTGTGAAGGGTCCTCACTCTCTCTCAGTGAGATACAGGCTCTGTGTGAAGGGTCACTCTCTCTCAGTGAGATACAGGCTCTGTGTGAAGGGTCCTCACTCTCTCTCAGTGAGATACAGGCTCTGTGTGAAGGGTCCTCACTCTCTCTCAGTGAGATACAGGCTCTGTGTGAAGGGTCCTCACTCTCTCTCAGTGAGATACAGTCTCTGTGTGAAGGGTCACTCTCTCTCAGTGAGATACAGGCTCTGTGTGAAGGGTCCTCACTCTCTCTCAGTGAGATACAGGCTCTGTGTGAAGGGTCCTCACTCTCTCTCAGTGAGATACAGGCTCTGTGTGAAGGGTCCTCACTCTCTCTCAGTGAGATACAGGCTCTGTGTGAAGGGTCCTCACTCTCTCTCAGTGAGATACAGGCTCTGTGTGAAGGGTCCTCACTCTCTCTCAGTGAGATACAGTCTCTGTGTGAAGGGTCCTCACTCTCTCTCAGTGAGATACAGGCTCTGTGTGAAGGGTCCTCACTCTCTCTCAGTGAGATACAGGCTCTGTGTGAAGGGTCACCTCTCTCAGTGAGATACAGGCTCTGTGTGAAGGGTCCTCACTCTCTCTCAGTGAGATACAGGCTCTGTGTGAAGGGTCCTCACTCTCTCTCAGTGAGATACAGGCTCTGTGTGAAGGGTCCTCACTCTCTCTCAGTGAGATACAGGCTCTGTGTGAAGGGTCCTCACTCTCTCAGTGAGATACAGGCTCTGTGTGAAGGGTCCTCACTCTCTCTCAGTGAGATACAGGCTCTGTGTGAAGGGTCCTCACTCTCTCTCAGTGAGATACAGGCTCTGTGTGAAGGGTCCTCACTCTCTCTCAGTGAGATACAGGCTCTGTGTGAAGGGTCCTCACTCTCTCTCAGTGAGATACAGGCTCTGTGTGAAGGGTCACTCTCTCTCAGTGAGATACAGGCTCTGTGTGAAGGGTCAACTCTCTCAGTGAGATACAGGCTCTGTGTGAAGGGTCCTCACTCTCTCTCAGTGAGATACAGGCTCTGTGTGAAGGGATCACTCTCTCTCAGTGAGATACAGGCTCTGTGTGAAGGGTCCTCACTCTCTCTCAGTGAGATACAGGCTCTGTGTGAAGGGTCCTCACTCTCTCTCAGTGAGATACAGGCTCTGTGTGAAGGGTCCTCACTCTCTCAGTGAGATACAGGCTCTGTGTGAAGGGTCCTCACTCTCTCTCAGTGAGATACAGGCTCTGTGTGAAGGGTCCTCACTCTCTCAGTGAGATACAGGCTCTGTGTGAAGGGTCAACTCTCTCAGTGAGATACAGGCTCTGTGTGAAGGGTCTCACTCTTCAGTGAGATACAGGCTCTGTGTGAAGGGTCTCACTCTTCAGTGAGATACAGGCTCTGTGTGAAGGGTCCTCACTCTCTCTCAGTGAGATACAGGCTCTGTGTGAAGGGCTCCTCACTTCTCTCAGTGAGATACAGGCTCTGTGTGAAGGGTCCTCACTCTCTCTCAGTGAGATACAGTCTCTGTGTGAAGGGACCTCATCTCTCTCAGTGAGTACAGTCTCTGTGTGAAGGGGTCCTCACCTCTCTCAGTGAGATACAGTCTCTGTGTGAAGGGTCCTCACTCTCTCTCAGTGAGATACAGGCTCTGTGTGAAGGGTCCTCACTCTCTCTCAGTGAGATACAGTCTCTGTGTGAAGGGTCCTCACTCTCTCTCAGTGAGATACAGGCTCTGTGTGAAGGGACCTCACTCTCTCTCAGTGAGATACAGTTCTGTGTGAAGGGTCCTCACTCTCTCTCAGTGAGATACAGTCTCTGTGTGAAGGGTCCTCACCTCTCTCAGTGAGATACAGTCTCTGTGTGAAGGGTCTCACTCTCTCAGTGAGATACAGGCTCTGTGTGAAGGGTGCCTCACTCTCTCTCAGTGAGATACAGGCTCTGTTTGAAGGGTCCTCACTCTCTCTCAGTGAGATACAGTCTCTGTGTGAAGGGTCCTCACTCTCTCTCAGTGAGATACAGGCTCTGTGTGAAGGGTCCTCACTCTCTCAGTGAGATACAGGCTCTGTGTGAAGGGTCCTCACTCTCTCTCAGTGAGATACAGTCTCTGTGTGAAGGGTCCTCACTCTCTCTCAGTGAGATACAGGCTCTGTGTGAAGGGTCCTCACTCTCTCTCAGTGAGATACAGGCTCTGTGTGAAGGGTCCTCACTCTCTCTCAGTGAGATACAGGCTCTGTGTGAAGGGTCACCTCTCTCAGTGAGATACAGGCTCTGTGTGAAGGGTCACCTCTCTCAGTGAGATACAGGCTCTGTGTGAAGGGTCCTCACTCTCTCTCAGTGAGATACAGGCTCTGTGTGAAGGGTCCTCACTCTCTCTCAGTGAGATACAGGCTCTGTGTGAAGGGTCCTCACTCTCTCTCAGTGAGATACAGGCTCTGTGTGAAGGGTCCTCACTCTCTCTCAGTGAGATACAGGCTCTGTGTGAAGGGTCCTCACTCTCTCTCAGTGAGATACAGGCTCTGTGTGAAGGGTCCTCACTCTCTCTCAGTGAGATACAGGCTCTGTGTGAAGGGTCCTCACTCTCTCTCAGTGAGATACAGGTCTCTGTGTGAAGGGTCCTCACTCTCTCTCAGTGAGATACAGGCTCTGTGTGAAGGGTCCTCACTCTCTCAGTGAGATACAGGCTCTGTGTGAAGGGTCCTCACTCTCTCTCAGTGAGATACAGGCTCTGTGTGAAGGGTCCTCACTCTCTCTCAGTGAGATACAGTCTCTGTGTGAAGGGTCCTCACCTCTCTCAGTGAGATACAGGCTCTGTGTGAAGGACCTCACTCTCTCTCAGTGAGATACAGGCTCTGTGTGAAGGGTCCTCACTCTCTCTCAGTGAGATACAGGCTCTGTGTGAAGGGTCCTCACTCTCTCTCAGTGAGATACAGTCTCTGTGTGAAGGGTCCTCACTCTCTCTCAGTGAGATACAGGCTCTGTGTGAAGGGTCCTCACTCTCTCTCAGTGAGATACAGTCTCTGTGTGAAGGGTCCTCACTCTCTCTCAGTGAGATACAGGCTCTGTGTGAAGGGTCCTCACTCTCTCTCAGTGAGATACAGTCTCTGTGTGAAGGGTCACCTCTCTCAGTGAGATACAGGCTCTGTGTGAAGGGTCCTCACTCTCTCTCAGTGAGATACAGGCTCTGTGTGAAGGGTCCTCACTCTCTCTCAGTGAGATACAGTCTCTGTGTGAAGGGTCCTCACTCTCTCTCAGTGAGATACAGGCTCTGTGTGAAGGGTCCTCACTCTCTCAGTGAGATACAGGCTCTGTGTGAAGGGTCCTCACTCTCTCTCAGTGAGATACAGTCTCTGTGTGAAGGGTCCTCACTCTCTCTCAGTGAGATACAGGCTCTGTGTGAAGGGTCCTCTCTCTCAGTGAGATACAGGCTCTGTGTGAAGGGTCCTCACTCTCTCTCAGTGAGATACAGGCTCTGTGTGAAGGGTCCTCACTCTCTCTCAGTGAGATACAGGCTCTGTGTGAAGGGTCACCTCTCTCAGTGAGATACAGGCTCTGTGTGAAGGGTCCTCACTCTCTCTCAGTGAGATACAGTCTCTGTGTGAAGGGTCCTCACTCTCTCTCAGTGAGATACAGTCTCTGTGTGAAGGGTCCTCACTCTCTCTCAGTGAGATACAGGCTCTGTGTGAAGGGTCCTCACTCTCTCTCAGTGAGATACAGGCTCTGTGTGAAGGGTCCTCACTCTCTCTCAGTGAGATACAGGCTCTGTGTGAAGGGTCCTCATCTCTCTCAGTGAGATACAGTCTCTGTGTGAAGGGTCCTCACTCTCTCTCAGTGAGATACAGGCTCTGTGTGAAGGGTCTCACCTCTCTCAGTGAGATACAGGCTCTGTGTGAAGGGTCCTCTCTCTCTCAGTGAGATACAGGCTCAGTGTGAAGGGTCCACTCACTCTCTCAGTGAGATACAGGCTCTGTGTGAAGGGTCCTCACCTCTCTCAGTGAGATACAGGCTCTGTGTGAAGGGTCATCCTCTCACAGTGAGATACAGGCTCTGTGTGAAGGGTCCTCACTCTCTCTCAGTGAGGATACAGGCTCTGTGTGAAGGGTCCTCACTCTCTCTCAGTGAGATACAGTCTCTGTGTGAAGGGTCCTCACTCTCTCAGTGAGATACAGGCTCTGTGTGAAGGGTCCTCACTCTCTCTCAGTGAGATACAGGCTCAGTGTGAAGGGACCTCACTCCTCTCAGTGAGATACAGGCTCTGTGTGAAGGGTCCTCACTCTCTCTCAGTGAGATACAGGCTCTGTGTGAAGGTCACCTCTCTCAGTGAGATACAGGCCTCTGTGAAGGGAACACCTCCTCTCAGTGAGATTCAGGCTCGTGTGAAGGGTCCTCACTCTCTCTCAGTGAGATACAGGCTCTGTGTGAAGGGTCACCTCTCTCAGTGAGATACAGGCTCTGTGTGAAGGGTCCTCACTCTCTCTCAGTGAGATACAGGCTCTGTGTGAAGGGTCCTCACTCTCTCTCAGTGAGATACAGTCTCTGTGTGAAGGGTCCTCACTCTCTCTCAGTGAGATACAGGCTCTGTGTGAAGGGTCCTCACTCTCTCAGTGAGATACAGGCTCTGTGTGAAGGGTCCTCACTCTCTCTCAGTGAGATACAGGCTCTGTGTGAAGGGTCCTCACTCTCTCTCAGTGAGATACAGGCTCTGTGTGAAGGGTCCTCACTCTCTCTCAGTGAGATACAGGCTCTGTGTGAAGGGTCCTCACTCTCTCTCAGTGAGATACAGGCTCTGTGTGAAGGGTCACCTCTCTCAGTGAGATACAGGCTCTGTGTGAAGGGTCTCACTCTCTCAGTGAGATACAGGCTCTGTGTGAAGGGTCCTCACTCTCTCTCAGTGAGATACAGGCTCTGTGTGAAGGGTCCCTCACTCTCTCTCAGTGAGATACAGGCTCTGTGTGAAGGTCCTCACTCTCTCTCAGTGAGATACAGGCTCTGTGTGAAGGGTCCTCACTCTCTCTCAGTGAGATACAGTCTCTGTGTGAAGGGTCTCACTCTCTCAGTGAGATACAGGCTCTTGTGAAGGGTCCTGCCTCTCTCAGTGAGAGACAGGGCTTCTGTTGTGAAGGGGCCTCAGCTCTCTCAGTGAGATACAGGCTCTGTGTGAAGGGTCCTCACTCTCTCAGTGAGATACAGTCTCCTGTGTGAAGGGTCTCACTCTCTTCAGTGAGATACTGGCTCTGTGTGAAAGGGTCAACTCTCTCTCGTGAGATACAGGCTCTGTGTGAAGGGGTCCTCACTCTCTCTCAGTGAGATACAGGCTCTGGTGAAGGGCCCTCACTCTCTCTCAGTGAGATACAGCTCTGTGTGAAGGGTCCTCACTCTCTCTCAGTGAGATACAGGCTCTGTGTGAAGGGTCCTCACTTCTCTCTCAGTGAGATACAGGCTCTGTGTGAAGGTCCTCACTCTCTCAGTGAGATACAGGCTCTGTGTGAAGGTCATCCTCTCGTCTCAGTGAGATACAGGCCCTCTGTGTGAAGGGTCCTCACTCTCTCAGTGAGATACAGGCTCTGTGTGAAGGGTCCTCACTCTCTCTCAGTGAGATACAGGCTCTGTGTGAAGGGTCCTCACTCTCTCTCAGTGAGATACAGTCTCTGTGTGAAGGGTCCTCACTCTCTCTCAGTGAGATACAGGCTCTGTGTGAAGGGTCCTCACTCTCTCTCAGTGAGATACAGGCTCTGTGTGAAGGGTCCTCACTCTCTCAGTGAGATACAGGCTCTGTGTGAAGGGTCCTCACTCTCTCTCAGTGAGATACAGTCTCTGTGTGAAGGTCCTCACTCTCTCTCAGTGAGATACAGGCTCTGTGTGAAGGGTCCTCACTCTCTCTCAGTGAGATACAGGCTCTGTGTGAAGGGTCCTCACTCTCTCTCAGTGAGATACAGGCTCTGTGTGAAGGGTCCTCACTCTCTCTCAGTGAGATACAGGCTCTGTGTGAAGGGTCCTCCTCTCTCTCAGTGAGATACAGGCTCTGTGTGAAGGGTCCTCACTCTCTCTCAGTGAGATACAGGCTCTGTGTGAAGGGTCCTCACTCTCTCTCAGTGAGATACAGGCTCTGTGTGAAGGGTCACTCTCTCTCAGTGAGATACAGGCTCTGTGTGAAGGGTCCTCACTCTCTCTCAGTGAGATACAGGCTCTGTGTGAAGGGTCACTCTCTCTCAGTGAGATACAGGCTCTGTGTGAAGGGTCCTCACTCTCTCTCAGTGAGATACAGGCTCTGTGTGAAGGGTCCTCACTCTCTCTCAGTGAGATACAGGCTCTGTGTGAAGGGTCCTCACTCTCTCTCAGTGAGATACAGTCTCTGTGTGAAGGGTCCTCACTCTCTCTCAGTGAGATACAGGCTCTGTGTGAAGGGTCCTCACTCTCTCAGTGAGATACAGTCTCTGTGTGAAGGGTCCTCACTCTCTCTCAGTGAGATACAGGCTCTGTGTGAAGGGTCCTCACTCTCTCAGTGAGATACAGGCTCTGTGTGAAGGGTCCTCACTCTCTCTCAGTGAGATACAGTCTCTGTGTGAAGGGTCCTCACTCTCTCTCAGTGAGATACAGGCTCTGTGTGAAGGGTCCTCACTCTCTCTCAGTGAGATACGGCTCTGTGTGAAGGGTCCTCACTCTCTCTCAGTGAGATACAGTCTCTGTGTGAAGGGTCCTCACTCTCTCTCAGTGAGATACCTGGCTCTGTGTGAAAGGGTCCTACTCTCTCTCAGTGAGAGACAGGCTCTGTGTGAAGGGACCTCACTCTCTCTCAGTGAGATACAGTCTCTGTGTGAAGGGTCCTCACTCTCTCTCAGTGAGATACAGGCTCTGTGTGAAGGGTCCTCACTCTCTCTCAGTGAGATACGGCTCTGTGTGAAGGGTCCTCACTCTCTCTCAGTGAGAACAGCTCTTGTGTGAAGGGTCCTCACTCTCTCTCAGTGAGATACAGGCTCTGTGTGAAGGGTCCTCACTCTCTCTCAGTGAGATACAGGCTCTGTGTGAAGGGACCTCACTCTCTCTCAGTGAGATACAGTCTCTGTGTGAAGGGTTCCTCACTCTCTCTCAGTGAGATACAGTCTCTGTGTGAAGGGTCCTCACTCTCTCTCAGTGAGATACAGGCTCTGTGTGAAGGGTCCTCACTCTCTCTCAGTGAGATACAGGCTCTGTGTGAAGGGTCCTCACTCTCTCTCAGTGAGATACAGGCTCTGTGTGAAGGGTCCTCACTCTCTCTCAGTGAGATACAGGCTCTGTGTGAAGGGTCACTCTCTCTCAGTGAGATACAGGCTCTGTGTGAAGGGTCCTCACTCTCTCTCAGTGAGATACAGGCTCTGTGTGAAGGGTCCTCACTCTCTCTCAGTGAGATACAGGCTCTGTGTGAAGGGTCCTCACTCTCTCTCAGTGAGATACAGGCTCTGTGTGAAGGTCCTCACTCTCTCTCAGTGAGATACAGGCTCTGTGTGAAGGGTCCTCACTCTCTCAGTGAGATACAGGCTCTGTGTGAAGGGTCCTCACTCTCTCTCAGTGAGATACAGGCTCTGTGTGAAGGGTCCTCACTCTCTCTCAGTGAGATACAGGCTCTGTGTGAAGGGTCCACCTCTCTCAGTGAGATACAGGCTCTGTGTGAAGGGTCTCACTCTCTCAGTGAGATACAGGCTCTGTGTGAAGGGTCCTCACTCTCTCAGTGAGATACAGTCTCTGTGTGAAGGGTCCTCACTCTCTCAGTGAGATACAGTCTCTGTGTGAAGGGTCCTCACTCTCTCTCAGTGAGATACAGGCTCTGTGTGAAGGGTCCTCACTCTCTTCAGTGAGATACAGGCCTCTGTGTGAAGGGTCCTCACTCTCTCTCAGTGAGATACAGGCTCTGTGTGAAGGGTCCTCACTCCTCTCAGTGAGATACAGGCTCAGTGTGAAGGGTCTCACTCTCTCTCAGTGAGATACAGGCTCTGTGTGAAGGGTCCTCACTCTCTCTCAGTGAGATACAGTCTCTGTGTGAAGGGTCCTCACTCTCTCTCAGTGAGATACAGGCTCTGTGTGAAGGGACCTCACTCTCTCAGTGAGATACAGGCTCTGTGTGAAGGGTCCTCACTCTCTCTCAGTGAGATACAGGCTCTGTGTGAAGGGTCCTCACTCTCTCTCAGTGAGATACAGGCTCTGTGTGAAGGGTCCTCACTCTCTCTCAGTGAGATACAGGCTCTGTGTGAAGGGTCCTCACTCTCTCTCAGTGAGATACAGGCTCTGTGTGAAGGGTCCTCACTCTCTCTCAGTGAGATACAGGCTCTGTGTGAAGGGTCCTCACTCTCTCTCAGTGAGATACAGGCTCTGTGTGAAGGATCACTCTCTCTCAGTGAGATACAGGCTCTGTGTGAAGGGTCCTCACTCTCTCTCAGTGAGATACAGGCTCTGTGTGAAGGGTCCTCACTCTCTCTCAGTGAGATACAGGCTCTGTGTGAAGGGTCAACTCTCTCAGTGAGATACAGGCTCTGTGTGAAGGGTCCTCACTCTCTCTCAGTGAGATACAGGCTCTGTGTGAAGGGTCCTCACTCTCTCTCAGTGAGATACAGCTCTGTGTGAAGGGTCCTCACTCTCTCTCAGTGAGATACAGGCTCTGTGTGAAGGGTCCTCACTCTCTCTCAGTGAGATACAGGCTCTGTGTGAAGGGTCCTCACTCTCTCTCAGTGAGATACAGGCTCTGTGTGAAGGGACCTCACTCTCTCTCAGTGAGATACAGTCTCTGTGTGAAGGGTCCTCACTCTCTCTCAGTGAGATACAGGCTCTGTGTGAAGAGGCTCACTCTCTCTCAGTGAGATTACAGGCTCTGTGTGAAGGGTCCTCACCTCTCTCAGTGAGATACAGGCTCTGTGTGAAGGGTCCTCCATCTCTCTCAGTGAGATACAGTCTCTGTGTTTGAAGGGACCTCACTCCTCTCAGTGAGATACAGGCTCTGTGTGAAGGGTCCTCAATCTCTCTCAGTGAGATACAGTCTCTGTGTGAAGGGTCCTCACTCTATCTCAGTGAGATACAGTCTCTGTGTGAAGGGTCACACTCTCTCTCAGTTGAGATACAGTGCTCTGTGTGAAGGGACCTCACTCCTCTTCAGTGAGATACAGGCTCTGTGTGAAGGGGCCTCACTCTCTCTCAGTGAGATACAGGCTCTGTGTGAAGGGTCCTCACTCTCTCTCAGTGAGATACAGGCTCCTGTGTGAAGGGTCATCCTCTCTCAGTGAGATACAGGCTCTGTGTGACGGGCCTCACACTCTCTCAGTGAGTACAGGCTCTGTGGAAGGGTCCTCACTCTCTCTCAGTGAGGATACAGTCTCTGTGTGAAGGGTCCTCACTCTCTCTCAGTGAGATACAGGCTCTGTGTGAAGGGTCCTCACTCTCTCTCAGTGAGATACAGGCTCTGTGTGAAGGGTCCTCACTCTCTCTCAGTGAGATACAGGCTCTGTGTGAAGGGTCCTCACTCTCTCAGTGAGATACAGGCTCTGTGTGAAGGGTCCTCACTCTCTCTCAGTGAGATACAGTCTCTGTGTGAAGGGTCACTCTCTCTCAGTGAGATACAGGCTCTGTGTGAAGGGTCCTCACTCTCTCTCAGTGAGATACAGGCTCTGTGTGAAGGGTCTCACTCTCTCTCAGTGAGATACAGTCTCTGTGTGAAGGGTCCTCACTCTCTCTCAGTGAGATACAGGCTCTGTGTGAAGGGTCCTCACTCTCTCTCAGTGAGATACAGGCTCTGTGTGAAGGGTCCTCACTCTCTCTCAGTGAGATACAGTCTCTGTGTGAAGGGTCCTCACTCTCTCTCAGTGAGATACAGGCTCTGTGTGAAGGGTCCTCACTCTCTCTCAGTGAGATACAGGCTCTGTGTGAAGGGTCCTCACTCTCTCTCAGTGAGATACAGGCTCTGTGTGAAGGGTCACCTCTCTCAGTGAGATACAGGCTCTGTGTGAAGGGTCAACTCTCTCTCAGTGAGATACAGGCTCTGTGTGAAGGGTCCTCACTCTCTCTCAGTGAGATACAGTCTCTGTGTGAAGGGTCACCTCTCTCAGTGAGATACAGGCTCTGTGTGAAGGGTCCTCACTCTCTCTCAGTGAGATACAGGCTCTGTGTGAAGGGTCCTCACTCTCTCTCAGTGAGATACAGGCTCTGTGTGAAGGGTCCTCACTCTCTCAGTGAGATACAGGCTCTGTGTGAAGGGTCCTCACTCTCTCTCAGTGAGATACAGGCTCTGTGTGAAGGGTCCTCACTCTCTCTCAGTGAGATACAGGCTCTGTGTGAAGGGTCACTCTCTCTCAGTGAGATACAGGCTCTGTGTGAAGGGTCCTCACTCTCTCTCAGTGAGATACAGGCTCTGTGTGAAGGGTCCTCACTCTCTCTCAGTGAGATACAGGCTCTGTGTGAAGGGTCCTCACTCTCTCTCAGTGAGATACAGGCTCTGTGTGAAGGGTCTTCACTCTCTCAGTGAGATACAGGCTCTGTGTGAAGGGTCCCTCACTCTCTCTCAGTGAGATACAGGCTCTGTGTGAAGGGCCTCACTCTCTCTCAGTGAGATACAGGCTCTGTGTGAAGGGTCCTCACTCTCTCAGTGAGATACAGGCTTGTGTGAAGGGTCCTCACTCTCTCTCAGTGAGATACAGTCTCTGTGTGAAGGGTCCTCACTCTCTCTCAGTGAGATACAGGCTCTGTGTGAAGGGTCCTCACTCTCTCTCAGTGAGATACAGGCTCTGGGTGAAGGGTCCTCACTCTCTCTCAGTGAGATACAGGCTCTGTGTGAAGGGACCCTCACTCTCTCTACAGTCTGTGTGTAGGGACCACGCTCTCTGTGTCTGAAGGGTCCTCACTCTCTCTCAGTGAGATACAGTCTCTGTGTGAAGGGGCCTCACTCTCTCAGTGAGATACAGGCTCTGTGTGAAGGTCACTCTCTCTCAGTGAGATACAGTCTCTGTGTGAAGGGGCCCTCACTCTCTCTCAGTGAGATACAGGCTCTGTGTGAAGGGTCCTCACTCTCTCTCAGTGAGATACAGGCTCTGTGTGAAGGGTCCTCACTCTCTCTCAGTGAGATACAGGCTCTGTGTGAAGGGTCCTCACTCTCTCAGTGAGATACAGGCTCTGTGTGAAGGGTCCTCACTCTCTCTCAGTGAGATACAGTCTCTGTGTGAAGGGTCCTCACTCTCTCTCAGTGAGATACAGGCTCTGTGTGAAGGGTCCTCACTCTCTCTCAGTGAGATACAGGCTCTGTGTGAAGGGTCCTCACTCTCTCTCAGTGAGATACAGGCTCTGTGTGAAGGGTCACCTCTCTCAGTGAGATACAGGCTCTGTGTGAAGGGTCACTCTCTCTCAGTGAGATACAGGCTCTGTGTGAAGGGTCCTCACTCTCTCTCAGTGAGATACAGGCTCTGTGTGAAGGGTCCTCACTCTCTCTCAGTGAGATACAGGCTCTGTGTGAAGGGTCCTCACTCTCTCAGTGAGATACAGGCTCTGTGTGAAGGGTCCTCACTCTCTCTCAGTGAGATACAGGCTCTGTGTGAAGGGTCCTCACTCTCTCTCAGTGAGATACAGGCTCTGTGTGAAGGGTCCTCACTCTCTCTCAGTGAGATACAGGCTCTGTGTGAAGGGTCCTCACTCTCTCAGTGAGATACAGGCTCTGTGTGAAGGGTCATCTCTCTCAGTGAGATACAGGCTCTGTGTGAAGGGTCCTCACTCTCTCTCAGTGAGATACAGGCTCTGTGTGAAGGGTCCTCACTCTCTCTCAGTGAGATACAGGCTCTGTGTGAAGGGTCCTCACTCTCTCTCAGTGAGATACAGTCTCTGTGTGAAGGGTCACCTCTCTCAGTGAGATACAGGCTCTGTGTGAAGGGTCCTCACTCTCTCTCAGTGAGATACAGGCTCTGTGTGAAGGGTCCTCACTCTCTCTCAGTGAGATACAGGCTCTGTGTGAAGGGTCCTCACTCTCTCTCAGTGAGATACAGGCTCTGTGTGAAGGGTCCTCACTCTCTCTCAGTGAGATACAGGCTCTGTGTGAAGGGTCCTCACTCTCTCTCAGTGAGATACAGGCTCTGTGTGAAGGGTCCTCACTCTCTCTCAGTGAGATACAGGCTCTGTGTGAAGGGTCCTCACTCTCTCTCAGTGAGATACAGGCTCTGTGTGAAGGATCACTCTCTCTCAGTGAGCTACAGTCTCTGTGTGAAGGGACCTCACTCTCTCTCAGTGAGATACAGGCTCTGTGTGAAGGGTCCTCACTCTCTCTCAGTGAGATACAGTCTCTGTGTGAAGGGTCCTCACTCTCTCTCAGTGAGATACAGGCTCTGTGTGAAGGGTCCTCACTCTCTCAGTGAGATACAGGCTCTGTGTGAAGGGTCCTCACTCTCTCTCAGTGAGATACAGTCTCTGTGTGAAGGGTCCTCACTCTCTCTCAGTGAGATACAGGCTCTGTGTGAAGGGTCCTCACTCTCTCTCAGTGAGATACAGGCTCTGTGTGAAGGGTCCTCACTCTCTCTCAGTGAGATACAGGCTCTGTGTGAAGGGTCACTCTCTCTCAGTGAGATACAGGCTCTGTGTGAAGGGTCTCTCTCTCAGTGAGATACAGGCTCTGTGTGAAGGGTCCTCACTCTCTCTCAGTGAGATACAGGCTCTGTGTGAAGGGTCACTCTCTCTCAGTGAGATACAGGCTCTGTGTGAAGGGTCCTCACTCTCTCTCAGTGAGATACAGGCTCTGTGTGAAGGGTCCTCACTCTCTCTCAGTGAGATACAGGCTCTGTGTGAAGGGTCCTCACTCTCTCAGTGAGATACAGGCTCTGTGTGAAGGGTCCTCACTCTCTCTCAGTGAGATACAGGCTCTGTGTGAAGGGTCCTCACTCTCTCTCAGTGAGATACAGGCTCTGTGTGAAGGGTCACTCTCTCTCAGTGAGATACAGGCTCTGTGTGAAGGGTCCTCACTCTCTCTCAGTGAGATACAGGCTCTGTGTGAAGGGTCTCTGTGTGAAGGGTCACACTCTCTCAGTGAGATAACAGGCTCATTGTGACAGGGCCTCACCTCACTCTGAGTGAAGATAACCAGGCTCTGTGTGAAGGGTCCTCACTCTCTCTCAGTGAGATAACAGGCTCTGTGTGAAGGGTCCCACCCTCACTCAGAGTGTTACAAGTCTCAGTGTGATTACAGATACAGGCTCTGTGTGAAGGGTCCTACTCTCTCTCAGTGAGATAACAGGCTCTGTGTGAAGGGTCCTCACTCTCTCTCAGTGAGCTACAGTCTCTGTGTGAAGGGTCTCACTCTCTCTCAGTGGATACAGTCTCTGTGTGAAGGGTCCTCACTCCTCTCTGAGTGAGATACAGGCTCTGTGTGAAGGGTCCTCACTCTCTCTCAGTGAGATAAGGCTCTGTGTGAAGGGTCCTCACTCTCTCAGTGAGAAACAGGCTCTGTGTGAAGGGTCCTCACTCTCTCTCAGTGAGATAACAGGCTCTGTGTGAAGGGTCCTCAACTCTCTCTCAGTGAGATACAGGCTCTGTGTGAAGGGCCTCACTCTCTCTCAGTGAGATACAGGCTCTGTGTGAAGGGTCCACCTCTCTCAGTGAGATACAGTCTCTGTGTGAAGGGTCATCTCTCTCAGTGAGATACAGGCTCTGTGTGAAGGGTCCTCACTCTCTCTCAGTGAGATACAGTCTCTGTGTGAAGGGTCCTCACTCTCTCTCAGTGAGATACAGGCTCTGTGTGAAGGGTCCTCACTCATCTCAGTGAGATACAGGCTCTGTGTGAAGGGTCCTCACTCTCTCTCAGTGAGATACAGCATCTGTGTGAAGGGTCCTCACTCTCTCTCAGTGAGATACAGGCTCTGTGTGAAGGGCTCACTCTCTCTCAGTGAGATACAGGCTCTGTGTGAAGGGTCTCACTCTCTCAGTGAGATACAGGCTCTGTGTGAAGGGTCCTCACTCTCTCTCAGTGAGATACAGGCTCTGTGTGAAGGGTCCTCACTCTCTCTCAGTGAGATACAGGCTCTGTGTGAAGGGTCATCCTCTCTCAGTGAGATACAGGCTCTGTGTGAAGGGTCCTACTCTCTCTCAGTGAGATACAGGCTCTGTGTGAAGGGTCCTCACTCTCTCTCAGTGAGATACAGTCTCTGTGTGAAGGGTCCTCACTCTCTCAGTGAGATACAGGCTCTGTGTGAAGGGTCCTCACTCTCTCTCAGTGAGATACAGGCTCTGTGTGAAGGGTCCTCACTCTCTCTCAGTGAGATACAGTCTCTGTGTGAAGGGTCCTCACTCTCTCTCAGTGAGATACAGGCTCTGTGTGAAGGGTCCTCACTCTCTCTCAGTGAGATACAGGCTCTGTGTGAAGGGTCCTCACTCTCTCTCAGTGAGATACAGTCTCTGTGTGAAGGGTCCTCACTCTCTCTCAGTGAGATACAGGCTCTGTGTGAAGGGTCCTCACTCTCTCTCAGTGAGATACAGGCTCTGTGTGAAGGGTCCTCACTCTCTCTCAGTGAGATACAGTCTCTGTGTGAAGGGTCCTCACTCTCTCTCAGTGAGATACAGTCTCTGTGTGAAGGGTCCTCACTCTCTCTCAGTGAGATACAGGCTCTGTGTGAAGGGTCCTCACTCTCTCTCAGTGAGATACAGGCTCTGTGTGAAGGGTCCTCACTCTCTCTCAGTGAGATACAGTCTCTGTGTGAAGGGTCTCACTCTCTCTCAGTGAGATACAGGCTCTGTGTGAAGGGTCCTCACTCTCTCTCAGTGAGATACAGGCTCTGTGTGAAGGGTCCTCACTCTCTCTCAGTGAGATACAGGCTCTGTGTGAAGGGACCTCACTCTCTCTCAGTGAGATACAGGCTCTGTGTGAAGGGTCAACTCTCTCAGTGAGATACAGGCTCTGTGTGAAGGGTCCACTCTCTCTCAGTGAGATACAGGCTCTGTGTGAAGGGTCCTCACTCTCTCTCAGTGAGATACAGGCTCTGTGTGAAGGGTCCTCACTCTCTCTCAGTGAGATACAGGCTCTGTGTGAAGGGTCCTCACTCTCTCTCAGTGAGATACAGGCTCTGTGTGAAGGGCTCACTCCTCTCTCAGTGAGATACAGGCTCTGTGTGAAGGGTCCTCACTCCTCTCAGTGAGATACAGGCTCTGTGTGAAGGGCCTCACTCTCTCTCAGTGAGATACAGGCTCTGTGTGAAGGGCTCACCTCTCTCAGTGAGATACAGGCTCTGTGTGAAGGGTCCTCACTCTCTCAGTGAGATACAGCTCTGTGTGAAGGGTCCTCACTCTCTCTCAGTGAGATACAGTCTCTGTGTGAAGGGTCCACTCTCTCTCAGTGAGATACAGGCTCTGTGTGAAGGGTCCTCACTCTCTCTCAGTGAGATACAGGCTCTGTGTGAAGGGTCCTCACTCTCTCTCAGTGAGATACAGTCTCTGTGTGAAGGGTCCTCACTCCTCTCTCAGTGAGATACAGGCTCTGTGTGAGAATGAGGTACAGCTCTGACTCTCAGTGAGATACAGGCTCTGTGTGAAGGGTCCTCACTCTCTCTCAGTGAGATACAGGCTCTGTGTGAAGGTCCTCACTCTCTCTCAGTGAGATACAGGCTCTGTGTGAAGGGCCTCACTCTCTCTCAGTGAGATACAGGCTCTGTGTGAAGGGTCCTCACTCTCTCTCAGTGAGATACAGTCTCTGTGTGAAGGGACCTCACTCTCTCAGTGAGATACAGGCTCTGTGTGAAGGGACCTCACTCTCTCTCAGTGAGATACAGTCTCTGTGTGAAGGTACCTCACTCTCTCTCAGTGAGATACAGTCTCTGTGTGAAGGGACACCTCTCTCAGTGAGATACAGGCTCTGTGTGAAGGGTCCTCACTCTCTCTCAGTGAGATACAGGCTCTGTGTGAAGGGTCCTCACTCTCTCTCAGTGAGATACCGGCTAGTGTGAAGGTCCTCACTCTCTCTCAGGAGATACAGGCTCTGTGTGAAGGGTCACCTCTCTCAGTGAGATACAGAGTCTGTGTGAAGGGTCCTCACTCTTCTCTCTGTGAGATTCAGGCTCTGTGTGAAGGGTCCTCACTCTCTCTCAGTGAGATACCAGTCTCTGTGTGAAGGGTCCTCACTCTCTCTCAGTGAGATACAGTCTCTGTGTGAAGGGTCCTCATCTCTCTCAGTGAGCTACAGTCTCTGTGTGAAGGGTCCTCACTCTCTCTCAGTGAGATACAGGCTCTGTGTGAAGGTTCCTCCTCTCTCAGTGAGATACAGGCTCTGTGTGATGGGTCCTCACTCTCTCTCAGTGAGATACAGGCTCTGTGTGAAGGTCCTCACTCTCTCTCAGTGAGATACAGTCTCTGTGTGAAGGGTCTCACTCTCTCAGTGAGATACAGGCTCTGTTAAGGATCCTCACTCTCTCTCCAGTGAGATACAGGCTCTGTGTGAAGGGTCCTACACTCTCTCAGTGAGATACAGGCTCTGTGTGAAGGGACCTCACTCTCTCTCAGTGAGATACAGTCTCTGTGTGAAGGGTCACTCTCTCAGTGAGATACAGGCTCTGTGTGAAGGGTCCTCACCTCTCTCAGTGAGATACAGTCCTGTGTGAAGGGTCCCTCACTCTCTCTCAGTGAGATACAGGCTCTGTGTGAAGGGTCCTCACTCTCTCTCAGTGAGATACAGGCTCTGTTGAAGGGTCCTCACTCTCTCTCAGTGAGATACAGTCTCTGTGTGAAGGGTCCTTCACTCTCTCTCAGTGAGATACAGTCTCTGTGTGAAGGGTCCTCACTCTCTCTCAGTGAGATACAGGCTCTGTGTGAAGGGACCTCACTCTCTCTCAGTGAGATACAGTCTCTGTGTGAAGGGCCCTCACTCTCTCTCAGTGAGATACAGTCTCTGTGTGAAGGGTCCTCACTCTCTCTCAGTGAGATACAGGCTCTGTGTGAAGGGGTCCTCACTCTCTCTCATGAATACAGGCTCTGTGTGAAGGGTCCTCACTCTCTCTCAGTGAGATACAGGCTCTGTAGTGAAGGGTCCTCACTCTCTCTCAGTGAGATACAGGCTATGTGTGAAGGGACCTCACTCTCTCTCAGTGAGATACAGTCTCTGTGTGAAGGGCCCTCACTCTCTCTCAGTGAGATACAGGCTCTGTTTGAAGGGTCCTCACTCTCTCAGTGAGATACAGGCTCTGTGTGAAGGGTCATCTCTCTCAGTGAGATACAGTCTCTGTGTGAAGGGTCTTCACTCTCTCTCAGTGAGATACAGTCTCTGTGTGAAGGGACTCACCTCTCTCACGTGAGATACAGGCTCTGTGTGAAGGGTCTCACTCTCTCTCAGTGAGATACAGGCTATGTGTGAAGGGTCCTCACTCTCTCAGTGAGATACAGGCTCTGTGTGAAGGGTCCACTCTCTCTCAGTGAGATACAGTCTCTGTGTGAAGGGTCCTCCTCTCTCTCAGTGAGATACAGGCTCTGTGTGAAGGGTCTCACTCTCTCAGATGAGATACAGGCTCTGTGTGAAGGGTCCTCACTTCTCTCTCAGTGAGATACAGTCTCTGTGTGAAGGGTCTCACTCTCTCTCATGTGAGATACAGTCTCTGTGTGAAGGGTCTCACTCTCTCTCAGTAAGATACAGTCTCTGTGTGAAGGGTCTTCCTCACCTCAGTGAGATACAGGCTCTGTGTGAAGGGACCTCACTCTCTCTCAGTGAGATACAGGCTCTGTGTGAAGGGTCCTCTCTCTCAGTGAGATACAGGCTCTGTGTGAAGGGTCCTCACTCTCTCTCAGTGAGATACAGGCTCTGTGTGAAGGGTCCTCACTCTCTCTCAGTGAGATACAGGCTCTGTGTGAAGGGTCCACCTCTCTCAGTGAGATACAGTCTCTGTGTGAAGGGCTCACCTCTCTCAGTGAGATACAGGCTCTGTGTGAAGGGTCCTCACTCTCTCAGTGAGATACAGGCTCTGTGTGAAGGGTCTCACTCTCTCTCAGTGAGATACAGGCTCTGTGTGAAGGGTCCTCACTCTCTCTCAGTGAGATACAGGCTATGTGTGAAGGGTCCTCACTCTCTCCAGTGAGATACAGGCTCTGTGTGAAGGGTCCTCACCTCTCTCAGTGAGATACAGGCTCTGTGTGAAGGGTCCTCACTCTCTCAGTGAGATACAGGCTCTGTGTGAAGGGTCAACTCTCTCAGTGAGATACAGGCTCTGTGTGAAGGGTCCTCACTCTCTCTCAGTGAGATACAGGCTCTGTGTGAAGGGTCCTCACTCTCTCTCAGTGAGATACAGGCTCTGTGTGAAGGGTCCTCACTCTCTCTCAGTGAGATACAGTCTCTGTGTGAAGGGTCCTCACTCTCTCTCAGTGAGATACAGGCTCTGTGTGAAGGGTCCTCACTCTCTCTCAGTGAGATACAGGCTCTGTGTGAAGGGTCCTCACTCTCTCTCAGTGAGATACAGGCTCTGTGTGAAGGGTCACTCTCTCTCAGTGAGATACAGGCTCTGTGTGAAGGGTCCTCACTCTCTCTCAGTGAGATACAGGCTCTGTGTGAAGGGTCCTCACTCTCTCTCAGTGAGATACAGGCTCTGTGTGAAGGGTCCTCACTCTCTCTCAGTGAGATACAGTCTCTGTGTGAAGGGTCCTCACTCTCTCTCAGTGAGATACAGTCTCTGTGTGAAGGGTCCTCACTCTCTCAGTGAGATACAGGCTCTGTGTGAAGGGCCACCTCTCTCAGTGAGATACAGTCTCTGTGTGAAGGGTCCTCACTCTCTCTCAGTGAGATACAGGCTCTGTGTGAAGGGTCCTCACTCTCTCTCAGTGAGATACAGGCTCTGTGTGAAGGGTCCTCACTCTCTCTCAGTGAGATACAGGCTCTGTGTGAAGGGTCTCCTCTCTCAGTGAGATACAGGCTCTGTGTGAAGGGTCACCTCTCTCAGTGAGATACAGGCTCTGTGTGAAGGGTCCTCACTCTCTCTCAGTGAGATACAGGCTCTGTGTGAAGGGTCCTCACTCTCTCTCAGTGAGATACAGGCTCTGTGTGAAGGGCCTCACTCTCTCAGTGAGATACAGTCTCTGTGTGAAGGGTCAACTCTCTCAGTGAGATACAGGCTCTGTGTGAAGGGTCCTCACTCTCTCTCAGTGAGATACAGGCTCTGTGTGAAGGGTCCTCACTCTCTCTCAGTGAGATACAGTCTCTGTGTGAAGGGTCCTCACTCTCTCTCAGTGAGATACAGGCTCTGTGTGAAGGGTCCTCACTCTCTCTCAGTGAGATACAGGCTCTGTGTGAAGGGTCATCTCTCTCAGTGAGATACAGGCTCTGTGTGAAGGATCCTCACTCTCTCTCAGTGAGATACAGGCTCTGTGTGAAGGGTCCTCACTCTCTCTCAGTGAGATACAGTCTCTGTGTGAAGGGTCCTCACTCTCTCTCAGTGAGATACAGCTCTGTGTGAAGGGTCCTCACTCTCTCTCAGTGAGATACAGGCTCTGTGTGAAGGGTCCTCACTCTCTCTCAGTGAGATACAGGCTCTGTGTGAAGGGCCTCACTCTCTCTCAGTGAGATACAGTCTCTGTGTGAAGGATCCTCACTCTCTCAGTGAGATACAGGCTCTGTGTGAAGGGTCCTCACTCTCTCTCAGTGAGATACAGGCTCTGTATTGAAGGGTCTCACTCATCTTTCAGTGAGATACAGTCTATGTGTGAGGGTCATCCTCTCTCAGTGAGATACAGGCTCTTTGTGAAGGGGAAGCGTCTCTCTCTCAGTGTGATACAGTCTCTGTGTGAAGGGTCAACTCTCTCAGTGAGATACAGGCTCTTTGTGAAGGTCCTCACTCTCTCTCAGTGAGATACAGTTCTGTGTGAAGAGGGTCAGGGCTCTGAAGGTAAACTCTCTCAGTGAGATACTGGCTCTGTGTGAAGGGTCCCACTCCTCCAAGTGAGATTACCAGGCCTCTGTGTGAAGGGTCCTCACTCTTCTCAGGGAGATACAGGCCTCTGTGTGAAGGGTCCACACTCTCTCTCAGCTGAGAAACAGCTCTGTGTGAAGGGTCCTCAGTCTCTCTCTGTGAGATACAGGTCTCTGAGTGAAGGGTCCCTCACCTCTCTCAGTGAGATACATGTCTTGTGTGAAGGTCTATCTCTCTCAGTGAGGATACAGGCTCTGTGTGAAGGACCTCACTCCCATCAGAGAGAGACATTCTCTGTAGTGAAGGAGCGCCTCACTCTCTCTCGTGAGATACAGGCTCTGTGTGAAGGATCCTCACTCTCTCAGTGAGATACAGGCTCTGTGTGAAGGGATTCACTCTCTCTCAGTGAGATACAGTCTCTGTGTGAAGGGTCCTCACTCTCTCTCAGTGAGATACAGGCTCTGTGTGAAGGGTCCTCACTCTCTCTCAGTGAGATACAGTCTCTGTGTGAAGGGTCCTCACTCTCTCAGTGAGATACAGTCTCTGTGTGAAGGGTCCTCACTCTCTCTCAGTGAGATACAGTCTCTGTGTGAAGGGTCCTCACTCTCCTCAGTGAGATACAGTCTCTGTGTGAAGGGTCCTCTCAGACAGCTGACACCTCTCAGTGAGATACAGGCTCTGTGTGAAGGGTCCCTCACTCTCTCTCAGTGAGATACAGTCTCTGTGTGAAGGGTCCTCACTCTCTCTCAGTGAGATACAGGCTCTGTGTGAAGGGTCCTCACTCTCTCTCAGTGAGATACAGGCTCTGTGTGAAGGGTCCTCACTCTCTCAGTGAGATACAGTGTCTGTGTGAAGGGTCCTCACTCTCAGTGAGATACAGGCTCTGTGTGAAGGGTCCTCACTCTCTCTCAGTGAGATACAGTCTCTGTGTGAAGGGTCCTCACTCTCTCTCAGTGAGATACAGGCTCTGTGTGAAGGGTCCCTCACTCTCTCTCAGTGAGATACAGGCTCTGTGTGAAGGGTCACCTCTCTCAAGTTGAGATACAGGCTCTTTGTGAAGGGGCCTCACACTCTCTCAGTGAGATACAGGCTCTGTATGTGAAGGTCCTCACTCTCTCTCAGTGAGATACAGTCTCTGAGTGAAGGGTCCTCACTCTCTCAGTGAGAACAGGCACTGTGTAAGGGACCTCGCTCTCTCTCAGTGAGAACAGTCCTCTGTGTGAAGGACCTCCACTCACTCTCAGATGAGATACCGTCCTCTGTGTGAAGAGTGCCTCACTCTCTCTTCAGTGAGATACCGGCTCTGTGTGAAGGTCCTCACACTCTCTCAGTGAGATACGGCTCAGTGTGAATGGGGCGTCCTCACTCTCTCTCAGTGAGCTACAGTCTCTGTGTGAAGGGACCTCACTCTCTCTCAGTGAGATACAGGCTCTGTGTGCTGAAGGGTCCACACTCTCTCTCCAGAGAGATACAGTCTACTGTGTGAAGAGAACCACTCTCTCTCAGTGAGATACAGGCTCTGGTGTGAAGGGCTCACTCTCTCTCAGTGAGATACAGTGTTGTGTATGACGGGTCCCTCACTCTCCTCTCAGTGAGATACAGTCTCTGTTTGAAGGGCGTACCTCACTCTCTCTCAGTGAGATACAGTCTCTGTGTATGAAGGGTCCTCACTCTCTCTCAGTGAGATACAGGCTCTGTGTGAAGGAATCCTCACTCTCACTCAGTGAGATACAGCTCTCGTGTGAAGGGTCCTCTCTCAGTGAGATACAGGCTCTGTGTGAAGGGTCCACCTCTCTCAGTGAGATACAGTCCTGTGTGAAGGTCACTCTCTCTCAGTGAGATACAGGCTCTGTGTGAAGGGTCCTCACTCTCTCTCAGTGAGATACAGTCTCTGTGTGAAGGGCCTCACTCTCTCTCAGTGAGATACAGGCTCTGTGTGAAGGGCCTCACCTCTCTCAGTGAGATACAGTCTCTGTGTGAAGGGCCACCTCTCTCAGTGAGATACAGTCTCTGTGTGAAGGGTCCTCACTCTCTCTCAGTGAGATACAGGCTCTGTGTGAAGGGTCCTCACTCTCTCTCAGTGAGATACAGGCTCTGTGTGAAGGGTCCTCACTCTCTCTCAGTGAGATACAGGCTCTGTGTGAAGGGTCCTCACTCTCTCTCAGTGAGATACAGGCTCTGTGTGAAGGGTCCTCACTCTCTCTCAGTGAGATACAGGCTCTGTGTGAAGGGTCCTCACTCTCTCTCAGTGAGATACAGGCTCTGTGTGAAGGGTCCTCACTCTCTCTCAGTGAGATACAGTCTCTGTGTGAAGGGTCCTCACTCTCTCTCAGTGAGATACAGGCTCTGTGTGAAGGGTCCTCACTCTCTCTCAGTGAGATACAGGCTCTGTGTGAAGGGTCCTCACTCTCTCTCAGTGAGATACACGCTTGGTTTGAAGGGTCCTCACTCTCTCTCAGTGAGATACAGTCTCTGTGTGAAGGGACTCACTCTCTCTCAGTGAGATACAGGCTCTGGGTGAAGGGTCCTCACACTCTCTTCAGTGAGATACAGGTCTCTGTGTGAAGGGTCCTCACTCTCTCTCAGTGAGATACAGGCTCTGTGTGAAGGGTCCTCACTCTCTCTCAGTGAGATTACAGGCTCTGTGTGAAGGGTCCTCACTCTCTCTCAGTGAGATACAGGCTCTGTGTGAAGGGTCCACTCTCTCTCAGTGAGATACAGTCTCTGTGTGAAGGGTCCACCTCTCTCAGTGAGATACAGGCTCTGTGTGAAGGGTCCTCACTCTCTCAGTGAGATACAGGCTCAGTGTGAGGGTCCTCAATCTCTCTCAGTGAGATACAGGCTCTGTGTGAAGGGTCCTCACTCTCTCAGTGAGATACAGTCTCTGTGTGAAGGGACCTCACTCTCTCTCAGTGAGATACAGTCTCTGTGTGAAGGGTCCTCACTCTCTCTCAGTGAGATACAGTCTCTGTGTGAAGGGCCCTCACGCTCTCAGTGAGATACAGTCTCTGTGTGAAGGGCCACCTCTCTCAGTGAGATACAGTGTCTGTGTGAAGGGCCCTCACTCTCTCTCAGTGAGATCAGGCTCTGTGTGAAGGGTCTTCACTCTCTCTCCAAGTGAGATACAGTCTCTGTAGTGAAGGGTCCTCACCTCTCTCTCACTGAGATACCAGTCTCCTGTGGAGGGTCCTCATCTCTCAGTGAGATACAGGCTCTGTAGTGAAGGGTCCTCACTCTCTCTCAGTGAATACAGTCCTCTGTGTGAAGGGTCATCTCTCTCAGTGAGGATACAGTCTCTGTGTGAAGATGGCTCACTCTCTCTCATGAGATACAGGGCTCTGTAGTGAAGGGTCCTCACTCTCTCTGTGAGATACAGGCTCTGTGTGATGGGGTCATCTCTCAGTGAGATACAGTCTCTGTGTGAAGGGTCCAACTCTCTCAGTGAGATACAGGCTCGTGTGAAAGGTCGAACTCTCTCAGTGAGATACAGGCTCTGTGTGAAGGGTCAACTCTCTCAGTGAATACAGTCTCGTGTGATGGGTCTCTCTCTCTCAGTGAGATACAGTCTCTGTGTGAAGGGTCAACTCTCTCTCATGGAGATCAGGCTCTGTGTGAAGGGTCCTCACTCTCTCAGTGAGATACAGGCTCTGTGTGAAAGGGTCCTCACTCTCTCTCAGTGAGATACAGGCTCTGTGTGAAGGGACCTCACCTCTCTCTCAGTGAGATACAGTCTCTGTGTGAAGGGTCCTCACTCTCTCTCAGTGAGATACAGGCTCTGTGTGAAGGGACCCATCTCTCTCTCAGTGAGATACAGTCTCTGTGTGAAGGGTCCTCACTCTCTCTCAGATCGAGATACAGTCTCTCCCCAGTGTGCAAGGGTCCTCACCTCTCTTCAGTGAGATACAGGTCTCTGTGTGAAGGGTCCTCCTCTCTCTCAGTGAGATACAGGCTCTGTGTGAAGGGTCCTCACTCTCTCTCAGTGAGGATACAGGCTCTGTGTGAAGGGTCCCTCACTCTCTCAGTGAGATACAGGCTCTGTGTGAAGGGTCTCACTCTCTCTCAGTGAGATACAGTCTCTGTGTGAAGGGTCCGCACCTCTCTCAGTGAGATACAGGCTCTTTGAAGGGACCTCACTCTCTCTCAGTGAGATACAGGCTCTGTAGTGAAGGGTCCCTCACTCTCTCTCAGTGAGATACAGTCTCTGTGTGAAGGGTCCTCACTCTCTCTCAGTGAGATACAGGCTCTGTGTGAAGGGTCCTCACTCTCTCTCAGTGAGATACAGGCTCTGTATGAAGTCTCTGTGTGAAGGTCCTCACTCTCTCTCAGTGAGATACAGGCTCTGTGTGAAGGTCCTCACTCTCTCTCAGTGAGATACAGTCTCTGTGTGAAGGGTCACTCTCTCAGTGAGATACAGGCTATGGTGAAGGGTCACGCTCTCTCAGTGAGATACAGTCTCTGTGTGAAGGGTCACCTCTCTCAGTGAGATACAGTCTCTGTGTGAAGGGTCCTCCTCTCTCAGTGAGATACTGGCTCTGTGTGAAGGGTCCTCACTCTCTCTCAGTGAGATACAGGCTCTGTGTGAAGGGTCCTCACTCTCTCTCAGTGAGATACAGTCTCTGTGTGAAGGGTCCTCACTCTCTCTCAGTGAGATACAGGCTCTGTGTGAAGGGTCCTCACTCTCTCTCAGTGAGATACAGGCTCTGTGTGAAGGTCCTCACTCTCTCTCAGTGAGATACAGGCTCTGTGTGAAGGGTCCCTCACTCTCTCAGTGAGATACAGGCTCTGTGTGAAGGGTCTCACTCTCTCAGTGAGATACAGGCTCTGTGTGAAGGGTCCTCACTCTCTCTCAGTGAGATACAGTCTCTGTGTGAAGGGTCCTCACTCTCTCTCAGTGAGATACAGTCTCTGTGTGAAGGGTCCTCACTCTCTCTCAGTGAGATACAGTCTCTGTGTGAAGGGTCCCTCACTCTCTCTCAGTGAGATACAGTCTCTGTGTGAAGGGGCCTCACTCTCTCTCAGTGAGATACAGTCTCTGTGTGAAGGGACCACTCTCTCTCAGTGAGATTCAGTCTCTGTGTGAAGGGACCTCACTCTCTCTCAGTGAGATACAGGCTCCTGTGTGAAGGGTCCTCACTCTCTCTCAGTGAGATACAGTCTCTGTGTGAAGGGTCCTCACTCTCTCTCAGTGAGATACAGGCTCTGTGTGAAGGGCCTCACTCTCTCTCAGTGAGATACAGGCTCTGTGTGAGGGTCCTCACTCTCTCTCAGTGAGATACAGGCTCTGTGTGAAGGGACCTCACTCTCTCTCAGTGAGATACAGTCTCTGTGTGAAGGGTCCTCACTCTCTCAGTGAGATACAGGCTCTGTGTGAAGGGACTCACTCTCTCTCAGTGAGATACAGGCTCTGTGTGAAGGGACCTCACTCTCTCTCAGTGAGATACAGTCTCTGTGTGAAGGGTCCTCACTCTCTCTCAGTGAGATACAGGCTCTGTGTGAAGGGTCCTCACTCTCTCTCAGTGAGATACAGGCTCTGTGTGAAGGGTCCTCACTCTCTCTCAGTGAGATACAGGCTCTGTATGAAGGGACCTCACTCTCTCTCAGTGAGATACAGTCTCTGTGTGAAGGGTCATCTCTCTCAGTGAGATACAGGCTCTGTTGAAGGGTCCACTCTCTCTCAGTGAGATACAGTCTCTGTGTGAAGGGTCCTCACTCTCTCTCAGTGAGATACAGGCTCTGTGTGAAGGGTCCTCACTCTCTCTCAGTGAGATACAGGCTCTGTGTGAAGGGTCAACTCTCTCAGTGAGATACAGGCTCTGTGTGAAGGGTCCACACTCTCTCAGTGAGATACAGGCTCTGTGTGAAGGGTCAACTCTCTCAGTGAGATACAGGCTCTGTGTGAAGGGTCAACTCTCTCAGTGAGATACAGGCTCTGTGTGAAGGGTCACTCTCTCAGTGAGATACAGGCTCTGTGTGAAGGGTCCTCACTCTCTCTCAGTGAGATACAGGCTCTGTGTGAAGGGGTCCTCACTCTCTCTCAGTGAGATACAGTCTCTGTGTGAAGGGTCCTCACTCTCTCTCAGTGAGATACAGGCTCTGTGTGAAGGGTCCTCACTCTCTCTCAGTGAGATACAGGCTCTGTGTGAAGGGTCCTCACTCTCTCTCAGTGAGATACAGTCTCTGTGTGAAGGGTCCTCACTCTCTCTCAGTGAGATACAGTCTCTGTGTGAAGGGTCCTCACTCTCTCTCAGTGAGATACAGGCTCTGTGTGAAGGGTCCTCACTCTCTCTCAGTGAGATACAGGCTCTGTGTGAAGGGTCACTCTCTCTCAGTGAGATACAGGCTCTGTGTGAAGGGTCCTCACTCTCTCTCAGTGAGATACAGGCTCTGTGTGAAGGGCCTCACTCTCTCTCAGTGAGATACAGGCTCTGTGTGAAGGGTCCTCACTCTCTCTCAGTGAGATACAGGCTCTGTGTGAAGGGTCCTCACTCTCTCTCAGTGAGATACAGGCTCTGTGTGAAGGGACCTCACTCTCTCAGTGAGATACAGGCTCTGTGTGAAGGGTCCTCACTCTCTCTCAGTGAGATACAGTCTCTGTGTGAAGGGTCCTCACTCTCTCTCAGTGAGATACAGGCTCTGTGTGAAGGGGCCTCACTCTCTCTCAGTGAGATACAGGCTCTGTGTGAAGGGTCCTCACTCTCTCTCAGTGAGATACAGGCTCTGTGTGAAGGGTCCTCACTCTCTCAGTGAGATACAGGCTCTGTGTGAAGGGTCCTCACTCTCTCTCAGTGAGATACAGTCTCTGTGTGAAGGGTCCTCACTCTCTCTCAGTGAGATACAGTCTCTGTGTGAAGGGTCCTCACTCTCTCTCAGTGAGATACAGTCTCTGTGTGAAGGGTCCTCACTCTCTCTCAGTGAGATACAGGCTCTGTGTGAAGGGTCCTCACTCTCTCTCAGTGAGATCAGGCTCTGTGTGAAGGGTCCTCACTCTCTCTCAGTGAGATACAGGCTCTGTGTGAAGGGTCACACTCTCTCAGTGAGATACAGGCTCTGTGTGAAGGGTCCTCACTCTCTCTCAGTGAGATACAGTCTCTGTGTGAAGGGTCCTCACTCTCTCTCAGTGAGATACAGGCTCTGTGTGAAGGGTCCTCACTCTCTCTCAGTGAGATACAGGCTCTGTGTGAAGGGTCCTCACTCTCTCTCAGTGAGATACAGGCTCTGTGTGAAGGGATCAACTCTCTCTCAGTGAGATACAGTCTCTGTGTGTAGGGACCTCACTCTCTCTCAGTGAGATACAGGCTCTGTGTGAAGGGTCCTCACTCTCTCTCAGTGAGATACAGGCTCTGTGTGAAGGGTCCTCACTCTCTTTCAGTGAGATACAGGCTATGTGTGAAGGGTCACCTCTCTCAGTGAGATACAGTCTCTGTGTGAAGGGTCACCTCTCTCAGTGAGATACAGGCTCTGTGTGAAGGGTCCTCACTCTCTCTCAGTGAGATACAGGCTCTGTGTGAAGGGTCCTCACTCTCTCTCAGTGAGATACAGGCTCTGTGTGAAGGGTCCTCACTCTCTCTCAGTGAGATACAGTCTCTGTGTGAAGGGTCCTCACTCTCTCTCAGTGAGATACAGGCTCTGTGTGAAGGGTCCTCACTCTCTCTCAGTGAGATACAGGCTCTGTGTGAAGGGTCCTCACTCTCTCTCAGTGAGATACAGGCTCTGTGTGAAGGGTCACCTCTCTCAGTGAGATACAGGCTCTGTGTGAAGGGTCAACTCTCTCAGTGAGATACAGGCTCTGTGTGAAGGGTCCTCACTCTCTCTCAGTGAGATACAGTCTCTGTGTGAAGGGTCATCTCTCTCAGTGAGATACAGGCTCTTTGTGAAGGGTCCTCACTCTCTCTCAGTGAGATACAGGCTCTGTGTGAAGGGTCCTCACTCTCTCTCAGTGAGATACAGGCTCTGTGTGAAGGGTCCTCACTCTCTCAGTGAGATACAGGCTCTGTGTGAAGGGTCCTCACTCTCTCTCAGTGAGATACAGGCTCTGTGTGAAGGGTCCTCACTCTCTCTCAGTGAGATACAGTCTCTGTGTGAAGGGTCCTCACTCTCTCTCAGTGAGATACAGGCTCTGTGTGAAGGGTCCTCACTCTCTCTCAGTGAGATACAGTCTCTGTGTGAAGGGTCCTCACTCTCTCTCAGTGAGATACAGGCTCTGTGTGAAGGGTCCTCACTCTCTCTCAGTGAGATACAGGCTCTGTGTGAAGGGTCCTCACTCTCTCTCAGTGAGATACAGGCTCTGTGTGAAGGGTCCTCACTCTCTCTCAGTGAGATACAGGCTCTGTGTGAAGGGTCCTCACTCTCTCTCAGTGAGATACAGGCTCTGTGTGAAGGGTCCTCACTCTCTCTCAGTGAGATACAGTCTCTGTGTGAAGGGTCACTCTCTCTCAGTGAGATACAGTCTCTGTGTGAAGGGTCCTCACTCTCTCTCAGTGAGATACAGGCTCTGTGTGAAGGGTCCTCACTCTCTCTCAGTGAGATACAGGCTCTGTGTGAAGGGTCCTCACTCTCTCTCAGTGAGATACAGGCTCTGTGTGAAGGGTCCTCACTCTCTCAGTGAGATACAGGCTCTGTGTGAAGGGTCCTCACTCTCTCTCAGTGAGATACAGTCTCTGTGTGAAGGGTCCTCACTCTCTCTCAGTGAGATACAGGCTCTGTGTGAAGGGTCCTCACTCTCTCTCAGTGAGATACAGGCTCTGTGTGAAGGGTCCTCACTCTCTCAGTGAGATACAGGCTCTGTGTGAAGGGTCACTCTCTCAGTGAGATACAGGCTCTGTGTGAAGGGTCCTCACTCTCTCTCAGTGAGATACAGTCTCTGTGTGAAGGGTCCTCACTCTCTCTCAGTGAGATACAGGCTCTGTGTGAAGGGACCTCACTCTCTCTCAGTGAGATACAGGCTCTGTGTGAAGGGTCCTCACTCTCTCTCAGTGAGATACAGGCTCTGTGTGAAGGGTCACTCTCTCTCAGTGAGATACAGGCTCTGTGTGAAGGGTCCTCACTCTCTCAGTGAGATACAGTCTCTGTGTGAAGGGTCCTCACTCTCTCTCAGTGAGATACAGTCTCTGTGTGAAGGGTCCTCACTCTCTCTCAGTGAGATACAGGCTCTGTGTGAAGGGTCCTCACTCTCTCTCAGTGAGATACAGGCTCTGTGTGAAGGGTCCTCACTCTCTCTCAGTGAGATACAGGCTCTGTGTGAAGGGTCCTCACTCTCTCTCAGTGAGATACAGTCTCTGTGTGAAGGGTCACTCTCTTCAGTGAGATACAGTCTCTGTGTGAAGGGTCCTCACTCTCTCTCAGTGAGATACAGGCTCTGTGTGAAGGGTCCTCACTCTCTCTCAGTGAGATACAGGCTCTGTGTGAAGGGTCCTCACTCTCTCTCAGTGAGATTCAGTCTCTGTGTGAAGGGCTCACTCTCTCTCAGTGAGATACAGTCTCTGTGTGAAGGGTCCTCACTCTCTCTCAGTGAGATACAGGCTCTGTGTGAAGGTATCATCTCTCTCAGGTGAGATACAGGCTCTGTGTGAAGGATAATCTCTCTCAGTGAGATACAGTCTCTGTGTGAAGGTCCTCACTCTCTCTCAGTGAAGATACAGGCTCTGTGTGAAGGGTCCTCACTCTCTCTCAGTGAGATACAGTCTCTGTGTGAAGGGTCACCTCTCTCCATGGAGATGACAGGCTCTGTGTGAATCACACTCCTCTCTCAGTGAGAGTACAGTCTCTGTGTGAGGGTCTCACTCTCTCTCAGTGAGATACAGGCTCTGTGTGAAGGGTCCTCACTCTCTCTCAGTGAGATACAGGCTCTGTGTGAAGGGTCCTCACTCTCTCTCAGTGAGATACAGGCTCTGTGTGAAGGGACCTCACTCTCTCTCAGTGAGATACAGGCTCTGTGTGAAGGGACACCTCTCTCAGTGAGATACAGGCTCTGTGTGAAGGGTCCTCACTCTCTCTCAGTGAGATACAGGCTCTGTGTGAAGGGTCCTCACTCTCTCTCAGTGAGATACAGGCTCTGTGTGAAGGGTCCTCACTCTCTCAGTGAGATACAGGCTCTGTGTGAAGGGTCCTCACTCTCTCAGTGAGATACAGGCTCTGTGTGAAGGGTCCTCACTCTCTCTCAGTGAGATACAGTCTCTGTGTGAAGGGTCCTCACTCTCTCTCAGTGAGATACAGGCTCTGTGTGAAGGGAACTCTCCTCTCTCAGTGAGATACAGGCTCTGTGTGAGGGTCCTCACTCTCTCTCAGTGAGATACAGTCTCTGTGTGAAGGGACCTCACTCTCTCTCAGTGAGATACAGTCTCTGTGTGAAGGGTCCTCACTCTCTCAGTGAGATACAGGCTCTGTGTGAAGGGTCCTCACTCTCTCTCAGTGAGATACAGTCTCTGTGTGAAGGGTCCTCACTCTCTCTCAGTGAGATACAGGCTCTGTGTGAAGGTCCTCACTCTCTCTCAGTGAGATACAGGCTCTGTGTGAAGGTGTCACCTCTCTCAGTGATACAGGCTCTGTGTGAAGGGTCACTCTCTCAGTGAGATACAGGCTCTGTGTGAAGGGTCCTCACTCTCTCTCAGTGAGATACAGGCTCTGTGTGAAGGGTCCTCACTCTCTCTCAGTGAGATACAGTCTCTGTGTGAAGGGTCCTCACTCTCTCTCAGTGAGATACAGGCTCTGTGTGAAGGGTCTCACTCTCTCTCAGTGAGATACAGTCTCTGTGTGAAGGGTCCTCACTCTCTCTCAGTGAGATACAGGCTCTGTGTGAAGGGTCCTCACTCTCTCTCAGTGAGATACAGGCTCTGTGTGAAGGGTCCTCACTCTCTCTCAGTGAGATACAGGCTCTGTGTGAAGGGTCTCACTCTCTCTCAGTGAGATACAGTCTCTGTGTGAAGGGGTCCTCACTCTCTCTCAGTGAGATACAGGCTCTTGTGTGAAGGGTCTCACTCTCTCTCAGTGAGATACAGTCTCTGTGTGAAGGGTCCTCACTCTCTCTCAGTGAGATACAGTCTCTGTGTGAAGGGTCCTCACTCTCTCTCAGTGAGATACAGGCTCTGTGTGAAGGGTCCTCACTCGCTCTCTGTGAAGTCACCTTTCTCAGTGAGATACAGGCTATGTGTGAAGGGACCTCACTCTCTCTCAGTGAGATACAGGCTCTGTGTGAAGGGTCCTCACTCTCTCTCAGTGAGATACAGTCTCTGTGGAGGTCATCTCTCTCAGTGAGATACAGGCTCTGTGTGAAGGGTCCTCACTCTCTCTCAGTGAGATACAGGCTCTGTGTGAAGGGTCCTCACTCTCTCTCAGTGAGATACAGTCTCTGTGTGAAGGAGACCCACACTCTCTCAGTGAGATACAGGCTCTGTGTGAAGGGTCCTCACTCTCCTCAGTGAGATACAGTCTCTGTTTGAAGGGTCCTCACTCTCTCTCAGTGAGATACAGGCTCTGTGTGAAGGGTCCTCACTCTCTCTCAGTGAGATACAGGCTCTGTGTGAAGGGTCTCACTCTCTCTCAGTGAGATACAGGCTCTGTGTGAAGGGTCCTCACTCTCTCTCAGTGAGATACAGTCTCTGTGTGAAGGGTCCTCACTCTCTCTCATTGAGATACAGTCTCTGTGTGAAGGGTCCTCACTCTCTCTCAGTGAGATACAGGCTCTGTGTGAAGGGTCCTCACTCTCTCTCAGTGAGATACAGGCTCTGTGTGAAGGGTCCTCACTCTCTCTCAGTGAGATACAGTCTCTGTGTGAAGGGTCCACTCTCTCTCAGTGAGATACAGGCTCTGTGTGAAGGGACCTCACTCTCTCTCAGTGAGATACAGGCTCTGTGTGAAGGGTCTCACTCTCTCTCAGTGAGATACAGTCTCTGTGTGAAGGGTCCTCACTCTCTCTCAGTGAGATACAGTCTCTGTGTGAAGGGTCCTCACTCTCTCTCAGTGAGATACAGGCTCTGTGTGAAGGGTCCTCACTCTCTCTCAGTGAGATACAGGCTCTGTGTGAAGGGTCCTCACTCTCTCAGTGAGATACAGGCTCTGTGTGAAGGGTCAACTCTCTCAGTGAGATACAGGCTCTGTGTGAAGGGTCCACTCTCTCTCAGTGAGATACAGTCTCTGTGTGAAGGGTCCTCACTCTCTCTCAGTGAGATACAGTCTCTGTGTGAAGGGTCCTCACTCTCTCTCAGTGAGATACAGTCTCTGTGTGAAGGGCCACCTCTCTCAGTGAGATACAGGCTCTGTGTGAAGGGTCCTCACTCTCTCTCAGTGAGATACAGGCTCTGTGTGAAGGGACCTCACTCTCTCTCAGTGAGATACAGGCTCTGTGTGAAGGGTCCTCACTCTCTCTCAGTGAGATACAGGCTCTGTGTGAAGGGACCTCACTCTCTCTCAGTGAGATACAGGCTCTGTGTGAAGGGTCCTCACTCTCTCTCAGTGAGATACAGCTCTGTGTGAAGGGTCCTCACTCTCTCTCAGTGAGATACAGGCTCTGTGTGAAGGGTCCTCACTCTCTCAGTGAGATACAGTCTCTGTGTGAAGGGTCATCTCTCTCAGTGAGATACAGGCTCTGTGTGAAGGGTCCTCACTCTCTCTCAGTGAGATACAGGCTCTGTGTGAAGGTTCCTCACTCTCTCTCAGTGAGATACAGTCTCTGTGTGAAGGGTCCTCACTCTCTCTCAGTGAGATACAGGCTCTGTGTGAAGGTCCTCACTCTCTCTCAGTGAGATACAGGCTCTGTGTGAAGGGTCCTCACTCTCCTCAGTGAGATACAGGCTCTGTGTGAAGGGACCTCACACTCTCTCAGTGAGATACATGCTCTGTGTGAAGGGTCTCACTCTCTCAGTGAGATACAGGCTCTGTGTGAAGGTCACCTCCTCTCAGTGAGATACAGGCTCTGTGTGAAGGGAGCTCACTCTCTCTCAGTGAGATACAGTCTCTGTGTGAAGGGATCTCACTCTCTCTCAGTGAGATACAGGCTCTGTGTGAAGGGTCACCTCTCTCAGTGAGATACAGGCTCTGTGTGAAGGGTCAACTCTCTCAGTGAGATACAGGCTCTGTGTGAATGGTCCTCACTCTCTCTCAGTGAGATACAGGCTCTGTGTGAAGGGTCCTCACTCTCTCTCAGAGAGATACAGTCTCTGTGTGAAGGGGCCTCACTCTCTCTCAGTGAGATACAGTCTCTGTGTGAAGGGTCCTCACTCTCTCTCAGTGAGATACAGTCTCTGTGTGAAGGGTCCTCACTCTCTCTCAGTGAGATACAGGCTCTGTGTGAAGGGTCTCACTCTCTCAGTGAGATACAGGCTCTGTGTGAAGGTCCTCACTCTCTCTCAGTGAGATGCAGTCTCTGTGTGAAGGGTCCTCACTCTCTCTCAGTGAGATACAGCTCTGTGTGAAGGGTCCTCACTCTCTCTCAGTGAGATACAGTCTCTGTGTGAAGGGTCCTCACTCTCTCTCAGTGAGATACAGTCTCTGTGTGAAGGGCCTCACTCTCTCTCAGTGAGATACAGGCTCTGTGTGAAGGGTCTCACTCTCTCTCAGTGAGATACAGTCTCTGTGTGAAGGGTCCTCACTCTCTCTCAGTGAGATACAGGCTCTGTGTGAAGGGTCCTCACTCTCTCTCAGTGAGATACAGGCTCTGTGTGAAGGGTCCTCACTCTCTTCAGTGAGATACAGGCTCTGTGTGAAGGGTCACACTCTCTCAGTGAGATACAGTCTCTGTGTGAAGGGTCCACTCTCTCTCAGTGAGATACAGTCTCTGTGTGAAGGGTCCTCACTCTCTCTCAGTGAGATACAGGCTCTGTGGTGAAGGGTCCTCACTCTCTCTCAGTGAGATACAGTCTCTGTGTGAAGGGTCCTCACTCTTCTCAGTGAGATACAGGCTCTGTGTGAAGGGTCCTCACTCTCTCTCAGTGAGATACAGGCTCTGTGTGAAGGGTCCTCACTCTCTCAGTGAGATACAGGCTCTGTGTGAAGGGACTCACTCTCTTCAGTGAGATACAGGCTCTGTGTGAAGGGACCTCACTCTCTCTCAGTGAGATACAGGCTCTGTGTGAAGGTCCTCACTCTCTCAGTGAGATACAGGCTCTGTGTGAAGGGCTCACTCTCTCTCAGTGAGATACAGGCTCTGTGTGAAGGGTCACCTCTCCTCAGTGAGATACAGGCTCTGTGTGAAGGTCTCACTCTCTCTCAGTGAGATACAGGCTCTCGTGTGAAGGGTCACCTCTCTCAGTGAGATACAGTCTCTGTGTGAAGGGTCCACTCTCTCTCAGTGAGATACAGGCTCTGTGTGAAGGGTCTCACTCTCTCTCAGTGAGATACAGGCTCTGTGTGAAGGACCTCACTCTCTCTCAGTGAGATACAGGCTCTGTGTGAAGGGTCCTCAGACTCTCTATCAGTGAGATACAGTCTCTGTGTTGAAGGGTCACCTCTCTCAGTGAGATACAGGCTCTGTGTGAAGGGATCCTCACTCTCTCTCAGTGAGATACAGGCTCTGTGTGAAGGGTCCTCACTCTCTCTCAGTGAGATACAGGCTCTGTGTGAAGGGTCCTCACTCTCTCTCAGTGAGATACAGGCTCTGTGTGAGGGTCCTCACTCTCTCTCAGTGAGATACAGGCTCTGTGTGAAGGGTCCTCACTCTCTCTCAGTGAGATACAGTCTCTGTGTGAAGGGTCACCTCTCTCAGTGAGATACAGGCTCTGTGTGAAGGGTCTCACTCTCTCTCAGTGAGATACAGGCTCTGTGTGAAGGTCACTCCTCTCAGTGAGATACAGTCTCTGTGTGAAGGGTCTCACTCTCTCTCAGTGAGATACAGGCTCTGTGTGAAGGGTCCTCACTCTCTCAGTGAGATACAGGCTCTGTGTGAAGGGTCCTCACTCTCTCTCAGTGAGATACAGGCTCTGTGTGAAGGGTCCTCACTCTCTCTCAGTGAGATACAGTCTCTGTGTGAAGGGTCCTCACTCTCTCTCAGTGAGATACAGGCTCTGTGTGAAGGGTCCTCACTCTCTCTCAGTGAGATACAGTCTCTGTGTGAAGGGTCCTCACTCTCTCTCAGTGAGATACAGTCTCTGTGTGAAGGTCCTCACTCTCTCTCAGTGAGATACAGGCTCTGTGTGAAGGGTCCTCACTCTCTCTCAGTGAGATACAGTCTCTGTGTGAAGGGTCCTCACTCTCTCTCAGTGAGATACAGGCTCTGTGTGAAGGGTCCTCACTCTCTCTCAGTGAGATACAGGCTCTGTGTGAAGGGTCCTCACTCTCTCTCAGTGAGATACAGGCTCTGTGTGAAGGGTCCTCACTCTCTCTCAGTGAGATACAGTCTCTGTGTGAAGGGTCATCTCTCTCAGTGAGATACAGGCTCTGTGTGAAGGGTCCTCACTCTCTCTCAGTGAGATACAGTCTCTGTGTGAAGGGTCCTCACTCTCTCTCAGTGAGATACAGGCTCTGTGTGAAGGGTCCTCACTCTCTCTCAGTGAGATACAGGCTCTGTGTGAAGGGTCCTCACTCTCTCAGTGAGATACAGGCTCTGTGTGAAGGGTCCTCACTCTCTCAGTGAGATACAGGCTCTGTGTGAAGGGTCCACTCTCTCCTCAGTGAGATACAGGCTCTGTGTGAAGGGTCCTCACTCTCTCTCAGTGAGATACAGTCTCTGTGTGAAGGGCCTCACTCTCTCTCAGTGAGATACAGGCTCTGTGTGAAGGGTCCTCACTCTCTCTCAGTGAGATACAGGCTCTGTGTGAAGGGTCCTCACTCTCTCTCAGTGAGATACAGTCTCTGTGTGAAGGGACCTCACTCTCTCTCAGTGAGATACAGTCTCTGTGTGAAGGGTCCTCACTCTCTCTCAGTGAGATACAGGCTCTGTGTGAAGGGTCCTCACTCTCTCTCAGTGAGATCAGGCTCTGTGTGAAGGGTCCTCACTCTCTCTCAGTGAGATACAGGCTCTGTGTGAAGGGCCACCTCTCTCAGTGAGATACAGGCTCTGTGTGAAGGATCCCAACTCTCTCTCAGTGAGATACAGTCTCTGTGTGAAGGGACCTCACTCTCTCTCAGTGAGATACAGGCTCTGTGTGAAGGGTCCTCACTCTCTCAGTGAGATACAGGCTCTGTGTGAAGGGTCCTCACTCCTCTCAGTGAGATACAGGCTCTGTGTGAAGGGCTCACCTCTCTCAGTGAGATACAGTCTCTGTGTGAAGGGTCTCACTCTCTCTCAGTGAGATACAGGCTCTGTGTGAAGGGTCCTCACTCTCTCTCAGTGAGATACAGGCTCTGTGTGAAGGGTCCTCACTCTCTCTCAGTGAGATACAGCTCTGTGTGAAGGGACCTCACTCTCTCTCAGTGAGATACAGTCTCTGTGTGAAGGGTCCTCACTCTCTCTCGTGAGATACAGGCTCTGTGTGAAGGGTCCTCACTCTCTCAGTGAGATACAGTCTCTGTGTGAAGGGTCCTCACTCTCTCTCAGTGAGATACAGGCTCTGTGTGAAGGGTCCTCACTCTCTCAGTGAGATACAGGCTCTGTGTGAAGGGACCTCACTCTCTCTCAGTGAGATACAGGCTCTGTGTGAAGGGTCCTCACTCTCTCTCAGTGAGATACAGGCTCTGTGTGAAGGGTCACTCTCTCAGTGAGATACAGCTCTGTGTGAAGGGTCCTCACTCTCTCTCAGTGAGATACAGGCTCTGTTGAAGGGACCTCACTCTCTCTCAGTGAGATACAGTCTCTGTGTGAAGGGTCCTCACTCTCTCTCAGTGAGATACAGGCTCTGTGTGAAGGGTCCTCACTCTCTCAGTGAGATACAGGCTCTGTGTGAAGGGTCCTCATTCTCTCTCAGTGAGATACAGTCTCTGTGTGAAGGGTCCTCACTCTCTCTCAGTGAGATACAGTCTCTGTGTGAAGGGTCCTCACTCTCTCTCACTGAGATACAGGCTCTGTGTGAAGGGTCCTCACTCTCTCTCAGTGAGATACAGGCTAAGTGTGAAGGGACCTCACTCTCTCAGTGAGATACAGGCTCTGTGTGAAGGGTCCTCACTCTCTCAGTGAGATACAGTCTCTGTGTGAAGGGTCTCACTCTCTCTCAGTGAGATACAGTCTCTGTGTGAAGGGTCCTCACTCTCTCAGTGAGATACAGGCTCTGTGTGAAGGGTCCTCACTCTCTCTCAGTGAGATACAGGCTCTGTGTGAAGGGTCCTCACTCTCTCTCAGTGAGATACAGTCTCTGTGTGAAGGGTCCTCACTCTCTCTCAGTGAGATACAGGCTCTGTGTGAAGGGTCCTCACTCTCTCTCAGTGAGATACAGGCTCTGTGTGAAGGGTCCTCACTCTCTCTCAGTGAGATACAGGCTCTGTGTGAAGGGTCCTCACTCTCTCTCAGTGAGATACAGGCTCTGTGTGAAGGGTCACTCTCTCTCAGTGAGATACAGTCTCTGTGTGAAGGGTCCTCACTCTCTCTCAGTGAGATACAGGCTCTGTGTGAAGGTCACCTCTCTCAGTGAGATACAGGCTCTGTGTGAAGGGGCCTCACTCTCTCTCAGTGAGATACAGGCTCTGTGTGAAGGGTCCTCACTCTCTCTCAGTGAGATACAGGCTCTGTGTGAAGGGTCCTCACTCTCTCTCAGTGAGATACAGGCTCTGTGTGAAGGGTCCTCACTCTCTCTCAGTGAGATACAGGCTCTGTGTGAAGGGTCCTCACTCTCTCTCAGTGAGATACAGTCTCTGTGTGAAGGGTCCTCACTCTCTCAGTGAGATACAGGCTCTGTGTGAAGGGTCCTCACTCTCTCTCAGTGAGATACAGTCTCTGTGTGAAGGGTCCTCACTCTCTCTCAGTGAGATACAGGCTCTGTGTGAAGGGTCCTCACTCTCTCTCAGTGAGATACAGGCTCTGTGTGAAGGGTCACCTCTCTCAGTGAGATACAGGCTCTGTGTGAAGGGTCAACTCTCTCAGTGAGATACAGGCTCTGTGTGAAGGGTCCTCACTCTCTCTCAGTGAGATACAGTCTCTGTGTGAAGGGTCAACTCTCTCAGTGAGATACAGGCTCTGTGTGAAGGGTCCTCACTCTCTCTCAGTGAGATACAGGCTCTGTGTGAAGGGTCCTCACTCTCTCTCAGTGAGATACAGTCTCTGTGTGAAGGGTCCTCACTCTCTCAGTGAGATACAGCTCTGTGTGAAGGGTCCTCACTCTCTCTCAGTGAGATACAGGCTCTGTGTGAAGGGTCCTCACTCTCTCTCAGTGAGATACAGGCTCTGTGTGAAGGGCTCACTCTCTCTCAGTGAGATACAGTCTCTGTGTGAAGGGTCCTCACTCTCTCTCAGTGAGATACAGGCTCTGTGTGAAGGGTCCTCACTCTCTCTCAGTGAGATACAGTCTCTGTGTGAAGGGTCCTCACTCTCTCAGTGAGATACAGGCTCTGTGTGAAGGGTCCTCACTCTCTCTCAGTGAGATACAGTCTCTGTGTGAAGGGTCCTCACTCTCTCTCAGTGAGATACAGGCTCTGTGTGAAGGGTCCTCACTCTCTCTCAGTGAGATACAGTCTCTGTGTGAAGGGTCCTCACCTCTCTCAGTGAGATACAGGCTCTGTGTGAAGGGTCCTCACTCTCTCTCAGTGAGATACAGGCTCTGTGTGAAGGGTCCTCACTCTCTCTCAGTGAGATACAGGCTCTGTGTGAAGGGTCCTCACTCTCTCTCAGTGAGATACAGGCTCTGTGTGAAGGGTCCTCACTCTCTCTCAGTGAGATACAGGCTCTGTGTGAAGGGTCCTCACTCTCTCTCAGTGAGATACAGGCTCTGTGTGAAGGGTCCTCACTCTCTCTCAGTGAGATACAGGCTCTGTGTGAAGGGTCCTCACTCTCTCTCAGTGAGATACAGTCTCTGTGTGAAGGGTCCTCACTCTCTCTCAGTGAGATACAGGCTCTGTGTGAAGGGTCCTCTCTTCTCTCAGTGAGATACAGGCTCTGTGTGAAGGGTCTCACTCTCTCTCAGTGAGATACAGGCTCTGTGTGAAGGGTCCTCACTCTCTCAGTGAGATACAGGCTCTGTGTGAAGGACTCACTCTCTCTCAGTGAGATACAGGCTCTGTGTGAAGGGTCCTCACTCTCTCTCAGTGAGATACAGGCTCTGTGTGAAGGGTCCTCACTCTCTCAGTGAGATACAGGCTCTGTGTGAAGGGCTCACCTCTCTCAGTGAGATACAGGCTCTGTGTGAAGGGTCCTCACTCTCTCTCAGTGAGATACAGGCTCTGTGTGAAGGGTCCTCACTCTCTCTCAGTGAGATACAGGCTCTGTGTGAAGGGCCTCACCTCTCTCAGTGAGATACAGGCTCTGTGTGAAGGGTCCTCACTCTCTCTCAGTGAGATACAGGCTCTGTGTGAAGGGTCCTCACTCTCTCAGTGAGATACAGGCTCTGTGTGAAGGGTCCTCACTCTCTCTCAGTGAGATACAGGCTCTGTGTGAAGGGTCCTCACTCTCTCTCAGTGAGATACAGTCTCTGTGTGAAGGGTCCTCACTCTCTCTCAGTGAGATACAGTCTCTGTGTGAAGGGTCCTCACTCTCTCTCAGTGAGATACAGGCTCTGTGTGAAGGGATACAGTCTCTGTGTGAAGGGCCTCACTCTCTCAGTGAGATACAGGCTCTGTGTGAAGGGTCCTCACTCTCTCTCAGTGAGATACAGGCTCTGTGTGAAGGGTCCTCACTCTCTCTCAGTGAGATACAGGCTCTGTGTGAAGGGTCACCTCTCTCAGTGAGATACAGGCTCTGTGTGAAGGGTCACCTCTCTCAGTGAGATACAGGCTCTGTGTGAAGGGTCCTCACTCTCTCTCAGTGAGATACAGTCTCTGTGTGAAGGGTCCTCACTCTCTCTCAGTGAGATACAGGCTCTGTGTGAAGGGTCCTCACTCTCTCTCAGTGAGATACAGTCTCTGTGTGAAGGGTCCTCACTCTCTCTCAGTGAGATACAGGCTCTGTGTGAAGGGTCCTCACTCTCTCTCAGTGAGATACAGGCTCTGTGTGAAGGGTCCTCACTCTCTCTCAGTGAGATACAGGCTCTGTGTGAAGGGTCCACTCTCTCTCAGTGAGATACAGTCTCTGTGTGAAGGGTCCTCACTCTCTCTCAGTGAGATACAGTCTCTGTGTGAAGGGTCCTCACTCTCTCTCAGTGAGATACAGGCTCTGTGTGAAGGGTCCTCACTCTCTCTCAGTGAGATACAGGCTCTGTGTGAAGGGTCCTCACTCTCTCAGTGAGATACAGGCTCTGTGTGAAGGGTCCTCACTCTCTCTCAGTGAGATACAGGCTCTGTGTGAAGGGACCTCACTCTCTCTCAGTGAGATACAGGCTCTGTGTGAAGGGTCACTCTCTCTCAGTGAGATACAGGCTCTGTGTGAAGGGTCCTCACTCTCTCTCAGTGAGATACAGGCTCTGTGTGAAGGGTCTCACTCTCTCTCAGTGAGATACAGTCTCTGTGTGAAGGGTCCTCATCTCTCTCAGTGAGATACAGCTCTGTGTGAAGGGTCACCTCTCTCAGTGAGATACAGGCTCTGTGTGAAGGGTCCTCACTCTCTCTCAGTGAGATACAGGCTCTGTGTGAAGGGACCTCACTCTCTCTCAGTGAGATACAGGCTCTGTGTGAAGGGTCCTCACTCTCTCAGTGAGATACAGGCTCTGTGTGAAGGGTCCTCACTCTCTCAGTGAGATACAGTCTCTGTGTGAAGGGTCCTCTCTTTCTCTCAGTGAGATACAGGCTCTGTGTGAAGGGTCCACCTCTCTCAGTGAGATACAGGCTCTGTGTGAAGGATCCTCACTCTCTCTCAGTGAGATACAGGCTCTGTGTGAAGGGTCCTCACTCTCTCTCAGTGAGATACAGTCTCTGTGTGAAGGGTCCTCACTCTCTCAGTGAGATACAGGCTCTGTGTGAAGGGTCCTCACTCTCTCTCAGTGAGATACAGGCTCTGTGTGAAGGGTCCTCACTCTCTCTCAGTGAGATACAGTCTCTGTGTGAAGGGTCACTCTCTCTCAGTGAGATACAGGCTCTGTGTGAAGGGTCCTCACTCTCTCTCAGTGAGATACAGTCTCTGTGTGAAGGGTCCTCACTCTCTCTCAGTGAGATACAGGCTCTGTGTGAAGGGTCCTCACTCTCTCTCAGTGAGATACAGTCTCTGTGTGAAGGGTCCTCACTCTCTCTCAGTGAGATACAGGCTCTGTGTGAAGGGTCCTCACTCTCTCTCAGTGAGATACAGTCTCTGTGTGAAGGGTCCTCACTCTCTCTCAGTGAGATACAGGCTCTGTGTGAAGGGACCTCACTCTCTCTCAGTGAGATACAGGCTCTGTGTGAAGGGTCACCTCTCTCAGTGAGATACAGTCTCTGTGTGAAGGGTCCTCACTCTCTCTCAGTGAGATACAGGCTCTGTGTGAAGGGTCCTCACTCTCTCTCAGTGAGATACAGTCTCTGTGTGAAGGGTCCTCACTCTCTCTCAGTGAGATACAGGCTCTGTGTGAAGGGTCCTCACTCTCTCAGTGAGATACAGGCTCTGTGTGAAGGGTCCTCACTCTCTCTCAGTGAGATACAGTCTCTGTGTGAAGGGCCCTCACTCTCTCTCAGTGAGATACAGGCTCTGTGTGAAGGGTCCTCACTCTCTCTCAGTGAGATACAGGCTCTGTGTGAAGGGTCCTCACTCTCTCTCAGTGAGATACAGGCTCTGTGTGAAGGGTCTCACTCTCTCTCAGTGAGATACAGGCTCTGTGTGAAGGGTCCTCACTCTCTCAGTGAGATACAGTCTCTGTGTGAAGGGTCCTCACTCTCTCTCAGTGAGATACAGGCTCTGTGTGAAGGGTCCTCACTCTCTCTCAGTGAGATACAGGCTCTGTGTGAAGGGTCCTCACTCTCTCTCAGTGAGATACAGGCTCTGTGTGAAGGGTCCTCACTCTCTCTCAGTGAGATACAGTCTCTGTGTGAAGGTCACTCTCTCTCAGTGAGATACAGGCTCTGTGTGAAGGGTCCTCACTCTCTCTCAGTGAGATACAGGCTCTGTATGAAGGGTCCTCACTCTCTCTCAGTGAGATACAGTCTCTGTGTGAAGGGTCCTCACTCTCTCTCAGTGAGATACAGGCTCTGTGTGAAGGGTCACCTCTCTCAGTGAGATACAGGCTCTGTGTGAAGGGTCCTTCACTCTCTCTCAGTGAGATACAGGCTCTGTGTGAAGGGGCCTCACTCTCTCTCGAGTGAGAACAGGTCTGTTGTGAAGGTCCTCACTCTCTCTCAGTGAGATACAGGCCTCTGTGTGAATGGATCCTCACTCTCTCAGTGAGATACAGCTCTGTGTGAAGGGTCCTCACTCTCTCTCAGTGAGATTCAGGCTCTGTGTGAAAGGTCACTCCTCTCAGTGAGATACAGGCTCTGTGTGAAGGTCCTCACTCTCTCTCAGTGAGATACAGGCTCTGTGTGAAGGGTCTCACTCTCTCTCAGTGAGATACAGTCTCTGTGTGAAGGGTCCCTCACTCTCTCTCAGTGAGATACAGGCTCTGTGTGAAGGGACCTCACTCTCCTCAGTGAGATACAGTCTCTGTGTGAAGGGTCCTCACTCTCTCTCAGTGAGATACAGGCTCTGTGCTGAAAGGTCCTCACTCTCCTCAGTGAGATACAGTCTCTGTGTGAAAGGGTCCTCACTCTCTCTCAGTGAGATACAGTCTCTGTGTGAAGGGTCCTCACTCTCTCTCAGTGAGATACAGTCTCTGTGTGAAGGGTCCTCACTCTCTCTCAGTGAGATACAGTCTCTGTGTGAAGGGATCTCACTCTCTCTCAGTGAGATACAGGCTCTGTGTGAAGGGTCCTCACTCTCTCTCAGTGAGATACAGGCTCTGTGTGAAGGGTCTCACTCTCTCAGTGAGATACAGTCTCTGTGTGAAGGGTCTCACTCTCTCTCAGTGAGATACAGGCTCTGTGTGAAGGGTCCTCACTCTCTCAGTGAGATACAGGCTCTGTGTGAAGGGTCCTCACTCTCTCTCAGTGAGATACAGTCTCTGTGTGAAGGGTCCTCACTCTCTCTCAGTGAGATACAGGCTCTGTGTGAAGGGTCCTCACTCTCTCTCAGTGAGATACAGTCTCTGTGTGAAGGGTCCCCTCTCTCAGTGAGATACAGTGTCTGTGTGAAGGGCCTCACTCTCTCTCAGTGAGATACAGTCTCTGTGTGAAGGGTCCTCACTCTCTCTCAGTGAGATACAGGCTCTGTGTGAAGGGTCCTCCTCTCTCTCAGTGAGATACAGGCTCTGTGTGAAGGGTCCACACTCTCTCAGTGAGATACAGGTCTGTGTGAAGGGTCCTCACTCTCTCAGTGAGATACAGGCTCTGTGTGAAGGGTCCTCACTCTTCTCAGTGAGATACAGTCTCTGTGTGAAGGGTCCTCACTCTCTCAGTGAGATACAGCTCTGTGTGGAAGGGGCCTCACTCTCTCTCAGTGAGATACAGTCTCTGTGTGAAGGGTCCTCACTCTCTCAGTGAGATACAGCTCTGTGTGAAGGGTCCTCACCTCTCTCAGGGAGATACAGGCGCTGTGTGAAGGGTCCTCACTCTCTCTCAGTGAGATACAGTCTCTGTGTGAAGGGTCCTCACTTCTCTCCGTGAGATACAGCTCTTGTGTGAAGGGTCCTCACTCTCTCTCTCAGTGAGAGCTACAGTCTATGTGTGAAGGGCTCACACTCTCTCAGTGAGATACAGGCTCTGTGTGAAGGGTCCTCCTCTCTTCAGTGAGATACAGGCTCTGTGTGAAGGGCTCACTCTCTCTCAGTGAGATACAGTCTCTGTGTGAAGGGTCCTCACTCTCTCTCAGTGAGATACAGGCTCTGTGTGAAGGGTCCTCACTCCTTCTCAGTGAGATACAGTCTCTGTGTGAAGGGTCCTCACTCTCTCTCAGTGAGATACAGTCTCTGTGTGAAGGGTCCTCACTCTCTCTCAGTGAGATACAGGCTCTGTGTGAAGGGTCCTCACTCTCTCTCAGTGAGATACAGGCTCTGTGTGAAGGGTCTCACTCTCTCTCAGTGAGATACAGGCTATGTGTGAAGGGTCACCTCTCTCAGTGAGATACAGGCTCTGTGTGAAGGGTCCTCACTCTCTCTCAGTGAGATACAGGCTCTGTGTGAAGGGTCCTCACTCTCTCTCAGTGAGATACAGGCTCTGTGTGAAGGGTCCTCACTCTCTCTCAGTGAGATACAGGCTCTGTGTGAAGGGTCCTCACTCTCTCTCAGTGAGATACAGGCTCTGTGTGAAGGGTCCTCACTCTCTCAGTGAGATACAGGCTCTGTGTGAAGGGTCTCACTCTCTCAGTGAGATACAGGCTCTGTGTGAAGGGTCACTCTCTCTCAGTGAGATACAGGCTCTGTGTGAAGGGTCCTCACTCTCTCTCAGTGAGATACAGTCTCTGTGTGAAGGGTCCTCACTCTCTCTCAGTGAGATACAGGCTCTGTGTGAAGGGTCCTCACTCTCTCAGTGAGATACAGTCTCTGTGTGAAGGGTCCTCACTCTCTCTCAGTGAGATACAGTCTCTGTGTGAAGGGTCCTCACTCTCTCTCAGTGAGATACAGTCTCTGTGTGAAGGGTCCACTCTCTCTCAGTGAGATACAGGCTCTGTGTGAAGGGTCCACTCTCTCTCAGTGAGATACAGGCTCTGTGTGAAGGGTCCTCACTCTCTCTCAGTGAGATACAGGCTCTGTGTGAAGGGTCCTCACTCTCTCTCAGTGAGATACAGGCTCTGTGTGAAGGGTCCTCACTCTCTCTCAGTGAGATACAGGCTCTGTGTGAAGGGTCTCACTCTCTCTCAGTGAGATACAGTCTCTGTGTGAAGGGTCCTCACTCTCTCTCAGTGAGATACAGGCTCTGTGTGAAGGAACTTACTCTCTCTCAGTGAGATACAGGCTCTGTGTGAAGGGTCCTCACTCTCTCTCAGTGAGATACAGGCTCTGTGTGAAGGGTCCTCACTCTCTCAGTGAGATACAGGCTCTGTGTGAAGGGTCCTCACTCTCTCTCAGTGAGATACAGGCTCTGTGTGAAGGGTCCTCACTCTCTCTCAGTGAGATACAGTCTCTGTGTGAAGGGTCCTCACTCTCTCTCAGTGAGATACAGTCTCTGTGTGAAGGGTCCTCACTCTCTCTCAGTGAGATACAGGCTCTGTGTGAAGGGACCTCACTCTCTCTCAGTGAGATACAGTCTCTGTGTGAAGGGTCCTCACTCTCTCAGTGAGATACAGTCTCTGTGTGAAGGGTCCTCACTCTCTCTCAGTGAGATACAGTCTCTGTGTGAAGGGTCCTCACTCTCTCAGTGAGATACAGTCTCTGTGTGAAGGGTCCTCACTCTCTCTCAGTGAGATACAGGCTCTGTGTGAAGGGACCTCACTCTCTCTCAGTGAGATACAGTCTCTGTGTGAAGGGTCCTCACTCTCTCTCAGTGAGATACAGGCTCTGTGTGAAGGGTCCTCACTCTCTCTCAGTGAGATACAGGCTCTGTGTGAAGGGTCTCACTCTCTCTCAGTGAGATACAGTCTCTGTGTGAAGGGTCCTCACTCTCTCTCAGTGAGATACAGGCTCTGTGTGAAGGGTCCTCACTCTCTCAGTGAGATACAGGCTCTGTGTGAAGGGTCCTCACTCTCTCTCAGTGAGATACAGGCTCTGTGTGAAGGGTCACCTCTCTCAGTGAGATACAGGCTCTGTGTGAAGGGTCACCTCTCTCAGTGAGATACAGGCTCTGTGTGAAGGGTCCTCACTCTCTCTCAGTGAGATACAGGCTCTGTGTGAAGGGTCCTCACTCTCTCTCAGTGAGATACAGTCTCTGTGTGAAGGGTCCTCACTCTCTCTCAGTGAGATACAGGCTCTGTGTGAAGGGTCCTCACTCTCTCTCAGTGAGATACAGGCTCTGTGTGAAGGGTCCTCACTCTCTCTCAGTGAGATACAGGCTCTGTGTGAAGGGTCCTCACTCTCTCTCAGTGAGATACAGGCTCTGTGTGAAGGGTCCTCACTCTCTCTCAGTGAGATACAGTCTCTGTGTGAAGGGTCACTCTCTCTCAGTGAGATACAGTCTCTGTGTGAAGGGTCCTCACTCTCTCTCAGTGAGATACAGGCTCTGTGTGAAGGGTCCTCACTCTCTCTCAGTGAGATACAGGCTCTGTGTGAAGGGTCCTCACTCTCTCTCAGTGAGATACAGTCTCTGTGTGAAGGGTCATCTCTCTCAGTGAGATACAGGCTCTGTGTGAAGGGTCCTCACTCTCTCTCAGTGAGATACAGTCTCTGTGTGAAGGGTCCTCACTCTCTCTCAGTGAGATACAGGCTCTGTGTGAAGGGTCTCACTCTCTCTCAGTGAGATACAGTCTCTGTGTGAAGGGTCCTCACTCTCTCTCAGTGAGATACAGGCTCTGTGTGAAGGGACCTCACTCTCTCTCAGTGAGATACAGTCTCTGTGTGAAGGGTCCTCACTCTCTCTCAGTGAGATACAGGCTCTGTGTGAAGGGACCTCACTCTCTCTCAGTGAGATACAGGCTCTGTGTGAAGGGTCACCTCTCTCAGTGAGATACAGTCTCTGTGTGAAGGGTCCTCACTCTCTCTCAGTGAGATACAGGCTCTGTGTGAAGGGTCCTCACTCTCTCTCAGTGAGATACAGTCTCTGTGTGAAGGGTCCTCACTCTCTCTCAGTGAGCTACAGGCTCTGTGTGAAGCGTCCTCACTCTCTCAGTGAGATACAGGCTCTGTGTGAAGCGTCCTCACTCTCTCTCAGTGAGATACAGTCTCTGTGTGAAGGGTCCTCACTCTCTCTCAGTGAGATACAGGCTCTGTGTGAAGGGTCCTCACTCTCTCTCAGTGAGATACAGGCTCTGTGTGAAGGGTCCTCACTCTCTCTCAGTGAGATACAGGCTATGTGTGAAGGGTCACCTCTCTCAGTGAGATACAGGCTCTGTGTGAAGGGTCAACTCTCTCAGTGAGATACAGGCTCTGTGTGAAGGGTCCTCACTCTCTCTCAGTGAGATACAGTCTCTGTGTGAAGGGTCATCTCTCTCAGTGAGATACAGGCTCTGTGTGAAGGGTCCTCACTCTCTCTCAGTGAGATACAGGCTCTGTATGAAGGGACCTCACTCTCTCTCAGTGAGATACAGTCTCTGTGTGAAGGGTCCTCACTCTCTCAGTGAGATACAGGCTCTGTGTGAAGGGTCCTCACTCTCTCTCAGTGAGATACAGGCTCTGTGTGAAGGGTCCTCACTCTCTCTCAGTGAGATACAGGCTCTGTGTGAAGGGTCACTCTCTCTCAGTGAGATACAGTCTCTGTGTGAAGGGTCCTCACTCTCTCTCAGTGAGATACAGTCTCTGTGTGAAGGGTCCTCACTCTCTCTCAGTGAGATACAGTCTCTGTGTGAAGGGTCCTCCTCTCTCAGTGAGATACAGGCTCTGTGTGAAGGGTCCTCACTCTCTCTCAGTGAGATACAGGCTCTGTGTGAAGGGTCACCTCTCTCAGTGAGATACAGGCTCTGTGTGAAGGGTCCTCACTCTCTCTCAGTGAGATACAGGCTCTGTGTGAAGGGTCCTCACTCTCTCTCAGTGAGATACAGGCTCTGTGTGAAGGGTCCTCACTCTCTCTCAGTGAGATACAGTCTCTGTGTGAAGGGTCCTCACTCTCTCTCAGTGAGATACAGTCTCTGTGTGAAGGGTCCTCACTCTCTCTCAGTGAGATACAGGCTCTGTGTGAAGGGTCCTCACTCTCTCTCAGTGAGATACAGGCTCTGTGTGAAGGGTCCTCACTCTCTCTCAGTGAGATACAGTCTCTGTGTGAAGGGTCCTCACTCTCTCTCAGTGAGATACAGGCTCTGTGTGAAGGGTCCTCACTCTCTCTCAGTGAGATACAGGCTCTGTGTGAAGGGTCCTCACTCTCTCTCAGTGAGATACAGTCTCTGTGTGAAGGGTCATCTCTCTCAGTGAGATACAGTCTCTGTGTGAAGGGTCCTCACTCTCTCTCAGTGAGATACAGGCTCTGTGTGAAGGGTCCTCACTCTCTCTCAGTGAGATACAGTCTCTGTGTGAAGGGTCATCTCTCTCAGTGAGATACAGGCTCTGTGTGAAGGGTCCTCACTCTCTCTCAGTGAGATACAGGCTCTGTGTGAAGGGACCTCACTCTCTCTCAGTGAGATACAGGCTCTGTGTGAAGTGTCCTCACTCTCTCTCAGTGAGATACAGTCTCTGTGTGAAGGGTCACCTCTCTCAGTGAGATACAGGCTCTGTGTGAAGGGTCCTCACTCTCTCTCAGTGATATACAGTCTCTGTGTGAAGGGTCCTCACTCTCTCTCAGTGAGATACAGGGTCTGAGTGAAGGGTTCTCACTCTCTCTCAGTGAGATACAGTCTCTGTGTGAAGGGTCCTCACTCTCTCTCAGTGAGATACAGGCTCTGTGTAAAGGGACCTCACTCTCTCTCAGTGAGATACAGTCTCTGTGTGAAGGGTCCTCACTCTCTCTCAGTGAGATACAGGCTATGTGTGAAGGGACCTCACTCTCTCTCAGTGAGATACAGGCTCTGTGTGAAGGGTCACCTCTCTCAGTGAGATACAGTCTCTGTGTGAAGGGTCCTCACTCTCTCTCAGTGAGATACAGGCTCTGTATGAAGGGACCTCACTCTCTCTCAGTGAGATACAGTCTCTGTGTGAAGGGTCCTCACTCTCTCTCAGTGAGCTACAGGCTCCGTGTGAAGCGTCCTCACTCTCTCAGTGAGATACAGGCTCTGTGTGAAGTGTCCTCACTCTCTCTCAGTGAGATACAGTCTCTGTGTGAAGGGTCCTCACTCTCTCTCAGTGAGATACAGGCTCTGTGTGAAGGGTCCTCACTCTCTCTCAGTGAGATACAGGCTATGTGTGAAGGGTCACCTCTCTCAGTGAGATACAGGCTCTGTGTGAAGGGTCAACTCTCTCAGTGAGATACAGGCTCTGTGTGAAGGGTCCTCACTCTCTCTCAGTGAGATACAGTCTCTGTGTGAAGGGTCAACTCTCTCAGTGAGATACAGGCTCTGTGTGAAGGGTCCTCATTCTCTCTCAGTGAGATACAGGCTCTGTATGAAGGGTCCTCACTCTCTCTCAGTGAGATACAGTCTCTGTGTGAAGGGTCCTCACTCTCTCAGTGAGATACAGTCTCTGTGTGAAGGGGCCTCACTCTCTCTCAGTGAGATGCAGGCTCTGTGTGAAGGGTCCTCACTCTCTCTCAGTGAGATACAGGCTCTGTGTGAAGGGCCAATCTCTCTCAGTGAGATACAGTCTCTGTGTGAAGGGTCCTCAATCTCTCTCAGTGAGATACAATCACTGTGTGAAGGGTCCTCACTCTCTCTCAGTGAGATACAGTCTCTGTGTGAAGGGTCCCCTCTCTCAGTGAGATACAGGCTCTGTGTGAAGGACCCTCACTCTCTCTCAGTGAGATACAGTGTCTGTGTGATGGGGCCTCACTCTCTCTCAGTGAGATACAGTCTCTGTGTGAAGGGACCTCACTCTCTCTCAGTGAGATACAGTGTCTGTGTGATGGGGCCTCACTCTCTCTCAGTGAGATACAGGCTCTGTGTGAAGGGCCCTCACTCTCTCTCAGTGAGATACAGGCTCTGTGTGAAGGGTCCTCACTCTCTCTCAGTGATAAACAGTCTCTGTGTGAAGGGTCCTCACTCTCTCTCAGTGAGATACAGTCTCTGTGTGAAGGGTCCTCACTCTCTCTCAGTGAGATACAGGCTCTGTGTGAAGGGATACCTCTCTCAGTGAGATACAGGCTCTGTGTGAAGGGTCCTCACTCTCTCTCAGTGAGATACAGGCTCTGTGTGAGGGGACCTCACTCTCTCTCAGTGAGATACAGTCTCTGTGTGAAGGGTCCTCACTCTCTCTCAGTGAGATACAGGCTCTGTGTGAAGGGTCACCTCTCTCAGTGAGATACAGGCTCTGTGTGAAGGAGCCTCACTCTCTCTCAGTGAGATACACTCTCTGTGTGAAGGGTCCTCACTCTCTCTCAGTGAGATACAGGCTCTGTGTGAAGGGACCTCATTCTCTCTCAGTGAGTAGGCGATTCGGCCCCTCGAGCCTGCTCCGCCATTCGATGAGATCATGGCTGATCATCCAAACTCAGTACCCTGTACCTGCCTTCTCCCCATATCCCTTGATACCTTTAGCCTTAAGAATATATCTAACTCATTCTTGAATATATTTAATGACTTGGCCTCAACTATCTTCTGTGGTAAAGAATTCCACAGGTTCACCACTCTCTGGGTGAAGAAATTCTTCCTCATTTCTGTCCTAAACGGCTTACCCCTTATCCTTAGATTATGACCCCTGGTTCTGGACTCTCCGACCATCAGAAACATTCTTCCTGCATCTAGTTTGTCCAGACCTGTCAGAATTTTATATGTTTCGATGAGATCCCCTCTCATTCTTCTATACTCCAGCGAGTATAAGCCCAATCGACCCAATCTCTCCTCATATGTCATTCCTGCCATCCCAGGTATCAGCCTTGTGAATCTTCGCTGAACTCCTTCCATGGCAAGAACATCCTTCCTCAGATAAGGCGACCAAAACTGCACACAATACTCAAGGTGTGGTCTCACCAAGGCCCTGTACAACTGCAGCAGGACATCCCTGTTCCTATACTCAAACCCTTTCGCTAGGGTACTCACCTGATAGATCCAAAACGCACCCTACCGCATCAGCGGACTCGCGAAGACTGACCAGAGACGCAGGTGAAGTCCTCTACCGCGTACGGGGTACGGCAGACACTAACCGCCAGAAACAGCGAACCCCAAAACCGCGATTTAGCCCAACTGTCAAAGGATTGGTGAGCATTATCCCTGGTCCTTCAAACCCTAACTTAGCTGGTAAAGTGGGGTTGGGAGGGGTGAAGTATTGTTCTACTGTCATTTCCCTCACTTCTACTGAAGTGTTCCCCACCTTTAGAGTGTTAAGAGTGTTGTCATTTGTGTTTTTACCTTTTGAATGAAGATTGAAGTTCTTTTCATCAAACTGAGTTGTCTGATGCACCTTTTGTCACAACCCCCAAATAAGTCCAAGGTCTCGAACCAAGGGAGTAGGAGCGATTCGAATCGCTCAAAAGTCAGAAGCAAAGCTGACACAAACCACCACCCCCTACAATGAGATACCGTGATACAGACTCTGTGATCATAGTGTTATCTTCATTCTGTCAGTTGAACTTTTACACCAACTTTTACCTGGAACTTCCAACGTATAAGAACAGAATGTCCATCAGCACACACTAACAGCAATCATCAGATAAAAGTACAGAGGTTGGAGAAGCTGGGATTGTTCTCCTTGGAGCAGAGAAGATTAAGGGGAGATTGACCAGAATGGTACCAGGGATGAGGGACTTCAGTGATGTGGAGAGACTGGAGAAGCTGGAGTTGTTCTCCTTAGAGCAGAGAAGGTTAAGGGGAGATTGACCAGAATGGTACCAGGGATGAGGGACTTCAGTGATGTGGAGAGACTGGAGAAGCTGGGATTGTTCTCCTTAGAGCAGAGAAGGTTAAGGTGAGATTGACCAGAATGATACCAGGGATGAGGGACTTCAGTGATGTGGAGAGACTGGAGAAGCTGGGATTGTTCTCCTTCGAGCAGAGAAGGTTAAGGGGAGATTGACCAGAATGATACCAGGGATGAGGGACTTCAGTGATGTGGAGAGACTGGAGAAGCTGGGGTTGTTCTCCTTCGAGCAGAGAAGGTTAAGGGGAGATTTAATAGAGGTGTTCAAATCATGAAGGGTTTTGATGGAGTAAATAAGGAGAAACTGTTTCCAGTGACAGGAGGGTGGGTAACCAGAGGACACAGATTGAAGATAATCGGCAAAAGAACCAGAGGGGGAGATGAGGAAACATTTCTTTCCGCAGCGAGTTGTTGTGATCTGGAACGCGCTGCCTGAAAGGGCGGTGGAAGCAGATTCAATAGTAACTTTCAAAAGGGGAATTGGAGAAATACTTGAAGGGGAAAAATCAGGGCTACGGGGAACGAGCGAGGGGGAGTGGGATTAAATGGAGAACTCGATCAAAGAGCCGGCACAGGCTCGATGGGCCGAATGGCCTCCTCCTGTGCTGTCTCACTCTATGATTCTTAGTGTTACTTGGCCACTGAGAATGTGGGTGCATCTTCCTTACCTTTTACAGTTAACCCCACGGGCTCACTCTGTGGTGACTTTGCCCAGGTGCTGTTATTCTCGAAGTATTTTTCATATTTACAGGTGTAGTCGATGCGACCGTTCGACGGTTTGTCTTCAACATGCTTAAAGATGGCGGTGTTGTCTACTTCACTGAAATATCCAATGTTCCCACTTTCATTAACTCTGTTGAACTGAACATTGGATCTGGTGTGAGGGAAACGACAGGTGAGTGAAAATTCCTCTCCCGGTAGAATAAGATCCCAAGGAGGATCCAGAGACAGGGTCGGCTTGGCTAAGGTAGCTGAAGAATAAAAAGTAGATATCAGACACGGTGGGCTTGATGCAACCGTTCTTGAGCAGGCCTCATATTGAAATCAAAACAGAAAATGCTGGAGACACTCAGCAGGTCATCCAGCATCCGTGGAGAGCGAGAAACAGAGTCAACGGTTCAGGTCGATGACCCTTCGTTAGTACGGCAACAAGTTAGAGATGTGACAGGGTTTCAAGTGAGTGCAGAGGCAGGGAAAAGGGGGAGGGGAGGAAATGGTAGGACACTGAGAAGCGCAGAGGATCAGAGGGACCTTGGAGTGCATGTCCACAGATCCCTGAAGGTCGCAGGACAGCTAGATAAGGAGGTTAAGAAGCCATACGGGATACTTGCCTTTATTAGCCGTGGCATAGAATACAAGAGTGGGGAGGTTATGCTTGAACTGTATAAAACACTAGTTAGGCCGCAGCTAGAGTACTGCGTGCAGTTCTGGTCACCACATTACAGGAAGGATGTGATTGCACTAGAGAGGGTACAGAGGAGATTTATGAGGATGTTGCCTGGGCTGGGGAATTTTAGCTATGAGGAAAGATTGGAGAGGCTGGGGTTGTTTTCTTTGGAACAGAGGAGGCTGAGGGGAGATTTAATTGAGGTGTATAAAACTGGAGTATTGTGTACAGTTTTGGTCTCCTTACCTAAGGAAGGATATACTTGCCATAGAGGGAGTGCAACGAAGGTTCACCAGACTGATGGGGGGATTGACCTATGAGGAGAGATTGAGTAGACTAGGCCAATATTCTCTGGAGTTTAGAAGAATGAGAGGTGATCTCATTGAAACATACAAAATTCTTACAGGGCTTGACAGGGTAGATGCAGGGAGGATGTTTCCCCTGACTGGGGGGGTCTAGAACCAGGGGTCACAGTCTCAGGATACGGGGTAGAACATTTAGGACTGAGATGAGCAGGAATTTCATCACTCAGAGGGTGGTGAACCTGTGGAATTCTCTACCCCAGAAGGCTGTGGAGGCCAAGTCACTGAATATATTTAAGAAGGAGATAGATAGATTTCTAGACACAAAAGGCATCAAGGGGTATGGGGAGAGAGCGGGAATATGGTATTGAGATAGAGGATCAGCCATGATCATATTGAATGGCGGAGCAGGCTCGAAGGCCCGAATGGCCGACTCCTGCTCCTATTTTTCTATGTTTCTGTGTTAAAATTAGCCCCATTCGCTGCTTGAATGTGTTTTCTGAATTAATTGTTCCTGAGACAGTGAGAGTGCTGCCCAGACACGACACTTGTACACACAAGGTTCCCAGGAGACTCCCAATAGACTGATACAGATGAGGAGCCTGGAGTGGGACATTGTAGAAACCATCTGGACAGCTACATCTGCAATCTGCTGAATTATGTTGCCCTTGATGTCAGCTGTGCCTCAGTGGGTAGCACCCTCACCTCTGAGTCAGGAGGCTGTGGGTCATTCTCCCACTCCAGGGACTCGAGCACATAAATCCAGGCCCACACTCCCCGGTGCCAGTACTGAGGGAGCGCTGCACTGTCGGAGGTAGATGTATATACTCTAGGACTCGAGCCCCATAATCCAGGCCCACACTCCCCGGTGCCAGTACTGAGGGAGTGCTGCACTGTCGGAGGTAGATGTATATACTCTGGGACTCGAGCTCCATAATCCAAGCCCACACTCCCAGTGCTGAGGGAGCGCTGCACTGTCGGAGGTGCCATCTTTCGGATGAGACGTTAAACCGAGGCCCGGTCTGCTCTCTCAGGTGGATGTAAAAGATCCCACGGCCTCTATTGGAAGAAGAGCAGGGGGGGAGTTCTCCCCAGTGTCTTGGGGCCAATATTTATTCCTCAACCAACATCTCAAAAACAGATGATCCGTTCGTTATCACATTGCTGTTTGTGGGAGCTTGCTGTGCGCAAATTGGCTGCCACGTTTCCCACAATACAACACTGACTCCACTTCAAAAATAGTAATTCTTTGGCTGTAACATGCCGGTGGTCGTGAAAGGTGCTATATAAATGCAAATCTTTCTAATAAAGAGCCCATGGGATCCAGGGCAACTTGGCACATTGGATCCAGGGCAATTTGGCACATTGGATCCAAAATTGGCTTAGTGGCAGGAGGCAGAGGGTGATGGTCGAAGGTTGTTTTTGTGACTGGAAGCCTGTGTCCAGTGGTGTACCACAGGGATCGGTGCTGGGTCCTTTGCTGTTTGTGGTGTACATTAATGATTTAGATATGAATGTAGGAGGTACGATCAGTAAGTTCGCAGATGACACGGAAATTGGTGGGGTGGTAAATAGCGAGGAGGGAAGCCTCAGGCTACAGGACGATATAGACGGGTTGGTCAGATGGGCAGAACAGTGGCAAATGGAATTTAACCCTGAAAAGTGTGAGGTGATGCATTTTGGGAGGATTAAGAAGGCAAGGGAATACACAATGAATGGTCGGACCCGACGAAGGACAGAGGATCAGAGGGACCTTGGTGTGCATGTACATAGATCCCTGAAGGCAGCAGGACAGGTAGATAAGGTGGTTAAAAAAGGCATATGGGATACTTGCCTTCATTAGCCGAGGCATAGAATATAAGAGCAGGGAGGTTATGATGGAGCTGTACAAAACGCTAGTTAGGCCACAGCTGGAATACTGTGTGCAGTTCTGGTCGCCACACTATAGGAAGGATGTTTTTGCATTGGAGAGGGTGCAGAGGAGATTCACCAGGATGTTACCTGGGCTGCAGCACTTCAGCTATGAAGAGAGACTGGACAGGCTGGGGTTGTTTTCCTTAGAGCAGAGAAGGCTGAGGGGGGGACCTGTTTGAGGTGTACAAAATTATGAGGGGCATAGATAGGGTAGATAGAAAGGAACTTTTCCCCTTAGTAGAGGGGTCAATAACCAGGGGGCATAGATTCAAGGTAAGGGGCAGGAGGTTTAGAGGGGATTTGAGGAAAAACTTTTTCACCCAGAATGTGGTTGGAATCTGGAACTCACTGCCTGAAATGGTGGTAGAGGCAGGAACCCTCACAACATTCAAGAAGCATTTAGATGAGCACTTGAAACGCCATAGCATACAAGGCTACGGACCAAGTGTTGGGAAAATGGAGTTAGAATAGACAGGGCTTGATGGCCGGCGCGGACACGATGGGCCGAAGGGCATCTTTCTGTGCTGTATAACTCCAGCCAGGGGGAAACAAGCTCTCAGCATCTACCCTGTCAATTAAACCACGATTGAGTCTGCCTCCACCACCCTCTCAGAAAGCGCATTCCAGATCCTCACCACTCGCTGCGTAAAAAAGTGTTTCCTCATGTCACCTTTGGTTCTTTTGCCACTCACCTTAAATCTGTGTCCTCTGGTTCTCGACCCATCTGCCAATGGGAACAGTTTCTCTCTCTCTACTCTGTCCAGACCCCTCATGATTTTGAACACCTCTATCAAATCTCCTCTTAACCTTCTCTGCTCTAAGGAGAACAACCCCAGCTTTTCCAGTCTCTCCACGTCACTGAAGTCCCTCATCCCTGGTACCATTCTGGTCCATCTCCCCTTAACCTTCTCTGCTCTAAGGAGAACAATCCCAACTTCTCCAGTCTATCCACATCACTGAAGTCCCTCATCCCTGGTACCATTCTGGTCAATCTCCTCTCAACCTTCTCTGCTCTAAGCAGAACAACCCCAGCTTCTCCAGTCTCTCCACATCACTGAAGTCCCTCATCCCTAGTACCATTCTGGTCAATCTCCCCCTTAACCTTCTCTGCTCTAAGCAGAACAACCCCAGCTTCTCCAGTCTCTCCACATCACTGAAGTCCCTCATCCCTAGTACCATTCTGGTCAATCTCCCCCTTAACCTTCTCTGCTCCAAGGAGAACAATCCCAGCTTCTCCAGTCTCTCCACATCACTGAAGTCCCTCATCCCTGGTACCATTCTGGTCAATCTCCCCTTAACCTTCTCTGCTCTAAGGAGAACAATCCCAGCTTCTCCAGTCTCTCCACATCACTGAAGTCCCTCATCCCTGGTACCATTCTGGCCAATCTTTCCTGCACCCTCTCTGAGGCCTTCACATCCTTCCTATAGTGCGGTGTCCAGAATGGGACACGATTTCGATTTAATGGTTCCAGTCACTGATAAATCTCAGCATTTAAAATATAAAATAATTCCTCACGGCTTTAGATTTAAAATACCTTCATCGTCAATCTAACAAGCCCCCTGCTTTATTCAATTCAATACAATGGCGGCCACGATAAGATACAGCGCGGGAGGTGGACTTTCGGCCCATCGTGCCTTTGCCGGCTCTTTGAGAGATCGGTCCAATCAGTCCTGTAAATGTTTCCTTTATTTATTTCACCTTTGACTCTTGAAAATTAGCAGTCAAAGCTATCAACGATTATGAGTCATTATTAATGTTTGATATCGCTTTAGAAATAACCGCTGAATATGGAGTTGATAATCTGTTACGTCATATCGGAGCAAAGATACCCAGTGATGTAAGAACACTACTAGGCACTTGGTCTAAGCGTTAAACAAAGCTTTAATCAACTGTTTTACAACATGGAGATCTAGTTGTGTCCTTCAATAGTTCCAGTTAAGGAATGTCCTCACAAGCTGGGCACATGCCCGAGTATTTATACTCTCCCTGGACAGCGCCACCTGCAGGCCGCCCAGTGTTATGTCATAAGTCATGCATGACAAGATTCATGTCGCCCAGTATAACTTGACGAGAATGACGGGATCTCTGCAGTTCTGAGTTTGTCATTCACCGATATTGGTAATTCCTCTCATTCTCGAGTGAAGTTATTCATGGGCACGAGACTTTATTTGAATGCTAGATACTCACGGTTTTCATCTTTGTGGCCATCAAGCGAGGATACTGGAATGGAACACAGAGAGAGGGGAACAAAACAGAGAAGAGATCCGTCAGAGAACAGCGGACAAAATCATTTTTTTAACGCCGCGAGTTGTTGTGATCTGGAACGCGCGGCCTGAAAGGGCGGTGGAAGCAGATTCAACAGTAACTTTCCAAAGGGAATCGGATAAATACTTCAAGAGGAAAAATCTCAGAGCTATGAGAAGGAATATAGGCAATATACACTTAATGGCACAGTTTTAAAGAGTGTGCAGGGACAGAGGGACCTGGGAGTTAATGTGCACAGGTCCCTGAAGGTGGCAGGACATATTGAGAGAGTGGATAACAAAGCATATGGGATCCTGGGCTTCATAAATAGATGTGAGAAGTCGCACAACACCAGGTTATAGTCCAACAGCTTTATTTGAAATCACAAGCTTTCGGAGCGCTGCTCCTTCGTCAGGTGAAGTGAAGAGATGCATATAGGCACAGCATATATAGTCAGAGAACACTGCCAGGTGACTACAGTTAATCTTTCAAACTGCCCCTTTATCACACCTCGGCAGAGAGACAATCACGGCATAAATAGAGAACTGAGTACAAAAGTAGAGAAGTTATGCTGCACCTTTATAAAGCGCTGGTTAGGCCACAACTGGAGTATTGCGTCCAGTTCTGGTCACCACACTTTAGGAAGGATGTGAAGGCCCTTGAGAGGGTGCAGAGGAGATTTACCAGAATGGTTCCGGGGATGGGGGGATCTTAGCTACAAGGACAGGTTGGAGAAGCTGGATTTGTTTTCATTAGAGCAAAGGAGGTTGAGGGGTGATTTGATAGAGGTGTACAAGATTATGACGGGTTTGGATAGGCTAGACGGGGAAAGGCTGTTCCCACTCGTTGATGGTACAAAGACTAGGGGACTCAGAGTTAAGGTTTTGGGCAAGAGATACAGGGGGGATGTGAGGGAAAACTTTTTTACGCAGCGAGTGGTGAGGACCTGGAACTCGCTGCCGACATAAGTGGAGATTGATAGATTTTTGTTATGCAAAAGGGTATTAAGGGTTACGGAACCAAGGTGGGTAGGTGGAGTTAAGATACAGATCACCCATGGTCTAATTGAATGGCGGAACAGGCTCGAGCGCCTGAATGGCCTCCTCCTTTAAGTTAGTATGGAGTTAGGAAGAGGGTAGCAAATTGATCAGAAGTGAGGAAACAAATGAGGGACGGAGAGCAGTTTCTCCGAGGTTGGGTAGTCGTGTTCCTCCGGGATCAGTTCTGGGACCACTTCTGCTCCCTGTGTATCCCTATCTTCCTAAAATTAGGAAGGGTTGGGACGGAGTAGACAGAAACAGGCAGCACCCATTGGTGAGGGGTCTAGAACAAGGAGGCATAGAAATAAGATCAATTATGAGATTTAAGACTGAGCGTTTTTAGATGGAGGATTGTGAGGCGATGGACTGCACGATCGGAATTAGTAGCAGAGACCGTGTCAACATGAGAACATAAGAAATAGGAGTAGGAGTAGGCCATTCGGCCCTTCGAGCCTGCTCCGCCATTCAATGAGATCATGGCTGATCTTCTGCCACAACTCCATTCACCGGCCCTATCGCCATATCCCTTGATGCCCTTACTAGTCAGAAATCTATCGACTTCTGTTTTGAATATACCCAATGACTGAGCCTCCACAGCCCTCTGGGGTAGAGAATTCCAAAGATTCACCACCCTCTGTGTGAAGAAATTTCTTCTCATCTCAGTCCTGAATGGCCTACCCTTTATCCTGAGGCTGTGCCCCCTGGTTCTAGACTCCCCAGCAATGGGAAACATTCTCCCAGCATCCGCCCTATCAAGCCCTGTAATAATTTTGTATGCTTCAGTGAGATTCCCCCCTCATTCTTCTGAATTCAAGAGAATACAGGCCTAGTTTACTCAATCTCTTCTCATACGACAGTCCCGCCATCCCAGGAATCAATCTCATGAACCTTCGCTGCACTCCCACTATGCCAAGTGTATCCTTCCTTAGGTAAGGAGACCAAAATTGTACACAGTACTCCAGGTGTGGTCTCACCAAGGCCCTATATAATTGGAGTAAGACATCTTTACTCCTGTACTCCAATCCTCTTGTAATGCAGGCCAGCATACCATTTGCCTTCCTAATGGCTTGCTGCACCTGCACATTCACTTTCAGTGACTCATGTACAAGGACACCCAGGTCCCTTTGAGCATGTGCATTCCCCAACCTTTCACCATTTAAGGAATGGGTTGGGTAGATGGTTGAAGGAAACGGAGATAAAGGGATATGAGGCCAGGACGGGCTCACGGGATTAGGACTACTGCTTGCGTGGAGGATAACCACCAACGCTGACTGCTTAGACCCACAGAACTATATCCGGGTTGTAATTTCCATGTCATTCTGTGCTCGGCGAGTCAGTAACCGAGGGCAGAAACTGATGCCCATCAAAGGGCCAGTGGAGCGGACAGGAGGTTGAATAAAACAGATTGTTGTTACAATAGGGAAAGCCCGACCAGAAACAGAGATGGAAGCAAAATCTATAATAGCTTTGAAAAGGGAAAGTGAAGAAATAAAAATGCTAATGGTTATTTTGGAAAGGGGAAATGGAAGAGTGAGATCTTTCAGTGACTGGCACAGATGTGACTGGTTGAATGAGGGAAGGGCAGGGGGATGGGACTCGTGGTCGAGTTCTTTCAGAGAGTGGGCACAGGTGCCAGGGGCCGAATGGGCACCCTCTCTGCTGCCAGCTTCGATCGTTCCACCCTCGCCGTTCAGAAGCACTGCGACAAGACTCACATCGGGAGACCCCCACTGGAGAAGGTTAAGAACATAAGAACATAAGAAATAGGAGCAGGAGTCGACCATACGGCCCCTCGAGTCTGCTCCGCCATTCAATGAGATCATGGCTGATCATCGACCTCAACTCCACTTCCCCGCCCGATCTCCATAGCACTTGATTCCCCTAGAGTCCAAAAATCTATCGATCTCAGCCTTGAATATACTCAAAGACTCAGCCTCCACAGCCCTCTGGGGCAGAGAATTCCAAAGATTCACCTCCCTCTGAGTGAAGAAATTCCTCCTCATCTCAGTCTTAAATGGCCGACCCCTTATCCTGAGACTGTGACCCCTGGTTCTCGACTCTCCAGCCAGGGGGAAACAGCCTCTCAGCATCTACCCTGTCAATCCTCCCTCAGAATCTTGCATGTTTCAATGAGATCACCTCTCATTCTTCTAAACTCCAGCGAGTATCGGCCCAATCTACACAATCTCTCCTCATAGGACAACCCTCTCATCCCAGGAATCAATCCAGTGAACCTTCGTTGCACCGCCTCCAAGGCAAGTATATCCTTCCTTAGATAAGGAGACCAAAACTGTGCTCAGTACTCCAGGTGTGGTCTCACCAAGGCCCTGTACAATTGTAGTAAGACTTCCTTACTCTTATGCTCCAACCCCCTTGCAATAAAGGCCAACATGCCATTTGCCTTCCTTATTGCTTGCTGTACCTGCATGCTAGCTTTCTGTGTTTCTTGCACGAGGACACCCAAATCTCTCTGAACACCAACATTTGAAAGTTTCTCACCATTTCAAAAATGTTCTGTTTTTCTATTCTTCCTACCAAATTGAATAACCTCACATTTCCCTACATTATACTCCATCTGCCACCTTACTGCCCACTCCCTTAGTCTATCTATATCCCTTTGCAGACTCTTTGTGTTCTCCTCACAGCTTACTGTCCCACCTAGCTTTGTATCGTCAGCAAACTTGGATACATTACACTCGGTCCCTTCATCCAAGTCATTAATATAGATTGTAAATAGTTGAGGCCCCAGCACTGATCCCTGTGGCACCCCACTCGTTACTGGTTGCCAACCGGGAAATTACCCATTTATCCCGACTCTCTGTTTCCTGTTAGTATCCCGACTCTCTGCTTTCCTCTATGCCATCAACTTCTCTCAGTCCACCCTCGCCGTTCAGAAGCACTGTGACAAGACTCACATGGGAGACACCCACTGGAGAAGCTTAAGGTGCATGGAGTTAGCGAGAGGGCAGCGAATTGGATTAGACCTGGTCAGAAGTGAGGAAACAAATGAGGGATTCAGCGCAGTTTCTCAGAAGTAGCCAGGATGTGGAGATGCCGGTGTTGGACTGGGGTGGACAAATGTGAGAAGTCGCACAACACCAGGTTATAGTCCAACAGCTTTATTCGAAATCACACGCTTTCGGAGCGCTGCTCCTTCATCAGGTGAAGTGAAGAGATGCATATAGGCACAGCATCTATAGTCAGAGAACACTGCCAGGTGATTACAGTTAATCTTTCCAACTGCCCATACAGACCCCCAGCATCTGCCACATTTGACCCCTTGTGACCCCACCTCATTGTCTTTGATGTCATGTTTTCCTGACTGACCTGTTTGGACACCATCCACACCTTTGATTGCCGTGATTATCTCTCTGCCGAGGTGTGATAAAGGGCAGTTAGAAAGATTAACTGTAGTCACCTGGCAGTGTTCTCTGACTATATATGCTGTGCCTATATGCATCTCTTCACTTCACCTGACGAAGGAGCAGCGCTCCGAAAGCTTGTGATTTCAAATAAAGCTGTTGGACTATAACCTGGTGTTGTGCGACTTCTCACATTTGTCCAACCCCAGTCCAACACCGGCATTTCCACATCATTAGTAAATGAGAGCGGTGATTAACCCAGAGAGTGGTGAGAATGCGGATTCACGACCACAGGGAGTGGTTGAGGTGAATAGTATCGATGCATTTAAGGGGAGGCTGGACAAGCCTATGAGGGAGAAGGGAATAGAGGGTTATGCTGATAGAGTTAGATGAGGAAAGACGGGAGGAGGCTCGAGTGGAGCATAAACGCCGGCATGGACTGGTTGGGCCGAATGGCCTGTTTCTGTGCTGTGTATCCTGTGTAACATAAAAACATAGAAACTTGGAAAAATAGGAGCAGGAGTAGGCCATTCGGCCCTTCGAGCCTGCTCCGCCATTCAATATGATCATGGCTGATCCTCTATCTCAATACCATATTCCCGCTCTCTCCCCAGACCCCTTGATGCCTTTTGTGTCTAGAAATCTATCGATCTCCTTCTTAAATATATTCAGTGACTTGGCCTCCACAGCCTTCTGTGGTAGAGAATTCCACAGGTTCACCACCCTCTGAGTGAAGAAATTTCTCCTCATCTCAGTCCTAAATGTCCTACCCCGTATCCTGAGACTGTGTGACCCCTCGTTCTCGACCCCCCAGCCAGGGGAAACATCCTCCCTGCTTCCAGTCTGTCTAGCCCTGTCAGAATTTTACACGTTTCAATGAGATCCCCTCTCATTCTTCTAAACTCTAATGAATACAGGCCTAGTCGACCCAATCTCTCCTCATACGACAGTCCTGCCATCCCAGGAATCAGTCTGGTGAACCTTCGCTGCACTCCCTCTATGGCAAGTATATCCTTTCTTAGGTAAGGAGACCAAAACTGCACACAGTACTCCAGGTGTGGTCTCACCAAGGCCCTGTACAACTGCAGCAAGACATCCTTGCTCCTGTACTCGAATCCTCTCGCTATGAAGGCCAACATACCATTTGCCTTCTTAACCGCCTGCTGCACCTGCATGTTTACCTTCAGCGACTGGTGCACAAGGACTCCCAGATCTCGTTGCACTTCCCCTTTTCCCAATCTATTGCCGCTCAGATACGTTTCAATGGGACTCCCTCTCATCCTTCTAAACTCTAGTGAACACAGGCCTAGTCGTCCCAATCTCTCCTCATACGACAGTCCTGCCATCCCAGGGATCAGTCTGGTGAACCTTCGCTGCACTCCCTCTATGGCAAGAACATCCTTCCTCAGGTAAGGAGATGTAATGGAAGGGAGGGCACGGAGGCGATGGTCTGAATGGGGAAAGGCGATTGAGATTAACGGGAGAGCTCTCTCAGAGGGAGGGCACAGCCTGGATGAACCGACACCCTGCTGTAACACTCAACGAATCTTAATTCAAGCAAAGGTTGAGATCTCTGGCGGCCACCATTTCTGATCACGCACAAAAGGCCTCCCTGAAGATTTATTCTGCTGGGGTCCTTCTGCTTTCTTTAAAAATCAAATTGAACACAGGGGGGTGGAATTAACGAGTGTCTTCAGCCTTTGCTATTTCACGACAAGTAACGACCTGAGGGGGAAACTGGCCCGGACTTTGAATATCACGGCAGAGAGCGTTGGGAAACAGCTGAGAGCCAACGGCAACAACTAGGACCTGCAACGTACGTTTATCTAGCGCCTTAGATGTTGAAAACAAGTCCTCAGGCAACACACAGGCGCCGAACTAGACACAAGTGGAGGCTCAGACGAAGATGGGCAGCGGACCAAAAGCCTCGACAAAGAGGAGGGGTTTTCAGGAAGGCGGTCAAGGTGGAGAAGCGGAGTGGGTTCGGGAGGGAATTCCACAGTGTGGGGAGCAGGCGGCTGAAGGCACGGCCGCCAATGATTGGACAAAGGGAGTGGATGTTGGACAAGAAGCGAGAGTTGGAGGAACGCAGAGATCTCGGAGGGTTGTAGGGGCTGGAGGAGGTTACAGAGATAGGGAGGGGGCGTGGGGCCATGGAGGGATTTGAACAGGAGGATGAGAATTGTAGGGGCTGGAGGAGGTTACAGAGATAGCGAGGGGGCGAGGGTCATGGAGGGATTTGAACAGGAGGATGAGAATTGTAGGGGCTCGAGGAGGTTAGAGAGGTAGTGGGGGCGAGGGCCATGGAGGGATTTGAACAGGAGGATGAGAATTGTAGGGGCTGCAGGAGGTTATAGAGATAGGGAGGGGGCGAGGGGCCATGGAGGGATTTGAACAGGAGGATGAGAATTGTAGGGCTGGAGGAGGTTACAGAGATAGGACAGGGGGTGAGGGCCATGGAGGGATTTGAACAGGAGGATGAGAATTGTAGGGCTGGAGGAGGTTACAGAGATAGGGAGGGGGTGAGGACCATGGAGGGATTTGAACAGGAGGATGAGAATTGTAGGGCTGGAGGAGGTTACAGAGATAGGGAGGGGGCGAGGGCCATGGAGGGATTTGAACAGGAGGATGAGAATTGTAGGGGCTGGAGGAGGTTACAGAGATAGGGAGGGGGCGAGGGCCATTGAGGGATTTGAACAGGAGGATGAGATTTGTAGGGGCTGGAGGGGTTACAGAGATAGGGAGGGTGCTGAGGGACATGGAGGGATTTGAACAGGAGGATGAGAATTGTAGGGGCTGGAGGAGGTTACAGAGATAGGGAGGGGGCGAGGGCCATGGAGGGATTTGAACAGGAGGATGAGAATTGTAGGGCTGGAGGAGGTTACAGAGATAGGGAGGGGGCGAGGGGCCTGGAGGGATTTGAACAGGAGGATGAGAATTGTAGGGGCTGGAGGAGGTTACAGAGATAGGGAGGGACGAGGAGTTTAAAGACAAGAATGAGAATTTTAAAATCGAGGTGTAGGATATGGGCATCAGATCTTCGGATGAGCTGAAGATACAGAGGATGGAAGATGGGAGACCCTACCAGGGGAGCGTTGGGACAGTCGAGATACAATGAGCAGCGCAAACATCTCACAGGTCACTTTTTTAACTGCAGAAGCGCAATATCTGGGTGTTGTAGCTCTTTTGAAATATCTGTTAAAAGTCAGAAGGAACTTCCTCATTCCAAACATTTCGACAGCGGTTGTTAAAATGAAGAAACCCTCCTTGTAGCTTGTTTTCCACCAACTACTCAAATGAGGGGAGACTTACCGATCAGCAGGAGAATGAAGTTGGAGAGCATCTGGAAAATGGGTCTCAGACAGTAGGAAGAGGCTGTGAAGCGATGATCTTCTGGTTCATTCACTGACCCGGGCTAAATATAAAAGCCAAGATCTGGGGAGAACGGAAATAAGTGGCCTGGACATCACGTGGTGAATAAAGTGAGAAGTTTAGAAACAGGCGAATGATGATGCTGAGGAAGTAAAGTTGTGACAGGTTCGCCCTGGAGATATTTATCTTGAGTGAGTGCTGGAGGCACAGTTGGCAGTTGTGAGGTCCGTTTGCAAAGATGTGACTCAGTGGGCCTGAGCTCAGGCTAGAGGGACCGCAACCGCACTGTCCCACGCGGGGCCTCGTTCCGCCGGTCCACCTGCGGTGCGTTTTATCCATTTCCTTCATTCACAACGATGGGGCTGGAATTCCCCGCGTGTTTGCCCACAGACACAAGCGCAGTCTGGGCACAAATCGAAGCCAGGCCTGGAAGATGATCTGGATTGGAGGCCTGCCTGAGTCAGGCGCACTCTCAGATGGGTGTCAAAGATCCCACGGCCACTATTGGAAGAAGAGCAGGGGGGGAGTTCTCCCCGGTGTCCTGGGCCCAATATTTATCCTCAACCAACGTCACATAAACAGATGATCTGGTCATTGTCACATTGCTGTTTGTGGGAGCTTGCTGTGCGCAAATTGGCTGCCGTGTTTCCCACAATACAACAGTGACCGCACTTCAAATGTATTTCATTGGCTGACTTTCTTCCTTCTCTTCTTTCTTTCTCTTTCTTCCTTTCTTTCTTTCTCTCTTTCTTTCTTTCTCTCTTTCTTTCTTTCCTTCTTTCTTACTTTCTTTCTCTCTTACTTTCTTTCTCTCTTTCTTTCTTTCTCTCTTTCTTTCTCTTTCTTCCTTTCTTTCTTTCTCTCTTTCTCTTTCTTTCTTTCCTTCCTTCTTTCTTACTTTCTTTCTCTCTTACTTTCTTTCTCTCTTTCTCTCTCTTTCTTTCTCTCTTTCTTTCTCTTTCTTCCTTTCTTTCTTTCTCTCTTTCTTTCTCTTTCTCTCTTTCTTTCTTTCCTTCCTTCTTTCTTACTTTCTTTCTCTCTTTCTCTCTTTCTCTTTCTTTCTTTCCTTCCTTCTTTCTTACTTTCTTTCTCTCTTTCTTTCTTTCTCTCTTTCTTTCTTTCTCTCTTTCTCTTTCTTTCTTTCCTTCCTTCTTTCTCTCTTTCTTTCTTTCCTTCCTTTCTTCCATTCTTTCTTTCTCTTCCTTTCTTCCTTTCTTTCTTTCTTTCTCTCTTTCTCTTTCTTTCCTTCCTTCTTTCTTTCTCGCTTTCTTTCTTTCTTTCCTTCCTTTCTTCCATTCTTTCTTTCTCTTCCTTTCTTCCTTCCTTTCTTTCTTTCTCTTTTTCTCTCTTTCACTTTCTCTCCCTCATGTCTTTATCCAGCTTCCCCTGAAATGTCCCCGCGCTCTTCACCTCAACCAGTCCCTGTGGTCGCGAGTTCCACGTTCTAACCACTCGCTCCCGAGACCCGGAAAATCCCGGCCAACCATGGTTAACAACAGAAACGCGGCCGAGAGGGAAGCACGCCGTCTCCTTTGGAGGCTACTCATCCTGAACCTCGTTAAAACCGCAAGTGGGCGACTTGACTGAGTGTCTAAATGCGGAGGAGGAGCAGAGGGCTTCGATGGCACCTAGAAACATAGAAACATAGAAGATATGAGCATTAGCAGGCCATTCGGCCCCTCGAGCCTGCTCCGCCATTCGATGAGATCATGGCTGATCATCCAAATTCAGAACCCTGTCCCTGCCTTCTCCCCATATCCCTTGATCCCTTTAGCCTTAAGAAATATATCTAACTCCTTCTTGAAACTATTTAATGAATTGGCCTCAACTGCCTTCTGTGGTAGAGAATTCCACAGGTTCACCACTCTCTGGGTGAAGAAATTCCTCCTCATCTCAGTCCTAAATGGCTTACCCCTTATCCTTAGATTGTGACCCCTGGTTCTGGACTCCCCCGCCATCGGGAACATCCTTCCTGCATCTAGTCTGTCTAGTCCTGTTAGAATTTTATAAGTTTCAATGAGATTCCCCTCTCATTCTTCTAAACTCCAGCGAGTACAAGCCCAATCGACCCAATCTCTCCTCATCCGTCATTCCTGCCATCCCAGGTATCAGTCTGGTGAATCTTCGCTGCACTCCCTCCATGGCAAGAACATCCTTCCTCAGATAAGGCGACCAAAACTGCACACAATACTCAAGGTGTGGTCTCACCAAGGCCCTGTACAACTGCAGCAAGACATCCTTGCTCCTGTACTCGAATCCTCTCGCTATGAAGGCCAACATACCATTTGCCTTCTGAACCGCCTGCTGCACCTGCATGCTCACCTTCAGCACAGATAAATAAGGCCATGAAAAAATTGCACTTGCACAGCGGTGCAGCGCTCCCTCAGTGCTAGCATACGGAACACCGTCACGGGCGCTCCCCATGAGGGTTCCTAATCCAACTGAAATAAAATGACCACAGATTTTCCCACAACACCTAAGGCCTGAGCCAAAATTAACCCCGTGCGGCTATTTCCCACACTCGTTGAAAGACATGATGTGGAGATGCCGGTGTTGGGACTGGGGTGGACAAAAGTGAGAAGTCGCACAACACCAGGTTATAGTCCGACAGCTTTATTTGAAATCACAAGCTTTCGGAACGCTGCTCCTTCATCAGGTGAAGTGAAGAAAGACAAATTGGCACAGCATATATAGTCAGAGAACACTGCCAGATGACTACAGTTAATCTTTCTGACTGCCCTCCATCACACCTCGGCAGAGACACAATCAGGTCAGTCAGGGAGACATTATATCAAAGACATAGCAAAATACAACTGAGACAATGAGGTGGGGTCACAGGGGGTCATGTCTTTGATATAATGTCTCCCTGACTGACCTGATTGTGTCTCTGCCGAGGTGTGATAAAAGGCAGTCAGAAAGATTAACTGTAGTCACCTGGCATAGTTCTCTGCACAGGCATTGTTCTCTGTCTATATATGCTGTGCCGATTTGTATTTCTTCACTTCACCTGACGAAGGAGCAGCGCTCCGAAAGCTCATGATTTCAAATAAAACTGTTGGACTATAACCTGGTGTTGTGCGACTTCTCACTGAAAGACACCAGGCCTCGTTAATCTCATTGACACACAGGCGGCCTGATGCAGCTCTGAGGGTTCCACATAATGGGCCACCATGACATCTAGCAGGGTAAGTACGGGGGTTGGTGGTAGCGAATAGGGAGGGTCGGATTACACAGGATATACAGCACAGAAACAGGCCATTCGGCCCAACCAGTCCATGCCGGCGTTTATGCTCCACTCGAGCCTCCTCCCGTCTTTCCACATCTAACTCTATCAGCGTAACCCTCTATTCCCTTCTCCCTCATGTGTTTATCCAGCTTCCCCTTAAATACATCGATACTATTCGCCTCAACCACTCCCTGTGGGAGCGAGTTCCACATTCTCACCACTCTCTGGGGAAAGAAGTTTCTCCTGAATTCACGATTTGATTTCTTGGTGACGATCTTATATTGATGGCCTCTAGTTATGCTCTTCCCCACAAGTGGAAACATTCTCTCTGTATCCACTCGATCAAATCCTTTCATAATTTGAAAGACCTCTATTAGGTCACCCCTCAGCCTTCTCTTTTCAAGAGAAAAGAGACCCAGCCTGTTTATCCTTTCCTGATAGGTATACCCTCTCCGTTCTGGGATCATCCTTGTAAATCTTCTCTGCACCCTCTCCAGTGCCTCTACATCCTTTTTATAATATGACTGTACGCAGTACTCCAAGTGTGGTCTAACCAGGGTTCGATACAGGTTTAGCATAACTTCCCTACTTTCCAATTCTATCCCTCTAGAAATAAACCCTAGTGCTTGGTGGAGTCCAGAACCAGGGGTCACAGTCTAAGGATAAGGGGTAAGCCATTTAGGACTGAGATGAGGAGGAATTTCTTCACCCAGAGAGTGGTGAACCTGTGGAATTCTCTACCACAGAAGGCAGTAGAGGCCAATTCATTAAATAGATTCAAGAAGGAGTTGGATATATTTCTTAAGGCTAAAGGGATCAAGGGATATGGGGAGAAGGCAGGGACAGGGTACTGAATTTGGATGATCAGCCATGATCGCATTGAATGGCGGAGCAGGCTAGAGGGGCCGAATGGCCTACTCCTGCTCCTACCTTCTATGTTTCTATGATTCTATACATTAGAAAACTACTAGGCACTTGTTCTAAGCATTAAAAAAAGCTTCAATCAACTGTTTTCCAACATGGAGATCTAATTGTGTCCTTCACTAGTTCCCGTTGAGGAATGTCCTTAGCAAGCTGGGCCCATGCCCGAGTATTAATACTCTCCATGGACAGCGCCACCGGCAGGCCGCCCAGTATTACTTCATACAAGAATGACAAGATTCATGTCAGTTGGTTTGCTTTGCTTTATGGCCTTGCTAACCTGTGTAGCGAATATGGAGGGAAGGGAACCAGGGGTGGCTGCAGCCCAAATTCTTTCTGTGTGGCCTGTTGGGGCACTTTTGCTCATCTGGGTCCCACAACAATAATTCCAAACTTACGCTGGTTGGGCCTCTTCGACTTCATCTGCCATGGAACTGGTAAGAGCTCATATGAAATCCTGCGTTGCATATTGAGAGAAGCCTGCTACCTGAGGCAGGTGGGACAATCCAGTCCCCCAGCAATAGGCCCTTTACAAAATATTGTCATCCTTTTCATCAGTGTTAATGGAGCAGTAAGGCTACTGATTGAGGATTGGTTAATAGAAGCATAGAAGATAGGAGCAGGAGTAGGCCATTCGGCCCCTCGAGCCTGCTCCGCCATTCGATGAGATCATGGCTGATCATCCAAACTCAGTACCCTGTACCTGCTTTCTCCCCATATCCCTTGATCCCTTTAGCCTTAAGAAATATATCTAACTCCTTCTTGAATATATTTCATGAATTGGCCTCAACTGCCTTGTGTGGTAGAGAATTCCACAGGTTCACCACTCTCTGGGTGAAGAAATTCCTCCTCATCTCAGTCCTAAATGGCTTACCCCTTATCCTTAGACTGTGACCCCTGGTTCTGGACTCCCCCGCCATCGGGAACATCCTTCCTGCATCTAGTCTGTCCTGTCCTGTTAGAATTTATAAGCTTCAATGTGATCCCCTCTCATTCTTCTAAACTCCAGCGAATATAAGCCCAATCGACCCAATCTCTCCTCATACGTCATTCCTGCCATCCCAGGTATCAGTCTGGTGGACAGAAAACAGACAGTAGGAACAAACGGGTCATTTTGGGGTTGGCAGGCTGTAACTAGTGGGGTACCGCAAGGATCAGGGCTTGGGCCTCAGCTATTCACAATCTACATCAATGATTTGGATGAGGAGACCAAATGTAATATATCCAAGTTTGCTGATGACACAAAGCTGGGTGGGAATGTAAGTTGTGAGGAGGAAGCAAGGAGGCTTCAAGGGGATATCGACAGGCTAAGTGAGTGGGCAAGAACATGGCAAATGGATTATAACGTGGAGAAATGTGAAGTTATCCACTTTGGTAGGAAAAATAGAAAGGCAGAGTATTTTTTAGATGGTGGGAGATTGGAAAATGTTGGTGTTCAGAGGGACCTGGGTGTCCTTGTACACGAATCACTGAAAGTTAACATGCAGGTACAGCAAGCAATTAGGAAAGCAAATGGTATGTTGGCCTTTATTACAAGAGGATTTGAGTATAAGAGTAAAGACGTCTTACTGCAATTATATAGGGCCCTGGTGAGACCACACCTGGAGTATTGTGTACAGTTCTGGTCTCCTTACCTAAGGAAGGATATACTTGCCATAGAGGGAGTGCAACAAAGGTTTACCAGACTGATTCCTGGGATGGGGGGATTGTCCTATTAGGAGAGATTGAGTAGACTAGGCCTATATTCTCTGGAGTTTAGAAGAATAAGAGGTGATCTCATTGAAAGACACAAAATTCTTACAGGGCTTGACAGGGTAGATGCAGGGAGGATGTTTCCCCTGGCTGGGGAGTCTAGAACCAGGGGTCACAGTCTCAGGATAAGGGGTCGGCCATTTAGGACTGAGATGAGGAGGAATTTCTTCACTCAGAGGGTGGTGAATCTTTGGAATTCTCTGCCCCAGAGGGCTGTGGAGGCTCAGTCGTTGAGTATATTCAAGACAGAGATCGATAGATTTTTGGATATTAAGGGATATGGGGAGAGTGTAGGAAAGTGGAGATGAGGTAGAAGATCAGCCATGATCTTATTGAATGGCGGAGCAGGCTCGAGGGGCCGAATGGCTGACTCCTGCTCCTATTTCTCATGTTCCTATGTTCTTTGGCCTCATTTTGAGGTAATTACTGCGCCGTTAATGCCGGGTGATGGAAATGAAAGTTGTTCCCAAAGGTGGAAGCGATGGACGTCGAACACAACAGAAAACTGGGACATAAACTGGAACCATGGGGGTAAAGTTTAACTTCGCCACCTGGGCTGTGACCTGGTGGAATGGAACATCTCCCCCATCTCCTTAAGGGGAAGATACACTTGCATTTCTAGAGCGCCGTCCACGACCACCGGACGTCTCAAAGCGCTTTGCAGCCAATGAAGTACTTTTGGAGTTGAGTCACTGCTGTAATGTGGGAAACGCGGCAGCCAATTTGCGCACAGCAAGCTCCCACAAACAGCAACGTGATAATGACCAGATCATCTGTTTTTTGTTATCGTGTCTGATGTAAGAAAACTACTGGGCACTTGGTCTAAGCGTTTAAACAAGGCTTTAATCAACTGTTTTACAACATGGAGGTCTAGTTGTGTCCTTCACTAGTTCCGGTTAAAGAATGTCCTGCGCAAGCTGGGCCCGTGCCCGAGTATTTATACTCTCCCTGGACAGCACCTCCCGCAGGCTGCTCAGTATTATTTCATAAGTCATGAATGACAAGATTCATGTCAGTGTCTCTGGGCTGAAAACTTCGCCTTTTAGCGCCCCGGAAAAATCATTTCCCCCCCCGCAAATTAAATTGAGTGGTAGCGCCCCAAGAGTGAAGCGGGGCGCTACTGTCGCGCCGCGGTATTGCAGGCCTTCCTCCCCTTCTTAAAGGGGAAGGGCCTTGCGCAGCGCGACCCGGGGCCCAGCGGGCAATAGCGCCTCCCCGGCCGCAGATAGGCTCACCCCTGACCCCGTCGGACATAGCGTCCGGCGGTAAGTCAGGGGGCGCTACCGAAGATCGCGGCCGGGGTCGCGAGTGGGGCGCTAACGGTTACCGCCGCCGCTAACCTCCCGCTGAATTTCGGGGGAGGCGTTGGCGGCGCCGCGCCCGGGCGCTAGTCGCTTTGCGCCCCGCTCGCGCCCTCTTAAGGCGCTAACGGGAGGCGCAAATCAACCGAATTTTATAGAGTCATAACGGCACAGAAGGAGGCCATTCGGCCCATCGAGTCCGTGCCGGCTCTCTGTGGAGCAATCCAGTCAGTCCCATTCCCCCCCGCTCTATCCCCGTAGCCCTGCAAGTTTATTTCCCTCAAGTGCCTATCCAGTCTCCCCTTGAAAACATCGAGTGTCTCCCCTTCCACCACTTTGTGGAAATATGATTATGCCCTTACTAGTGCATGATGGGATACTTGACATCGAATGTATTTTGTACCATTGCCTGTGGACTAAAGTCGAGTCACCAGCAACTAACATAATCCTCTGACCTATAATGACATCTGGCCAAAGAATGAAAACAATTCTGCTAAAGGTCAGTCTCGTTTCTCCTTATCTGCTTGAATACTGAAATAGCTTTGTACAGAGTTGACTAGCTACTTTTATACATGATCATATGGAACTGGTGTTCTTCACTGTATAAACATGATAATCAGACATGAGTGAGTGAGTCATTTTTGGTAACAAGATTCAGACAATGCCTCTTGACAGAATATAGTGAACTTACCTTGTCTGAAGACATTTAAGATCATAAGAACATAAGAAATAGGAGCAGGAGTAGGCCAATCGGCCCCTCGAGCCTGCTCCGCCATTCAATAAGATCATGGCTGATCTGATCCTAACCTCAAATCTAAAGAACACAAGAAGTAGGAGCAGGACCCGGCCACTCAGCCCCTGGGCCCGCTCCGCCACCCACAGGGCCTCGACCGATCCGAACTCAGCCTCATGTCCAATTTCCTGCCCGCTCCCCGTAACCCCTAATTCCCTTTACCTCTAGGAAACTGTCTATTTCTGTTTTAAATTTATTTAATGATGTAGCTTCCACAGCTTCCTGGGGCAGCAAATTCCACAGACCTACCACCCTCTGAGTGAAGAAGTTTCTCCTCATCTCAGTTTTGAAAGAGCAGCCCCTTATTCTAAGATTATGCCCCCTAGTTCTAGTTTCACCCATCCTTGGGAACATCCTTACCGCATCCACCCGATCAAGCCCCTTCACAATCTTATATGTTTCAATAAGATCGCCTCTCATTCTTCTGAACTCCAATGAGTAGAGTCCCAATCTACTCAACCTCTCCTCATATGTCCACCCCCTCATCCCCGGGATTAACCGAGTGAACCTTCTTTGTACTGCCTCGAGAGCAAGTATGTCTTTTCTTAAGTATGGACACCAAAACTGTATGCAGTATTCCAGGTGCGGTCTCACCAATACCTTATATAACTGCAGCAATACCTCCCTGTTTTTATAATCTATCCCCCTAGCAATAAAATATCCCCCTGTCCTGCTGACCTTGAGTGTCTTTGTTTAAACTCTTAATTCGTTTAAGATGATACAATACCATTACACGTGATTTATGTAACGCTTGCCTGTTTTAATGTATAAATATGCTGCATTCGCTAATGTTCCTTGGAGTGTGAGCCTGGCCATTGACACAGGACTCTCGCTCCCCTTGTGCAAGTAAAAGAATAAAGCCTTGTTTATCTGACAGTACAGTTTGTTTCAGAGTCTTACTCGGAGTCGAGACTTCGACAACTTCCGTCGGCAGCGAGTTCCAGGTCCTCACCACTCGCTGCGTAAGAAAGTTTTTCCTCACATCCCCCCCTGTATCTCTTGCCCAAAACCTTAAACCTGTGTCCCCTAGTCCTTGTACCATCAACTAGTGGGAACAGCCTTTCCCCGTCTAGCCTATCCAAACCCGTCATAATCTTGTACACCTCTATCAAATCACCCCTCAACCTCCTTTGCTCTGATGAAAACAAATCCAGCTTCTCCAACCTGTCCTTGTAGCTAAGATCCCTCCATCCCCGGAATCATTCTCGTAAATCTCCTCTGCACCCTCTCGAGGGCCTTCACATCCTTCCTAAAGTGTGGTGACCAGAACTGGACCCAATACTCCAGTTGTGGCCTAACCAGCGCTTTATAAAGGTTCAGCATAACTTCTCTACTTTTGTACTCAGTACCACTATTTATGCCGTGATTAAAGGGCAGTTGGAAAGATTAACTGTAATCATCTGGCTGTGTTCTCTGACTATATATGCTGTGCCTATATGCATCTCTTCACTTCACCTGACGAAGGAGCAGCGCTCCGAAAACTTGTGATTTCAAATAAAGCTGTTGGACTATAACCTGGTGTTGTGCAACTTCTCACATCTATTGATGAAGCCCAAGATCCCATGTGCTTTGCTAACTTTGTTATGTTGATTGAGGGATCATCGCTTGGTGGGTCTTGCACTCCCCAACTGCATGAAAAGCCTGTGGGCAAGTTCTTTCTGTGCCTCTCGCACATTCAAATTAAGTCGACTGCACACACAAAGGTAAACCATTGGATTCTAGTGGCATGGCTTGATATAACATTCAGTCAAAAGAAAGAAAGATTTGCATTTATATAGCGCCTTTCACGGCCACCGGACGTCCCAAAGCGCTTTACAGCCAATGAAGTGGAGTCACTGTTGTAAAGTGGGAAACGCGGCAGCCAATTTGTGCACAGCAAGCTCCCACAAACAGCGTTGCGATAACGACCAGATCAGCTGTTTTTGTTATGTTGGTTGAGGGATAAATATTGGTCCCAGGACACCGGGGAGAACTCCCCCCCTGCTCTTCTTCCAATAGTGGCCATTGGATCTTTTACATCCACCTGAGAGGGCAGACGGGGCCTCGGTTTAACGTCTCATTATATCATTTTCTATTAATGATCTAGATGAGGGAACTAGATGTAATATCTCCAAGTTTGCAGACGACACAAAGCTGGGTGGGCGTGTGTGTTGTGAGGAGGATGCAGAGAAACTCCAGTATGATTTGGACAGGTTGGGTGATTGGGCAGAAGCATGGCAGATGCAGTATAATGTGGATAAATACGAGGTTATCCACTTTGGTGGCAAAAACAGGAAGACAGATTATTATCTGAATGGCAATAGATTGGGAAAAGGGGAAGTGCAACGAGACCTGGGTGTCCTTGTGCACCAGTCGCTGAAGGTAAGCATGCAGGTGCAGCAGGCGGTTAAGAAGGCAAATGGTATGTTGGCCTTCATAGCGAGAGGATTCGAGTACAGGAGCAAGGATGTCTTGCTGCAGTTGTACAGGGCCTTGGTGAGACCACACCTTGAGTATTGTGTGCAGTTTTGGTCGCCTTATCTGAGGAAGGATGTTCTTGCCATGGAGGGAGTGCAGCGAAGATTCACCAGACTGATACCTGGGATGGCAGGAATGACGTATGAAGAGAGATTGGGTCCATTAGGCTTATATTCGCTAGAGTTTAGAAGAATGAGAGGGGATCTCATTGAAACTTATAAAACTCTAACAGGACTAGACAGACTAGATGCAGGAAGGATGTTCCCGATGGCCGGGGAGTTCAGAACCAGGGGTCACAGTCTAAGGATAAGGGGTAAGCCATTTAGGACTGAGATGAGGAGGAATTTCTTCACCCAGAGAGTGGTGAACCTGTGGAATTCTCTACCACAGAAGGCAGTTGAGCCCAATTCATGAAATATATTCAAGAAGGTGTTAGATATATTTCTTAAGGCTAAAGGGATCAAGGGATATGGGGAGAAGGCAGGGACAGGGTACTGAATTTGGATGGTGAGCCCTGATCTCATTGAATGGCGGAGCAGGCTCGAGGGGCCGAATGGCCTACTCCTGCTGCTATGTCTCATTCGAAAGACGGCATCTCCGACAGTGCAGCACTCCCTCAGCACTGCACTGGGAGTGTCAAGCCTAGATTTCAGTGCTCATAGTCCCTGGAGTGGGATTTGAACCCATTGCAACCTTCTGACTCAGGAAATGAGTGTGCTACCCACGGAGTCACAGCTGACACCAGATGTGGTCACGTCAGTGAGTTAGGACAATACAATTTGCAGTTCTGCTCAATCTCTTGCATCATCCACTCTTTGCTCATAGTCATTCCAATCAAAAAAGGCAAAAAAGCTCCCGTAACCTCCGCCCCCTATTTGTTCAGACAGCAGCTGTTGATGATTCTGTCATTCCCATCAACATCCATCAGTCCAAAGATGTGCAGGTTAGGTTGATTTGGCTATGATAAATTGACCCATAGTGTTAGGGGGGATTAAATACGTGGGGTTACGGGGATAGGGTGGGATATGTGTCGGTGCAGACTCGATGGGCCGAAATGGCCTCTATCTGCACTGTGGGGATTCTGTGATTCTGTGATTCTGTGAGACATCCCTTCTAGACCCATCCTTACTCATCCCATCACCACCTCCCTTTTCACCTTGCAACAACAACAACAACTTGTATTTATATAGCGCCTTTAACGTAGTAAAACGTCCCAAGGCCCTGCACAGGAGTATTAAAAGTCTCAAGATTGGACACCGGTCCACATGAGGAGAAATTAGGGCAGGTGACCAAAAGGTTGGTCGATGAGGAAGGTTTTAAGGAGCGTCTTAAAGGAGGAGAGAGAGGCGGAGAGGTTTAGGGAGGGAATTCCAGAGCTCAGGGCCCCAGGCAGTTGAAGGCACGGCCACCAATGGTGGAGCGATGGAAATCGGGGGATGCTCAAGAGGGCAGAATTAGAGGAGTGTAGAGATCTCGGGGGGGTTGTGGGGCTGAAGGAGGTTACAGAGATAGTGAGGGGGCGAGGGCCATGGAGGGATTTGAACAGGAGGATGAGAATTGTAGGGGCTGGAGGAGGTTACAGAGATAGGGAGGGGGCGAGGGCCATGGAGGGATTTGAACAGGAGGATGAGAATTTTGAAATCGAGGCGTTGCTTTACCGAGAGCCAATGTAGGTCAGCGAGCACAGGGGGTGATTGGCGAACGGGACTTGGTGTGAGTTCGGACACGGGCTGCCGTGTTTTGGATCACCTCAAGTTTATGTAGGGTGGAATAGAAACAGAGAAAAATGGGAGCAGGAGTCGGCCATTCGGCCCTTCGAGCCTGCTCCGCCATTCAATATGATCATGGCTGATCCTCTATCTCAATACCATATTCCCGCTCTCTCCCCACACCCCTTGATGTCTTTTGTGTCTAGAAATCTATCTATCTATGTGGGAGGCCAGCCAGGAGTGCATTGGAATGGTCAAGTCTGGAGGTAAGAAAGGCAGGGATGAGGGTTTCAGCAGCGGATGAGCTGAGGCGGGGCGGAGACGGGCGATGTTACGGAGGTGGAAGTAGGCGGTCTTTGTTATGCTGCGGATATGTGGTCGGGAACTCGTTTCTGTATCAAATAGGACACCAAGGTTGGGAACAGTGTGGTTCTGCCTCAGACAGATGTTAGGGAGAGGGATGGAGTCAGTGGCTCGGGAACAGAGTTTGTGGCGGGGACCGAAATCAATGGCTTCGGTCTTCCCAATATTTAATCGGAGAAAATTTCTGCTCATCCAGAACTGGATGCCGGAAAAGCAGTCGGACAACTGAGAGATCGTCATCCCCTTTGTCATTCAATCTCTCCTGCCTTCCACCCTGTCACAGATCTTGGCTTGCGATCTTTCCTCCCCTTCACCCGTTCCCTGCCTCTGTACTCGCTTGAAATGTGTCACATCTCTAACTTTTTCCAGTTCTGATGAAAGGTCTTCGACCTGAACCGTTAACTCTGTTTCGCTCTCCACCGATGTTGCCTGACCTGCTGAGTGTCTCCAGCCTATTCTCCCTCCATCCCGCTTAACATCCAGAGCCAATGCTCAATCACAAACCGCTTCACTTCAGGCTGCGACAACACCCCGAAAGAGCAGGAAGAAAATCTTTCTCTTTGCGATAATTCGCAAAACTGTAAACACATTGGCCCAAAAATTCGGCCGTTCCCGGGTGAGTACTCAGTGCGTACTCACCCCTATTCATTCCCGAAGTGCCGGTTTCCTGCATGCACTGCGCATGCGCGGGAAACCGGAACTTCCGGTATGGCGAAGGGGGCGGTTCCTAGGTGAACCGCGTGCGCACTAGAGGCTGCGCGCACGCAGCACACTTAGGTTTTTTTTCAGTTTTCTACACGAGGGTAAGTATTGAAGATACTACGCTAGTAAAAAGGAGGCGTAAGACCCCTTTTGAACAAGGTAAGTAGTTAATTAAGTATAATTTTAAAATTTTCAACAGGTTGATCTTTTTTAGAGACTTTAAAGAAAGGTAAGTTTATTTTTATAACTTTTAAAAAGTATTTTAATTTTTTCAAAAATGTTAACTTTTGTTTAAAGTGGTTAATTTATTTAACTATAGTTATTTTATTAATGTGATGGTTTTTAAAAAAAATTATTTGAAGTTTAGCTGTTCTTTTGGGGCCGATTTCAATTCACAGATTTGTCAGGTCTCCTGTCAAATCTATGAATGAAAGATGGTCTGCTGCCATTGGCTCTCCATGGCCCACGTGATCCCAGGGGTCGCATCGCACTAACTGCGCCCCTGGGACACGCAAGCACTGCGCGCCGGCACTAGGGAGAGGCCCAGGACCCGAAGTTCCCGTGGGCCCAAAACACAACGGCAGGCGCGGTGGGTAAGAGCGCGCGCGATCCATACCCCCGCGGCAAGCCGGAGAGGCGAATTTCTAGGCCATTATTAGTATCTGTGTTTACAATTTGGAACAGAGATCTTCTCACTGTCAGTGAGACGTTCTGAGTGTCTGACAGTTTATAGAGTTCAGACCCGTGGAACAGACAACACAAATCCCAATGAATCTGTGAAACTTATAGATTGCACTTCCCCTTCTCCCAATCTATTGCCGTTCAGATAATAATCTGCCTTCCTGTTTTTGCACCAAAAGTGGATAACTGGCATATGCACCACAGGATGTATGGCCTCCTTCTGTGCGACACCATTCTATGATCCTAGAGAAGTTACCCATCTGCACGAGAGAGGGGACGGATCTCACAGACTCCATCTGCGGTGGAACTATAAGGTCTGGTTCTCTTTCACTGGAGGAGAAGCAGCTATAAAAGGAAAAGGGGAAGTGCAACGAGACCTGGGTGTCCTTGTGCACCAGTCGCTGAAGGTAAGCATGCAGGTGCAGCAGGCGGTTAAGAAGGCAAATGGTATGTTGGCCTTCATAGCGAGAGGATTCGAGTACAGGAGCAAGGATGTCTTGCTGCAGTTGTACGGGGCCTTGGTGAGACCACATCTTGAGTATTGTGTGCAGTTTTGGTCACCTTATCTGAGGAAGGATGTTCTTGCCATGGAGGGAGTGCAGCGAAGATTCACCAGACTGATACCTGGGATGGCAGGAATGACGTATGAAGAGAGATTGAGTCGATTGGGCTTATAGTCGCTGGAGTTTAGAAGAATGAGAGGGGATCTCATTGAAACTTATAAAATTCTAACAGGACTAGACAGACTAGATGCAGGAAGGATGTTCCCGATGGTCGGGGAGTCCAGAACCAGGGGTCACAGTCTAAGGATAAGGGGTAAGCCATTTAGGACTGAGATGAGGAGGAATTTCTTCACCCAGAGAGTGGTGAACCTGTGGAATTCTCTGCCCCAGAAGACAGTTGAGGCCAATTCATTAAATATATTCAAGAAGGAGATAGATATATTTCTTAAGGCTAAAGGGATCAAGGGATATGGGGAGAAAGCAGGGACAGGGTACTGAATTTGGATGATCAGCCATGATCTCATCGAATGGCGGAGCAGGCTCGAGGGGCCGAATGGCCTACTCCTGCTCCTATCTTCTATGCTCTATGCTTCTGATCTGGCCATTTTATACTTCCTCTTTCCTTCGATCGCCAGTTCTGTGGTCTGTAGAAGGAAGTTAAGGGCATTGGATTGTGACAGATAAAGACAAACGTGGTTGCACTAAGATGTGTGGGAAAGCAAGTTGTGCAGAGGTCTCAAAGAATCTGCAAATCATGTTTAACACATTTGCTGGTGTTCTTTGAGGAGGTCATGAGCAGGGTGGACAAGGGTGAGCCAGTGGATGTGGTGTATTTGGATTTCCAGAAGGCATTCGATAAGGGTGCCACATAAAAGGTTACTGCATAAGATAAGAGCTCACGGAGTTGGGGGTAATATATCGGCATGGATAGAGAATTGGCTAACTAACAGAAAGCAGAGAGTCGGGATAAATGGGTCATTTTCAGGTTGGCAAATGGTAACTAGTCGGGTGCCACAGGGATCGGTGCTGGGGACTCAACTCTTTACAATCTACATTAATGACTTGGATGGAGGGACCGAGTGTAATGTAGCCAAGTTTGCGGATGATACAAAGATGGGTGGGAAAGCAAGTTGTGCAGAGGACTCAAAAGAATCTGCAAAGGGATATAGACAGGCTAGGTGAGTGGGCGAAAATTTGGCAGATGGAGTATAATGTGGGAAAGTGCGAGGTTGTCCACTTTGGCAGTAAAAATAAAAAAGCAAACTGTTATTTAAATGGAGAGAGATTACAAAATGCTACAGTTCAGAGGGACCTGGGGGTCCTTGTGCATGAAACACAAAATGTTAGCATGTAGGTACAGCAAGTAATCAAAAAGGCAAATGGAATGTTGGCCTTTATTGCAAGGGGGTTGGAGTATAAAAGCAGGGAAGTCCTGCTACAACTGTACAGGGTGTTGGTGAGACCACACCTTAAGTACTGCGTACAGTTTTGGTCTCCTTATTTAAGAAAGGATATACTTGCATTGGAGGCAGTTCAGAGACGATTCACTAGGTTAATTCCAGAGATGAGGGGGTTGACTTACGAAGAAAGGTTGAGCAGGCTGGGCCTATACTCATTGGAATTTAGAAGAATGAGAGGTGATCTTATTGAAACATATAAGATACTGAGGGGGCTCGACAAGGTAGATGCAGAGAGGATGTTTCCCCTGGTGGGGAAATCTAGAACTCAGGGGCACAGTTTCAGAATAAAGGGGTCGCCCTTTTAGAACTGAGATGAGGAGGAATTTCTTCACTCAGAGGGTCGTAAATCTGTGGAATTCTCTGCCCCAGAGAGCTGTGGAGGCTGGGTCATTAAATACATTTAAGGTGGAGATAGACGGATCTTTGCAAGATAAGGGAGTGAAGGGTTATGGGGAGCGGGCGGGGAAGTTGCTTTGAGCCCAAGATCAGCCTTGATCTTATTGAATGGCGGGGCAGGCTCGAGGGCCGAAGTGGCCTATTCCTGCTCCTATTTCTTCTGTTCTTATGTAACGGTGATGTGGAGCTGCCGGTGTTGGACTGCGGTGGACAAATGTGAGAAGTCGCACAACACCAGGTTATAGTCCAACAGCTTTATTTGAAATCACAAGCTTTCGGAGCGCTGCTCCTTCGTCAGGTGAAGTGAAGAGGTGCATATAGGCACAGCATATATAGTCAGAGAACACTGCCAGATGACTACAGTTAATCTTTCTAACTGCCCTTTATCACACCTCGGCAGAGAGATAATCACGGCAATCAAAGGTGTGGATGGTGTCCAAACAGGTCGGTCAGGAAAACATGACATCAAAGACAATGAGGTGGGGTCACGAGGGGTCAAATGTGGCAGATGCTGGGGGTCTGGATGGAAAACAAAAGACTTTTTTTGCTGGAAATCACAGCAGGTCCGGCCGCATCTGTGTAGAGAGAACAAGCCAACGACGACTCGAGTCTGGATGACTCTACGTCAGGTGGGGTTACATGTAGCGTGACATGAACCCAAGATCCCGGTCGAGGCCGTCCTCATGGGTGCCGAACTTGGCTATCGGTTTCTGCTCGAGGATTTTGCGTTGTCGTGTGTCTCGAAGGCCGCCTTGGAGAACGCCTACCCGAAGATCGGAGGCTGAATGTCCTTGACTGCTGAAGTGTTCCCCGACTGGGAGGGATAGATTAACTGTAATCATCTGGCTGTGTTCTCTGACTATATATGCTGTGCCTATATGCATCTCTTCGCCTCACCTGACGAAGGAGCAGCGCTCCGAAAGCTTGTGATTTCAAATAAAGCTGTTGGACTATAACCTGGTGTTGTGCGACTTCTCACATTTGTCCACCGCAGTCCAACACCGGCATCTCCAGATCACACTCAAATGAGGGGAGACTTACCGATCAGCAGGAGAATGAAGATGGAGAACATCTGGAAAATGGGTCTCAGACAGTAGGAAGAGGCTGTGAAGCGATGATCTTCTGGTTCATTCACTGACCCGGGCTAAATATAAAAGGGCCAAGATCTGGGGAGAACGGAAATAAGTGGCCTGGACATCATGTGGTGAATAAAGTGAGAAGTTTATAAACAGGCGAATGATGATGCTGAGGAAGTAAAGTTGTGACAGGTTCGCCCTGGAGATATTTATCTTGTGTGAGTGCTGGAGGCACAGTTGGCAGTTGTGAGGTCCGTTTGCAAAGATGTGACTCAGTGGGCCTGAGCTCAGGCTAGAGGGACCGCAACCGCGCTGTCCTACGCGGGGCCTCGTTCCTCCGGTCCACCTGTGGTGCGTTTTATCCATTTCCTTCATTCACAACGATGGGGCTGGAATTTCCCGCGTGTTTGCCCACAGACACAAGCGCAGTCTGGGCACAAATCGAAGCCAGGCCTGGAAGATGATCTGGATTGGAGGCCTGCCTGAGTCAGGCGCACTCCCAGATGGGTGTCAAAGATCCCACGGCCACTATTGGAAGAAGAGCAGGGGGGGAGTTCTCCCCGGTGTCCTGGGCCCAATATTTATCCTCAACCAACATCACATAAACAGATGATCTGGTCATTGTCACATTGCTGTTTGTGGGAGCTTGCTGTGCGCAAATTGGCTGCTACGTTTCCCACAATACAACAGTGACCACACTTCAAATGTATTTCATTGGCTGACTTTCTTCCTTCTCTTCTTTCTTTCTTTCTTTCTTTCCATTACAAGAGAATATTTAAATAATTTAATTGCATCAAATTCAGGTGGAGGCAGAATTGATGGGAACAATGGAGCAGAGAAGGTTAAGAGGAGATTGACCAGAATGGTACCAGGGATGAGGGACTTCAGTGATGTGGAGAGACTGGAGAAGCTGGGATTGTTCTCCTTGGAACAGAGAAGGTTAAGGAGGAGATTGACCAGAAGGGTAACAGGGATGAGGGACTTCAGTGATGTGGAGAGACTGGAGAAGCTGGGGTTGTTCTCCTTCGAGCAGAGAAGGTTAAGGGGAGATTAAATTGAGGTGTTCAAAATTTTGAAATGTTTTGACGGAGTGGCTAGGGAGAAATTGTCTCCATTGGCAGAAGGGGCAATAACCAGAATTCAAATTTTAAATAATTGCAGTAAATGTCAGTGGGGTGATGTGGAGTTTCTTTTTATCGCAGTGAGTTGTTGTGATCTGGAACGCGCTGCCTGAAAGAGCGGTCGCAGCAGATTCAATAGTAGCTTTTAAAAGTGGAATTGGATAAATACTTGGAGGGGAAAATTTTGCAGGGCTGTGGGGAAAGAACAGGGGGGGAGAGCGGGACTAATTGGGTCATGCTGGCACAGGCACAATGGGCCGAATGGCCTCCTTTTGTGATGTATGATTCTATGATTAAGCAGCGCCTCGATTTCAAAATTCTCACCCTTGTTTTCAAATCCCTCCATGACCCCTCGCCCCCTCCCTATCTCTGTACCCTCCTCCAGCCCTACAATTCTCATCCTCCTGTTCAAATCCCTCCATGTCCCTCTCCCCCTCCCTATCTCTGTAACCTCCTCCAGCCCCTACAATTCTCATCCTCCTGTTCAAATCCCTCCATGGCTCTCGCCCCCTCCCTATCTCTGTTACCTCCTCCGGCACTTCAATTCTCGTCCTCCTGTTCAAATCCCTCCATGGCCCTCGCCCCCTCCCTATCTCTGTAACCTCCTCCAGCCCCTACAATTCTCATCCTCCTGTTCAAATCCCTCCATGGCCCCTCGCCCCCTCCCTATCTCTGTAACCTCCTCCAGTCCCTACAATTCTCATCCTCCTGTTCAAATCCCTCCATGGCCCCTCGCCCCCTCCCTATCTCTGTAACCTCCTCCAGCCCCACAATTCTCATCCTCCTGTTCAAATCCCGCCATGGCCCCTCGCCCCCTCCCTATCTCTGTAACCTCCTCCAGCCCCACAACCCTCAGATCTCTGCGCTCCTCTAATTCTAACCTCTTGCGCATCCCCCGATTTCCATCGCTCCACCATTGGCGGCCGTGCCTTCAGCTGCCTGGGGCCCTGAGCTCTGGAATTCCCTCCCTAAACCTCTCCGCCTCTCTCTCCTCCTTTAAGACGCTCCTTGAAACCGACCTCTTTGCCCCAGCTTTTGGTCGCCTGTCCTAATATCTCCTTATGTGGCTCGGTGTCAAATTTTTTGTCTTAAAATACTCCTGTGCAACGCCTTGGGGCGTTTTAAGCATCGAAGATAGGAGCAGGAGTAGGCCATTCGGCCCCTCGAGCCTGCTCCGCCATTCAATGAGATCATGGCTGATCATCCAAACTCAGTACCCTGTCCCTGCTTTCTCCCCATATCCCTTGATCACTTCAGCCAAAGAATTATATCTAACTCCTTCTTGAATATATTTAATGAATTGGCGTCAACTGCCTTCTGTGGTAGAGAATTCCACAGGTTCACCACTCTCTGGGTGAAGAAATTCCTCCTCATCTCAGTCCTAAATGGCTTACCCCTTATCCTTAGACTGTGACCCCTGGTTCTGGACTCCCCGACCATCGGGAACATCCTTCCTGCATCTAGTCTGTCTAGTCCCGTTAGAATTTTATAAGTTTCAATGAGATCCCCTCTCATTCTTCTGAACTCTAGCGAAAATAAGCCTAATCGACCCAGCCTCTCTTCATATGTCATTCCTGCCATCCCCGGTATCAGTCTGGTGAATCTTTGCTGCACTCCCTCCATGGCAAGAACATCCTTCCTCAGATAAGGCGACCAAAACTGCAGACAATATTCAAGATGTGGTCTCACCAAGGCCCTGTACAACTGCAGCAAGACATCCTTGTTCCTGTACTCGAATCCTCTCGCTATGAAGGCCAACATACCATTTGCCTTCTTAACCGCCTGCTGCACCTGCATGCTTACCTTCAGCGACTGGAGCACAAGGACACCCAGGTCTCGTTGCACTTCCCCTTTTCCCAATCTATTGCCGTTCAGATAATAATCTGTCTTCCTGTTTTTGACACCAAAGTGGATAACCTCGCATTTATCCACATTATACTGCATCTGCCGTGCATCTGCCCATTTGATTACTATGTTAAAGGCGCTATATAAATACAAATTGGAGGCAGTTCAGAGAAGGTTCACTAGGTTGATTCCGGAGATCAAGGGGTTGTCTTATTAAGAAAAGTTGAGCAGGTTGGGCCTATACTCATTGGAGTTTAGAAGAATGAGAGGGGATCTTATTGAAACATTTAAGATTCTAAGCAGCAATGACCTTTCGAGCATCTGCATTAACGATTGACTCACAGCGAAAGAGCATTGAGGCATTTATTGATAATTCATAGACAAGCCTCTGATGCAATTGTGGCAATATCGAAAAGCTCAGCATCGAAGAAGATAGCAGGATCGAGAGTCTAACCACCGCCCCTTGACATTCAACGGCAATACCATCGCCGAATCCCCCACCATCAACATCCTTGGGGGTCACCATTGACCAGAAACTCAACTGGACCAGCCACATCAATACTGTGGCAACAAGAGCAGGTCAGAGGCTGGGTATTCTACGGCGAGTGTCTCACCTCCTGACTCCCCAAAGCCTTTCCACCATCTACAAGGCACAAGTCAGGAGTGTGATGGAATGCTCTCCACTTGCCTGGATCAAGCGGGCTGCTTTGTCCTGGATGGTGTCGAGCTTCTTGAGTGTTGTTGGAGCTGCACTCATCCAGGCAAGTGGAGAGTGTTCCATCACACTCCTGACTTGTGCCTTGTAGATGGTGGAAAGGCTTTGGGGAGTCAGGAGGAGAGACACTCGCCGCAGAATACCCAGCCTCTGACCTGCTCTTGTTGCCACAGTATTTATGTTTCTGGTCAATGGTGACCCCAGGATGTTGATGGTGGGGGATTCGGCGATGTTAATGTTGTTGAATGTCAAGGGGCGGTGGTTAAACTCTCGCTTGTTGGAGATAGTCATTGCCTGGCAATTGTGTGGTGTGAATTTTACCTGCCACTTATCAGCCCAAGCCTGAACGTCGTCCAGGTCTTGTTGCATGTGGGTATGGACTGCTTCATTATCTGTGGAGTTGTGAATGGCGCTGAACACTGTGCAGTCATCAGCGAACATCCCCATTTCTGACCTTATGTTGGAGGGAAGGTCATTGATGAAGCAGCTGAAGATGGTTGGGCCTTGGACACGGCCCTGAGGAACTCCTGCAGTGATGTCCTGGGGCTGTGATGATTGACCTTCAACCACCACAACCATCTTCCTTTGTGCTAGGTATGACTCCAGCCAGTGGAGAGTTTCCCCCCCCCGATTCCCATTGACTTCAGTATTACTAGGGACTCCTTGATGCCACACTCGGTCAAATGCTGCCTTGATGTCAAGGGCAGTCACTCTCACCCCACCTCTGCAATTCAGCTCCTTTGTCAATGGTCGGACAAAGGCTGTAATGAGATCGGGAGCCGAGTGGTCTTGGGCATCAGTGAACAGGTTATTGGTGAGTAAGTGCTGCTTGATAGCACTGTCGATGACACCTTCCATCACTTTGCTGATGATTGAGAGTAGACTGTTGGGGCGGTGATTGGCTGGATTGGATTTATCCTGCTTTTTGTGGACAGGACATACCTGGGCAGTTTTCCACATTGTCGGATAGAGGCCAGTGTTGTAGCTATACTGGAACAGCTTGGCTCGAGGCGCGGCTAGTTCTGGAGCACAAGTCTTCAGCACGACAGCCGGGATGTTGTCGGGGCCCGTGGCCTTTGCAATGGCGGGTAGATAGAGTTGAGTTACAGATCAGACATTATCTCATTGACTAACGGACCAGGCCCGAGGGGCTCAATGGCCTCCTCCTGCTCCTATCTTTCAATAGCAATACTGGCGGTCAGGCTAGATATCAAACAATGACAATTCTGACAAAAATCAGACGAGCGTGCGCAGTCAGTCAGATTTTCTTCAGCATAAGCTTGGCGTTAAAGCAAACTGATTTCAAACACGCGATGACAAATAATGGCACGGGCTGCGAAAATGCTGGCAACACTCGGCAGTCCAGGCAGCATCTGTGTAGAGAGAAACTGTCAACGTCTCATCTGCATGAAACACAAAAAGTTAGCATGCAGGTACAGCAGGTCATCAAAAAGGAAAATGGAATGTTGTCCTTAATTGCAAAGGGGGTTGGAGTATAAAAGCAGGGAAGTCCTGCTACAACTGTACAGGGTGTTGGTGAGACCACACCTTGAGTACTGCGTACAGTTTTGGTCTCCTTATTTAAGGAAGGATTATACTTGCATTGGAGGCAGTTCAGAGACGATTCACTAGGTTAATTCCAGAGATGAGGGGTTTGACTTAAAAAGAAAGGTTGAGCAGGTTGGGCCTATACTCATTGGAATTTAGAAGAATGAGAGGGGATCCTATTGAAACATATAAGATACTGAGGGGGCTCCACAAGGTAGATGCAGAGAGGATGTTTCCCCTGGTGGGGAAATCTAGAACACGGGGGCACAGTTTCAGAATAAAGGGTCGCCCTTTTAGAACTGAGATGAGGAGGAATTTCTTCTCTCAGAGGGTCGTAAATCTGTGGAATTCTCTGCCCCAGAGAGCTGTGGAGGCTGGGTCATTAAATACATTTAAGGTGGAGATAGACAGATCTTTGCAAGATAAGGGAGTGAAGGGTTATGGGGAGCGGGCGGGGAAGTGGCTTTGAGCCCAAGATCAGCCATGATCTTATTGAATGGCGGAGCAGGCTCGAGGGGCCAAGTGGCCTATTCCTGTTCCTGTTTCTTATGATCTTATGTTTCAGGTCGAGGACCCTTCGTCAGAACTGCAAGAAATGACCAACCTACTTTTGCCTAGCGCCAGTCATGCCTTTTGTTATTTAATCACTCCTGCTCTTCACCCAATCTCGCACGATTCCCCTTTGGATCGAGTCCCCACACTCGCCTTTCCCCGCCCCTGAACCTGCTTATAAATAGTTACATCTCTAACTTCGTCCAGTTCTGACGAAAGGTCCTCGACCTGAAATGTTGACATTTAGAAAATCATAATACAGTCTAGCAGAGTCAGCATGGTTTTATGAAAGGGAAATCATGATTGACAAATTTGCGGGAGTTCTTTGAGGATGTAACAAGCAGGGTGGATAAAGGGGAACCAGTAGATGTCATGTATTTGGATTTCCAGAAGGCATTCGATAAGGTGCCACATAAAAGGTTACTGCACAAGATAAGAGCTCACGGGGTTGGGGGTAATATATTAGCATGGATAGAGGATTGGCTAACTAACAGAAAGCAGAGAGTCGGGAGAAATGGGTCATTTTCAGGTTGGCAAACTGTAACTAGTGGGGTGGAGCAGGGATCAGTGCTGGGGCCTCAACTATTTACAATCTATATTGATGACTTGGATGAAGGGGCCGAGTGTAATGCAGCCAAATTTGCTGATGATACAAAGATAGGTGGGAAAGCAAATTGTGTGGAGGACACAAAGAATCTCCAAAGGGGTGTAGATAGGCCAAGTGAGTGGGCAAAAATATGGCAGATGCAGTTTAATGTGGGAAAATGTGAGGTTGCCCACTTTGGTAGGAAAAATAAAAAAGCAAATTATTATTTAAATGGAAGAGATTACAAAATGCTGAGGTACAGAGGGAGCTGGGGGTCCTTGTACATGAATCACAAAAAGTTAGCATGCAGGTACAGCAAGTGATCAGGAAGGCAAATGGAGTTTTGGCCTTTATTGCAAAGGGAATGGAGTATAAAAGTAGGGAAGTCCTGTTACAACTGGACAGGGCGTTGGTGAGACCACACCTGGAGTACTGCGTACAGTTTTGGTCTCCTTATTTAAGGAAGGATTATACTTGCATTGGAGGCAGTTCAGAGAGGGTTCACGAGGTTGATTGCGGAGATGAAGGGGTTGTCTTATGAGGAAAGGTTGAGCAGGTTGGGCCGATACTGATTGGAGTTTAGAAGAATGAGAGGGGGTCTTATTGAAACATATAAGATACTGAAGGGGTTTGACAGGGGTTAGATGCAGAGAGGATGTTTCCCCTCGTGGGGGAATCTAGAACTAGGGGGCACAGTTTCAGAATAATGGGGCACCCTGTTAAATGGGAAATGAGGAGGAATTTCTTCTCTCAGAGGGTCGAGAATCTTTGGAATTCTCTTCCCCAGAGAGCTGTGGAGGCTGGGTCATTGAATATATTTAAGGTGGAGATAGACAGATTTTTGAACAATAAGGGAGTCGAGGGTTATGGGGAACGGGCAGGGAAGTGGAGTTGAGGCCAAGATCAGATCAGCCATGATCTCATTGAATGGCGGAGCAGGCTCGAGGGGCCGAATGACCGACTCCTGCTCCGACTGTCTTATGTTCTCATGACCTGAAACGCTAACTCTGTTTCTCTCTCCGCAGATGCTGCCCGGCCGGCTGAGGGCTTTCTGAGCGGTTTTCTGGTCCCATTTCAGATTTGCAAGCTCCGCAGTCCTTGGATTTTGCGATATATGTTGGCAGGCTAGCGCCGGTGGGTGCGATAAGACTCTGCTCGATTGCGATGGGCCTCGGGTACACCAAAGCTTCACGTCTGCTGAAATTCACGGGTGGCCAATCTGGTGGAACTTGGTGCAAGAGTTGAGAGAAGGACGTCTCGCAGATAGGCTTAGAATCCCAAACTTTCATATTGGCAGGATTGCTCCTAAAAAGGATGGATCGAAAAATAGGACATTTAATCTTTTGGTATAATTCCTGGAGGACATGTAATAATCAGTAGGAACTGTCCCGTGCTGGACTTTAGAGAGACAGCAGAAAAAACAGAGGCTAGAAATTGCTGTTTGTGCCTTGGGTTGATTAACAACGAATGCAGTCACGATAGGATCCTGTCTCTGCTTATTTCATCAGATTACAGAATAATCAGAGGCAATGGCGACAGGATTATAGTGCGAGAGCGGGAAGCGGAAATATCTGGGAGACAGCGGGGCAGTGGGATACGTTTGGGATTGATACAGGTCTATGGGGTGAGAGCGGGGCACTGGAATTAGTTTGGGGATTGATACAGGGCTATGGGGAGAGAGCGGGGCAGTGGGATTAGTTTGGGGATTGATACAGGGCTATGGGGAGAGAGGGGGCAGTGGGGTTAGTTTGGGGATTGATAGAGGGCTATGGGGGAGAGCGGGGCAGTGGGGTTAGTTTGGGGATTGATACAGGGCTATGGGGAGAGAGCGGGGCAGTGGGTTAGTTTGGGGATTGATGCAGGGCTATGGGGAGAGAGCGGGGCAGTGGGATTAGTTTGGGGATTGATACAGGGCTATGGGGAGAGAGCGGGGCAGTGGGATTAGTTTGGGGATTGATACAGGGCTATGGGGAGAGAGCGGGGCAGTGGGATTAGTTTGGGGATTGATACAGGGCTATGGGGAGAGAGCGGGGCAGTGGGATTAGTTTGGGGATTGATACAGGGCTATGGGGAGAGAGCGGGGCAGTGGGATTAGTTTGGGGATTGATACAGGGCTATGGGGAGAGAGCGGGGCAGTGGGATTAGTTTGGGGATTGATACAGGGCTATGGGAGAGAGCGGGGCAGTGGGATTAGTTTGGGGATTGATACAGGGCTATGGGGAGAGAGCGGGGCAGTGGGATTTGTTTGGGATTGATACAGGGCTATGGGGAGAGAGCGGGGCAGTGGGATTAGTTTGGGGATTCATACAGGGCTATGGGGAGAGAGCGGGGCAGTGGGATTAGTTTGGGGATTGATACAGGGCTATGGGGAGAGAGCGGGGCAGTGGGATTAGCTTGGGGATTGATACAGGGCTATGGGGAGAGAGCGGGGCAGTGGGATTAGTTTGGGGATTGATACAGGGCTATGGGGAGAGAGCGGGGCAGTGGGATTAGCTTGGGGATTGATACAGGGCTATGGGGAGAGAGCGGGGCAGTGGGATTAGTTTGGGATTGATACAGGGCTATGGGGAGAGAGCGGGGCAGTGGGATTAGTTTGGGGATTGATACAGGGCTATGGGAGAGAGCGGGGCAGTGGGATTAGTTTGGGGATTGATACAGGGAAATGGGGGAGAGAGCGGGGGCAGTGGGATTAGTTTGGGGATTGATACAGGGCTATGGGGAGAGAGGGGCAGTGGGATTAGTTTGGGGATTGATACAGGGCTATGGGGAGAGAGCGGGGCAGTGGGACTAGATTGGGGATTGATACAGGGCTATGGGGAGAGAGGGGCAGTGGGATTAGTTTGGGGATTGATACAGGGCTATGGGGAGAGAGCGGGGCAGTGGGATTAGGTTTGGATTGATACAGGGCTATGGGGAGAGAGCGGGGCAGTGGGATTAGGTTTGGATTGATACAGGGCTATGGGGAGAGAGCGGGGCAGTGGGATTAGTTTGGGGATTGATTCAGGGCTATGGGGAGAGAGCGGTGCAGTGGGATTAGTTTGGGGATTGATACAGGGCTATGGGGAGAGAGCGGGGCAGTGGGATTAATTTTGGATTGATACAGGTCTATGGGGAGAGAGCGGGGCAGTGGGATGAGTTTGGGGTTTGATACAGGGCTATGGGGAGAGAGCGGGGCAGTGGGATTAGTTTGGGGATTGATACAGGGCTATGGGGAGAGAGCGGGGCAGTGGGATTAGTTTGGGATTGATACAGGTCTATGGGGAGAGAGCGGGGCAGTGGGATTAGTTTGTGGATTGATACAGGGCTATGGGGAGAGAGCGGGGCAGTGGGATTAGTTTGGGGATTGATACAGGGCTATGGGGAGAGAGCGGGGCAGTGGGATTAGTTTGGGGATTGATACAGGACTATGGGGCGAGAGCGGGGCGGTGGTGTTAGTTTAGGGATTGATACAAGGCTATGGGGAGAGAGCGGGGCAGTGGGATTAGTTTGGGGATTGATACAGGGCTATGTGGAGAGAGCGGGGTAGTGGAATTAGTTTGGGATTGATACAGAGCTATGGGGAGAGAGCGGGGCAGTGGGATTAGTTTGGGATTGATACAGGGCTATGGGGGGAGAGCGGGGCAGTGGGATTACTTTGGGATTAATACAGGGCTATGGGGAGAGAGCGGGCCAGTGGGATTAGTTTGGGGATTGATACAGGTCTATGGGTAGAGAGCTGGGCAGTGGGATTAGTTTGGGGATTGATGCAGGGTGATGGGGAGAGAGCGGGGCAGTGGGATTAGTTTGGGATTGATACAGGGCTATGGGGAGAGAGCGGGGCAGTGGGATTAGTTTGGGGATTGATGCAGGGCTATGGGGAGAGAGCGGGGCAGTGGGATTAGTTTGGGATTGATACAGGGCTATGGGGGAGAGCGGGGCAGTGGGATTAGTTTGGGATTGATACAGGGCTATGGGGAGAGAGCGGGGCAGTGGGATTAGTTTGGGGATTGATACAGGTCTATGGGGAGAGAGCGGGGCAGTGGGATTAGTTTGGGGATTGATACAGGGCTATGGGTAGAGAGCGGAGCAGTGGGATTAGTTTGGGGATTGATACAGGGCTATGGGGAGAGAGCGGGGCAGTGGGATTAGTTTGGGGATTGATACAGGGCTATGGGGAGAGAGCGGGGCAGTGGGATTAGTTTGGGGATTGATACAGGGCTATGGGGAGAGAGCTGGGCAGTGGGATTAGTTTGGGGATTGATACAGGGCTATGGGGAGAGAGCGGGGCAGTGGGATTAGTTTGGGATTGATACAGGTCTATGGGGAGAGAGCGGGGCAGTGGGGTTAGTTTGGGATTGATACAGGGCTATGGGGAGAGAGCGGGGCAGTGGGATTAGTTTCGGGATTGATACAGGTCTATGGGGAGAGAGCGGAGCAGTGGGATTAGTTTCGGGATTGATACAGGTCTATGGGGAGAGAGCGGGGCAGTGGGATTAGTTTGGGGATTGATACAGGGCTATGGGGAGAGAGCGGGGCAGTGGGATTAGTTTGAGATTGACACAGGGCTATGGGGAGAGAGCGGGGCAGTGGGATTAGTTTGGGGATTGATACAGGGCTATGGGGAGAGAGCGGGGCAGTGGGATTAGTTTGAGATTGATACAGGGCTATGGGGAGAGAGCGGGGCAGTGGGATTAGTTTGGGATTGATACAGGACTATGGAGAGTGAGCGAGGCATTGGGATTAGTTTGGAGATTGATACAGGGCTATGGTGAGAGAGCGGGGCAGTGGGATTAGTTTGGGGATTGATACAGGGCTATGGGGAGAGAGCGGGGCAGTGGGATTAGTTTGGGGATTGATACAGGGCTATGGGGAGAGAGCGGGGCAGTGGGATTAGTTTGGCGATTGATACAGCGCTATGGAGAGAGAGCGGGGCAGTGGGATTAGTTTGGGATTGATACAGGACTATGGAGAGAGAGCGAGGCAGTGGGATTAGTTTGGAGATTGATACAGGGCTATCGTGAGAGAGCGGGGCAGTGGGATTAGTTTGTGGATTGATACAGGGCTATGGGGAGAGAGCGGGGCAGTGGGATTAGTTTGGGGATTGATACAGGGCTATGGGGAGAGAGCGGGGCAGTGGGATTAGTTTGGGGATTGATACAGGGCTATGGGGAGAGAGCGGGGCAGTGGGATTAGTTTGGGGATTGATACAGGGCTATGGGGAGAGAGCGGGGCAGTGGGATTAGTTTGGGGATTGATACAGGGCTATGGGGAGAGAGCGGGGCAGTGGGATTAGTTTGGGGATTGATACAGGGCTATGGGGAGAGAGCGGGGCAGTGGGATTAGTTTGGGGATTGATACAGGGCTATGGGGAGAGAGCGGGGAAGTGGGATTAGTTTGGGATTGATACAGGTCTATGGGGAGAGAGCGGGGCAGTGGGATTAGTTTGGGATTGATACAGGGCTATGGGGAGAGAGCGGGGCAGTGGGATTAGTTTGTGATTGATACAGGGCAATGGGGAGAGAGCGGGGCAGTGGGATTAGTTTGGGGATTGATACAGGACTATGGGGAGAGAGCGGGGCAGTGGGATTAGTTTGGGGATTGATACAGGGCTATGGGGAGTGAGCGGGGCAGTGGGATTAGTTTGGGGATTGATACAGGGCTATGGGGAGAGAGCGGGGCAGTGGGATTAGTTTGGGATTGATACAGGGCTATGGGGAGAGAGAGGGGCAGTGGGATTAGTTTGGGGATTGATACAGGGCTATGGGGAGTGAGCGGGGCATTGGGATTAGTTTGGAGATTGATACAGGGCTATGGGGAGAGAGCGGGGCAGTGGGATTAGTTTGGGGATTGAACAGGGCTATGGGAGAGAGCGGGGCAGGGGGATTAGTTTGGGGATTGATACAGGGCTATGGGGAGAGAGCAGGGCAGTGGGATTAGTTTTGGATTGATACAGGGCTATGGGGAGAGCGCGGGGCAGTGGGGTTAGTTAGGGGATTCATACAAGGCTATGGGGAGAGAGCGGAGCAGTGCGATTATTTTGGGCATTGATACAGGGCTATGGGGAGAGAGCGGGGCAGTGGGATTAGTTTGGGGATTGATACAGGGCTATGGGGGGAGAGCGGGGCAGTGGGATTAGTTTTGGATTGATACAGGGCTATGGGGAGAGACCGGGGCAGTGGGATTACTTTGGGATTAATACAGGGCTATGGGGAGAGAGCGGGCCAGTGGGATTAGTTTGGGGATTGATACAGGTCTATGGGGAGAGAGCGGGGCACTGAGGTTAGTTTGGGGATTGATACAGGTCTATGGGTAGAGAGCTGGGCAGTGGGATTAGTTTGGGGATTGATGCAGGGCGATGGGGAGAGAGCGGGGCAGTGGGATTAGTTTGGGATTGATACAGGGCTATGGGGGAGAGCGGGGCAGTGGGATTAGTTTGGGGATTGATGCAGGGTGATGGGGAGAGAGCGGGGCAGTGGGATTAGTTTGGGATTGATACAGGGCTATGGGGGAGAGCGGGGCGGTGGGATTAGTTTGGGATTGATACAGGGCTATGGGGAGAGAGCGGGGCAGTGGGATTAGTTTGGGGATTGATACAGGTCTATGGGGAGAGAGCGGGGCAGTGAGGTTAGTTTGGGGATTGATACAGGTCTATGGGTAGAGAGCTGAGCAGTGGGATTAGTTTGGGGATTGATATAGGTCTATGGGGAGAGAGCGGGGCAGTGGGGTTAGTTTGGGGATTGATACAGGGCTATGGGGAGAGAGCAGGGCAGTGGGATTAGTTTGGGGATTGATACAGGGCTATGGGGAGAGAGCTGGGCCGTGGAATTAGTTTGGGGATTGATACAGGGCTATGGGGAGAGAGCGGGGCAGTGGGATTAGTTTGGGATTGATACAGGTCTATGGGGAGAGAGCGGGGCAGTGGGGTTAGTTTTGGGATTGCTACAGGTGTATGGAGGAGAGAGCGGGGCAGTGGGATTAGTTTCGGGATTGATACAGGTCGATGGGGAGACAGCGGAGCAGTGGGATTAGTTTCGGGATTGATACAGGTCTATGGGGAGAGAGCGGGGCAGTGGGATTAGTTTGGGGATTGACACAGGGCTATGGAGAGAGAGGGGGGGAGTGGGATTAGTTTGAGATTGATACAGGGCTATGGGGAGAGAGCGGGGCAGTGGGATTAGTTTGGGGATTGATACAGGGCTATGGGGAGAGAGCGGGGCAGTGGGATTAGTTTGAGATTGATACAGGGCTATGGGGAGAGAGCGGGGCAGTGGGATTAGTTTGAGATTGATACAGGGCTATGGGGAGAGAGCGGGGCAGTGGGATTAGTTTGAGATTGATACAGGGCTATGAGGAGAGAGCGGGGCAGTGGGATTAGTTTGGGGATTGATACAGGGCTATGGAGAGAGAGCGGGGCAGTGGGATTAGTTTGGGGATTGATACAGGGCTCTGGAGAGAGAGCGGGGCAGTGGGATTAGTTTGGGATTGATACAGGACTATGGAGAGAGAGCGAGGCAGTGGGATTAGTTTGGAGATTGATACAGTGCTATGGTGAGAGAGCGGGGCAGTGGGATTAGTTTGGGGATTGATACTGGGTTATGGGGAGAGAGCGGGGCAGTGGGATTAGTTTGGGGATTGATACAGGGCTATGGGGAGAGAGCGGGGCAGTGGGATTAGTTTGGGGATTGATACAGGGCTATGGGGAGAGAGCGGGGCAGTGGGATTAGTTTGGGGATTGATACAGGGCTATGGGGAGAGAGCGGGGCAGTGGGATTAGTTTGGGGATTGATACAGGTCTATGGGGAGAGAGCGGGGCAGTGGGATTAGTTTGGGATTGATACAGGTCTATGGGGAGAGAGCGGGGCAGTGGGATTAGTTTGGGATTGATACAGGGCTATGGGGAGAGAGCGGGGCAGTGGGATTAGTTTGTTGATTGATACAGGGCAATGGGGAGAGAGCGGGGCAGTGGGATTAGTTTGGGGATTGATACAGGACTATGGGGAGAGAGCGGGGCAGTGGGATTAGTTTGGGGATTGATACAGGGCTATGGGGAGTGAGCGGGGCAGTGGGATTAGTTTGGGGATTGATACAGGGCTATGGGGAGAGAGCGGGGCAGTGGGATTAGTTTGGGATTGATACAGGGCTATGTGGAGAGAGAGGGGCAGTGGGATTAGTTTGGGGATTGATACAGGGCTATGGGGAGTGAGCGGGGCAGTGGGATTAGTTTGGAGATTGATACAGGGCTATGGGGAGAGAGCGGGGCAGTGGGATTAGTTTGGGATTCATACAGGGCTATGGAGAGAGCGGGGCAGTTGGATTAGTTTGGGGATTGATACAGGGCTATGGGGAGAGAGTGGGGCAATGAGATTAGTTTGGGATTGATACAGGGCTATGGGGAGAGAGCGGGGCAGTGGGATTAGTTTGGGTATTGATACAGGGCTATGGGGGAGAGCGGGGCAGTGGGCTTTGCTTGGTGATTGATACAGGGCTATGGAGAGAGAGCGGGGCACTGGGATTAGTTTGGGGATGGATACAGGGCTATGGGGAGAGAGCGGGGCAGTGGGAATAGTTTGGGGATTGATACAGGGCTATGTGGAGAGAGCGGGGCAGTGGGATTAGTTTGGGGATTGATACAGGGCTATGGGGAGAGAGGGTCAGTGGGATTAGTTTGGGGATTGATACAGGGCTATGGGGAGAGAGCGGGGCAGTGGGATTAGTTTGGGATTGATACAGGGCTATGGGGAGAGAGCGGGGCAGTGGGATTAGTTTGGGGATTGATACAGGGCTATGGGGAGAGAGCGGGGCAGTGGGATTAGTTTGGGGATTGATACAGGGCTATGGGGAGAGTGCGGGCAGTGGGATAAGTTTGGGGATTGACACAGGGCTATGGGGAGAGAGCAGGACGGTGGGATTAGTTTGGGGATTGATTCAGGGCTATGGGGAGAGAGCGGGGCAGTGGGATTAGTTTGGGGATTGATACAGGGCTATGGGGAGAGAGCAGGGCAGTGGGTTTAGTTTTGGGATTCATACAAGGCTATGGGGAGAGAGCGGGGCAGTGGGATTAGTTTTGGATTGATACAGGGCTATGGGGAGAGCGCGGAGAAGTGGGATTATTTTGGGCATTGATACAGGGCTATGGGGAGAGAGCGGGGCAGTGGGATTAGTTTGAGGATTGATACAGGGCTATGGGGAGTGTAAGGGATACTCTCCTGACCCTGCGTGTCTCGTAGCCTGTGAGGTTCACGCGGCTCTGTGCAGCCTGTATGTCAGTGCGGGTCTAGGCCTGGTCTCCAGCCAGTCTGGGAACACTAGACACCCCTGTGAGTGGTTCGAATCACTCTCCCTTACGGTTCTAGACACTGGACTTAGATGCGAGAGCAGTAATGGAGATAAAACTCATGTAGACTTGGTTTGAACGGTACGAAATGGAAAATCTTTATTGCATGATACTTAAAATTATGAAATACATGTCATATGCACAGATTAATGACAGTACAATCTTACAAACAGTTATAATCACTCTTAGGGAAACGAGGAACGACCAGCACAACGTAAATAGGGCACACATTACAAATATCCTTAATTTAAACCCTCCCCTATCAATAACTATCCTAAAACTAGCTTCGCAGGATCCCGAGACTCATGCTCACCACTCGTAATAACTCGGAGAAATCCCGAATAGCTGATCGGATGTTTTTCACCGCAGCACCCACGTGTTGGTCAGGAGATCTCCTGGTCCCACTTGTTTACTGCTTCTGCTGCTCGGTCAGTCGGCTGGACCGTCCGCTGTAGTGAAGACCTCTGTTGGTGGACTTTACAGTTCAGTCGAGGAGCACCGTTGTCAATATCATTGATACGATGTGTTTGCACAGTCCAGTTATCGTCGATGCAATATGTCTTGTTAAAGAAGAAAACTTCGTTGTCAAGAAGACTTGGCTGATCGACCTACAGGCGCGGTCGGGATTTACTGACCGTGGCGATGGATAAGGTCTTCTTCTCTTCTCCTCTCATCTCATCTCATCTCATCTCATCCCGGGCCTTCGATTCCGCTGCCAGCTACCAACATAGGTCTTTGCAACAGTCTTTCACCCAGGAGCAGCCGCGATGATAACAGCAGCAAGCGGCAAGAGTCACGAACACGAGGCAGGAGCAAGAATCAAGAGTCAAGAGACAGAATGGACGGTTTGGGCCTGCAATTATAGTGCACAGTTCTTCCGTTTCCCGCCCAACTATAATGTCCATTCTTTTGTTTAAGGTTTGGCGCCCAAAAAGTCCTGTATGGGTGATCTCTGTCTTTAATGGGTTTCGGGGCTACTCCTGAATGTTTGAGTACCTGCTAATACTTCTCCCATTGTTAAATCGGTCGGTGTTCCCCCTGGAGGGGTTTGGGGCTTCCAAGTGTCCTGTATAACTACCTGCTAACGGCTCTCTCATCGTAGAGCCGTTGGGAGTTTACATATTAATGTCCTTTGGATGGGCCCTTGATGGCTTTCCTTTGTACCTGGGAGACCGATTCCAGTATCGATGTTTATACTGTAAACCCATAATGTCCTGTGTAATGTCTTCACTGTGCTGAATCGTTATCGATCCTGCAAAAATGTTTATTGGAACGCCATCTTGTCTGCCTGCCGAAAAGTCTCGAATGTTCTGTCACGCGGTGCGGCGGCCATTTTACAGGCTGCTTGTGTCTAATTTAAACCTGACAGCATTCCGCTGAAATAAAAGCTGTTTTGAACGAAACTTTGTGTTTTCTCCTTATTAAAATGAAATCGCGATAATTGCGAATTCTACAGTCCCTCCTGTTGATGCGAATAACTCCGCTTATCGTATCAAAAACTCAGTGGTGAGCAATCTTATCTCGATTTCACTCCGAATCCAGTAAATTAATCCCATAAAATTTTAACTTCACTAGGGTCTCTGTGTCGTCCTTATTTCCCAAGAAAATCACATTTTATATCACCATAGGCATCATTTGCCCTTAAACTTACACCACTTGTCTTCCTTCCCGGCGTAACCAGGCCGATACCTCACGCATCACCTGTATATTTATCTTTTATTCAGGGAAAGGAAAAACAAAACCCAAAAAACCAAACAATCAACACCATCACCAAAATAAACAAATCCCAACTCTTAAACATGTCGAGTTTCCAACGTATTTACAATGAGTACAAACTTCCGCGGCGCACGTGGCGAGCGGGAGTGACGCCGTTTTCCCATTACACTGCGCTCTCATCGTGCACGCGCACGTAACGTTCTCGCCACTCTCCCGTGTTCTCATGCTTGGTGAGGCGCTTGTCTCTTTTACAATGTATAAACAAAAGGTATACTACAATAAACACTTGACAGACGACTAAAATGTGGGAGGCTATTCTGACCCATGAGGGCACTTCAATATTCGTGAACAGATTCCACCACGGTGGAACCACTATGTCCAAAATGTCTGTACCTATCTCGACGGTTTTCTGTTCTAAAGTATAGAAATGCTTTTGTGACACCGCGACGGCTTTCAGAAGTTTGGTTAAATGCTCGGGGAGAGGGGGAATGAGGTACCCAAAATGTGCGACAAATCGCTGCAAGTCGGTAAAATTCTCTTTTACTGTGAGGTGAACAGTGGATGGTTCAGGGATTGGGATAATTCGCTGTTGTGCTACTTGAACTTCAGCCCTGGGTTTAAAACAGAAACTGCTGTCACTCACCGGACACCGGCTACGGTTTCCATGCTGGTAGTGTTGCGCTGCAGTGGTAACACAATATGTTCCACCCCCGATGTATGCTACCTGCGGAGGCACATGATCTTGTGCCATTGCCTCCATGGTGCAATTCATGGACTTGGCGCCAGCCGTTCTGAACCCGCACTGTGGTGTTAAAAAGGCATTCAAGTGCTGGGGGCACAGTATTATGTGTGCTCCCCTGCCACGACAACCAGAGAGATCTGTACCTGTCATCGTTTGCTCCCAGCGGATGACGTAAGGTGGAACCGCTGCATAACGAATGTGGGCTCCCCCCTGAATGACACCAATGTTCTCTACCCGATACACCGGGGCGGGCTTTGCTGTGTTGCCCAAAACCGGCATGCGTAATACTATTCCCATAATAGTATGGTTTGAACGTCCGCAGTCCACGGGGACTGGGTAAGCTTCTGAAGCTAGCCTGAGCTGGCACGGACTTAATGCATTCTGAAAAGGGTGGAGCGCCCGCAGGTGTTTGTTACTTATCCAGGACGGGACCAAACCTTGTTTTAAATCCTCCAAATTACTGCGGCCCTCGCCCAGTAACCACGCCCCGTAAAGCACGCACACCTCGTTCTGCGCAGCTTGATCGGATGCATTCCGATCTTCCCTAATCAGGGCATTTACCGTACGCGCATGTTTCTCCAGCTCTGCTATAATCTCTTTTAAGTGTAGTGTCATGGCTTGGTCCTCGTGCAGACCCGACCCTACCACTTTATTCTCATCTGTGAGAATATCCTTTAACTGTGTTTTTAAACCATTAATCTGGGTCTGCAGCTCCACACTGTCTAGAGCGTTGACCACAGATGTCCCTGTGTTAAAAGCAGTGAACGCATCGTTCACCAAACCCCTTCTTTGCCTCCCAACTTGATCCAAAACTTCCTGCGGTGCGGTGTATAAACTTGTCTTATCAATTTCCGCGAAATCGAACTCGTAAAACTGCCTGAACATCTTGGTCAACAGGACCTGGTACAACTGTTCCGTCTTTTTGGGGCACCACTCTGGTAACCGTACCTCAGTGAGATTTAAAATCACCGAGGCCACCGCGTAATGCACTCCCTGAAATAGTATCTGGTCTGTGGGGACCAGTACCAAACCGTTCCCGGGTCCCTTACTAGTTTTAGGGCACCCTTCTTCCTCAGTTAGAACTACCGGAATCGTGGGCGGGGCTTTGCGTGGGCGCGTAATGAGCTCAGTGGCATTTACTGGGATCGGGGAGAATGGGGCTCCGCACCCCCTGGTGCTCGCATCCCACCTCATCCCCTGTCCGTTATCCTGCCACTGGTTAATAAAGAATATGGAGATGCCTTTGGGGCAAACGTACTTTGACCCCCACATACAAACATAAATCCCCTCATCTGGTTCCCACCATTTGTCCCAACAGACTTTCACTTGTCCATCTGTCCCCGTAATTGTCCGATGGGTATTATTACCCAGTCGCTCCCACTCAACCGAAGAGTTCCTCATAGTTTTGCTCAGCTTTCGCAGCCACCACCATCGGCTCAATGGGACATTCCCACTGCAAGTCAAACAAATCCGTTTGCCGACGGTGACGCTGATCCTGGGTGCGATGATCCGTACTTTGGGGCACATTAAAGAAGTCTCTTTGTAGGCGAACCCCGATGTGCTGGAATACTCCGTTGAGTTCGTTCCCAGCCATCCTGGCCACCTTCCCTTGTGGAAATAGGTGCTGGTCCCTTCTGCCTTCCGTCTCCCGGTCCCATCCACCGCGATGGGGGCCGTGTCCCCGGAACATCCAAACACCACGACATCCTTGGTGAGGCCCCGATAGGCCAATCCACATCCGATTGCCACGAGCAATACTATGAGTCGTTCCATCCTTCCTTGGTTCCTGTGATCAGATAGAATGAGGTAGCCAGCCTCGCAAAAAGTCTCTGGCTTTTGTGAAGGGTGAGCGGGTCCCCTGACCTCGCCTCACGTAAACTTCAACTTTTGCTGAACAGACTTCCTCTAAACCTGGCCTTAAAACTCCCATCATTTGTCGTTATCTGTTAAAACCACTACAAACTTAAACTTATTAAAACTACTTAAAACTTTAAACTAAACTTAAAACCTTAAACTAATAACTTTACAATGCCGCCCGTTCTCAGGGCGGCCCCTTTAAATCCTGAGAAGGCTGCTGCGAGCTCTTCCCGACGGTGGGAGGGCACTGACCCTTCCTTCTGATCTGCCGCAGCCTGTTACTGCTTCGATGTGGCCTGTCTCTACCCGGGTTATCTTAACCTGAAACTTACGCCCTGGGGCAGCCTGTGGACCTGACCACGTCTTCCTGGGCTGGGGTGCTCTGCTTGACCTACGGGGAACTGCTATGGGCGGGGGCTCCGTGACGGACGGACCGGGTCCCGAGACCTTCAACGGGATGACCTGGGGTTCCATCACAGGCGCCAGCCCCGCCTCCGCTGACTCCGCCTCCCTAACCTCGGGGCTGGCAGTTCGGGGCCCCGCCCTGCTCGGCCCAGCAGGCAGCCCTTCACTCGCGAACTCTGCCTCCCCTGAGGACTGGACGTTTAAAGCGGGCGGCCACACCTCTGGGAACCACATAGCGGCTGGCCCGGCCTCCTCTAGCTCCTTCCTCCTGCTGTCGGGACCTGCAGCTTGTGTGTCCACCCCGTATGGATCTCTACCTAGCGGCCCCAATCCTTCCAGACCGTTCCTCTGAAACCACCCGTCATCATCACTATGCTCATCTGCACTATCCTCATCTGACCAGGGTACCCTGGGGTCCTCGTCATCTAACCCCCAACTCCAGAAAAACGCTGCATGATCGTCCGGGATGTCCCTTCCCCTGATGCAAGCTGCTACGCCTGCCTGTGTGCCTCGTGGTCCTACCTGGGGCTGTGCTTTCCCATTCGCAGGTCTGGCCCCTCCCTTAAGACAGGCCACCGCCCCTGCTTGTTTCTGTGAAATCTCACCTGCTGGAGGCTGCAGATTTCTATCCTGTTTTAAATACTCATACTCCCTGCTCCTGGCTACCCTGTAGGCTGTTTTTATCTCTCTAAGCTGCCCTTCTAGCCTGAGCACGTCTAACTTTCCCATTTCTCGGGCATTCTCCTCCCGCAGGGCCTGCTCTCTAAGCTGCCCTTCCAGCCCATCTATTTTCCCTATTAAGCGGGCGTTCTCCTCCCGCAAGGCCTGCTCTTTTAACCTGGCCTCCTTACCGCAGACCCCCTCCTGTGCGTGTCTTTTAAAAGGACACAGGTAGGCAGGCTGCGTGGGCTCTAGTCATTGGGTACTATTAGACGGTCCTGCGGCACCTACGGGGCCGGTTGCGACCGCCACCTGTCCACGCGCATTCAAAACCATCTTGCGCATGACTCCTAACACTGCCTCGAGGTCTTCGGGAGAGGTGGGTGCCTTTGCTTCCTTAGCCGGGACAGGCGCCTGGGCTCGGACCGCGGGATTTTTATCCTTGGAATCCTTCCAAGGGTTCCTGCAGTGCTTGCGCCAGTGCCCTGTCTTCCCACACCCGTAACAGGCATTACTTGCCTGTGGGGCGCGATTACCCTCCTGATGCCACTCTCTTTGAGCCGGGGCTGCGGGTCGTACCTCATGTACTCTTCCCTTAAAGGGACGTGTTGCCATACCCCTTATGTTACGGTAACCTAACGTGAGTCGATTCAAGACCGACTCTTCCGTAAGGTTGAGGTCATTGGGATCGAACCAGGCTTTTGCCTGCTCTCTAACGGCTGGTAAACTGTTGGCTATTATGCACCTAAGCCAATGAATTAAAGCGGCGCCTTCCACATCTTCGCGCTCGGGCGCACCTAGACAGCTGCGCTCATATACTGGCCACAGCCTGTCGGCAAAAACCTTCGGGGGTTCTCCCTCCATCTGCACTGTCTGTCCCACTCTAGCAAACGGACCTCCGTCGTTCGCTCCCACTACTTCTAGGACCTCATTTTTCAATTCCTCATAACTTTTATTACCCCTCTTGCTATCGCCTGAGAGACACTGAAGGACCGAGCTGTCTAATGAGAACAGCAGCATTTTTGCTGTCTCCCCATCATCGCAGCCGTTGATGGCTGCGGCTTGCTCAACTTCCCTAAAATGTACGGAAGGGTCGTCTATCTCGGTCAGCTTCCTTACGTGGTTTATCATGGCTCTCAGCTGATGTGAACTGTGAGGCAACACCAGCTGTCCGAGGAGATCCCCCGGTTCTTCCCCACCGTTTCTGCTTGGGCCCCTTTTAATCCCCGTTACTGGATACAACGATCCCTTTTCTACCTCCTTTTCAACGGGCTCTTTTGTTTCTTCCGTTGCTTCCTCCCTAACCCAGGTTTCTGAATAGCTGGGTGGCGCGGAGGGCGCAGTGGCTACTACTTCTTCTGCTTTACTTGGTGGGGAATTTCTAAATCTCTCACTTACTAGCGGCTGGCGTGCCGACGGATTAATAAGGCACACCATGCCGTTCGCATTATTCACGGCCTTTTTGAGGCTCTCTATCTCTTTTTCGCAGGCGCTATGGTCGGCTCCCTGAAACTTATCCTCAAGGGCCAACTTATACGCCGACCTAACCCCCATTAAGCTCTCTTCTTGAGTTCTTATCTGGGCAGCTTGACGGTTACATCTTTCCTTCATCCTATTCTCGTTTAATTTTGCTTCAGTGATCTGGCACTCGAGATACTCTACCCTTGTTTTAAGGTAGCTGGAGACTTCCTGGCTTTCCTGGCGTAACTCATTTAAACTCTTAATGAGCACCTCCCCTCCAGAAACCTTCTCCTCCATTTCCTCCTCTAACTGCTTGATTCGAGCGGTTAGCGCTGTATTGGTCTGGTTAGAAATCTGGACCTGCCTTTTGTAGCACATAAGCCAGACTGCTTTCTCAACTGCCTTTTTATGCTCCTTACTATCCGTCCACCTTTCAGCTGCCTCTAGTGGGCTCTTATCCGCTAACAATTCGCTTATCCACTTTTTCGTTAGATTAACCTTTCCAAACACGTAATCCGCTATCTTTTCCTGCATCACATTTCGTACAGTCATTCCAAAATCCAACACACCACCCTCTCGCTGCCAATGTCCTGCCGCGGTCGCCATTTTCTGTAAGGGATACTCTCCTGACCCTGCGTGTCTCGTAGCCTGTGAGGTTCACGCGGCTCTGTGCAGCCTGTATGTCAGTGCGGGTCTAGGCCTGGTCTCCAGCCAGTCTGGGAACACTAGACACCCCTGTGAGTGGTTCGAATCACTCTCCCTTACGGTTCTAGACACTGGACTTAGATGCGAGAGCAGTAATGGAGATAAAACTCATGTAGACTTGGTTTGAACGGTACGAAATGGAAAATCTTTATTGCATGATACTTAAAATTATGAAATACATGTCATATGCACAGATTAATGACAGTACAATCTTACAAACAGTTATAATCACTCTTAGGGAAACGAGGAACGACCAGCACAACGTAAATAGGGCACACATTACAAATATCCTTAATTTAAACCCTCCCCTATCAATAACTATCCTAAAACTAGCTTCGCAGGATCCCGAGACTCATGCTCACCACTCGTAATAACTCGGAGAAATCCCGAATAGCTGATCGGATGTTTTTCACCGCAGCACCCACGTGTTGGTCAGGAGATCTCCTGGTCCCACTTGTTTACTGCTTCTGCTGCTCGGTCAGTCGGCTGGACCGTCCGCTGTAGTGAAGACCTCTGTTGGTGGACTTACAGTTCAGTCGAGGAGCACCGTTGTCAATATCATTGATACGATGTGTTTGCACAGTCCAGTTATCGTCGATGCAATATGTCTTGTTAAAGAAGAAAACTTCGTTGTCAAGAAGACTTGGCTGATCGACCTACAGGCGCGGTCGGGATTTACTGACCGTGGCGATGGATAAGGTCTTCTTCTCTTCTCCTCTCATCTCATCTCATCTCATCTCATCCCGGGCCTTCGGTTCCGCTGCCAGCTACCAACATAGGTCTTTGCAACAGTCTTTCACCCAGGAGCAGCCACGATGATAACAGCAGCAAGCGGCAAGAGTCACGAACACGAGGCAGGAGCAAGAATCAAGAGTCAAGAGACAGAATGGACGGTTTGGGCCTGCAATTATAGTGCACAGTTCTTCCGTTTCCCGCCCAACTATAATGTCCATTCTTTTGTTTAAGGTTTGGCGCCCAAAAAGTCCTGTATGGGTGATCTCTGTCTTTAATGAGTTTCGGGGCTACTCCTGAATGTTTGAGTACCTGCTAATACTTCTCCCATTGTTAAATCGGTCGGTGTTCCCCCTGGAGGGGTTTGGGGCTTCCAAGTGTCCTGTATAACTACCTGCTAACGGCTCTCTCATCGTAGAGCCGTTGGGAGTTTACATATTAATGTCCTTTGGATGGGCCCTTGATGGCTTTCCTTTGTACCTGGGAGACCGATTCCAGTATCGATGTTTATACTGTAAACCCATAATGTCCTGTGTAATGTCTTCACTGTGCTGAATCGTTATCGATCCTGCAAAAATGTTTATTGGAACGCCATCTTGTCTGCCTGCCGAAAAGTCTCGAATGTTCTGTCACGCGGTGCGGCGGCCATTTTACAGGCTGCTTGTGTCTAATTTAAACCTGACAGCATTCCGCTGAAATAAAAGCTGTTTTGAACGAAACTTTGTGTTTTCTCCTTATTAAAATGAAATCGCGATAATTGCGAATTCTACAGGAGAGAGCGGGGCAGTGGGATTAGTTTTGGATTGATACAGGTCTATGGGGAGAGAGCGGGGCAGTGGGATTAGTTTGAGGATTGATACAGGGCTATGGGGAGAGAGCGGGGCAGTGGGATTAGTTTGAGGATTGATACAGGGCTATGGGGAGAGAGCGGGGCAGTGGGATTAGTTTTGGATTGATACAGGTCTATGGGGAGAGAGCGGGGCAGTGGGATTAGTTTGTGGATTGATACAGGGCTATGGGGAGAGAGCGGGGCAGTGGTGTTAGTTTAGGGATTGATACAAGGCTATGGGGAGAGAGCGGGGCGGTGGTGTTAGTTTAGGGATTGATACAAGGCTATGGGGAGAGAGCGGGGCAGTGGAATGAGTTTGGGGATTGATACAGGGCTATGGGGAGAGAGCGGGGCAGTGGGATTAGTTTGTGGATTGATACAGGGCTATGGGGAGAGAGCGGGGCAGTGGGATTAGTTTGGGGATTGATACAGGGCTATGGGGAGAGAGCGGGGCTTTGGGATTAGTTTGGGGATTGATACAGGGCTATGGGGAGAGTGCGGGGCAGTGGGATTAGTTTGGGGATTGATACAGGGCTATGGGGAGAGAGCGGGGCAGTGGGATTAGTTTGGGGATTGATACAGGCCTACGGGGAGAGAGCAGGGCAGTGGGTTTAGTTTCGGGATTCATACAAGGCAATGGGGAGAGAGCGGGGCAGTGGGATTAGTTTGGGGATTGATACAGGGCGATGGGGAGAGAGCGGGGCAGTGGGATTAGTTTGGTGATTGATACAGGGCTATGGGGAGAGAGCGGGGCAGTGGGATTAGTTTGGGGATTGATACAGGGCTATGGGGAGAGAGCGGGGCAGTGGGATTAGTTTGGGGATTGATACAGGGCTATGGGGAGAGTGCGGGCAGTGGGATAAGTTTGGGGATTGACACAGGGCTATGGGGAGAGAGCAGGACGGTGGGATTAGTTTGGGGATTGATTCAGGGCTATGGGGAGAGAGCGGGGCAGTGGGATTAGTTTGGGGATTGAACAAGGGCTATGGAGAGAGCGGGGCAGTGGGATTAGTTTGGGGATTGATACAGGGCTATGGGGAGAGAGCAGGGCAGTGGGTTTAGTTTTGGGATTCATACAAGGCTATGGGGAGAGAGCGGGGCAGTGGGATTAGTTTTGGATTGTTACAGGGCTATGGGGAGAGCGCGGGGCAGTAGGGTTTGTTTGGGGATTGATACAGGGCTATGGGGAGAGAGCGGAGAAGTGGGATTATTTTGGGCATTGATACAGGGCTATGGGGAGAGAGCGGGGCAGTGGGATAAGTTTAGGGATTGATACAGGGCTATGGGGGGAGAGCGGGGCAGTGGGATTAGTTTTGGATTGATACAGGGGTATGTGGAGTGAGCGGGGCAGTGGGATTAGTTTGGGATTAATACAGGGCGATGGGTAGACAGCGGGGCAGTGGGATTAGTTTGGGATTGATACAGGGCTATGGGGAGAGAGCGGGGCAGTGGGATTAGTTTGGGAATTGATACAGGGCTATGGGGAGCGACCGGGGCAGTGGGATTAGTTTGGGGATTGATACAGGGCTATGGGGAGAGAGCGTGGCAGTGGGATTTGTTTGATATTGATACAGGGCTATGGGGGAGAGAGCGGGGGCAGTGGGATTAGTTTGGGGATTCATACAGGGCTATGGGGAGAGAGGGGCAGTGGGATTAGTTTGGGGATTGATGCAGGGTGATGGGGAGAGAGCGGGGCAGTGGGATTAGCTTGGGGATGGATACAGGGCTATGGGGAGAGAGCGGGGCAGTGGGATTAGTTTGGGGATTGATACAGGGTGATGGGGAGAGAGCGGGGCAGTGGGATTAGCTTGGGGATGGATACAGGGCTATGGGGAGAGAGCGGGGCAGTGGGATTAGTTTGGGGATGGATACAGGGCTATGGGGAGAGAGCGGGGCAGTGGGAATAGTTTGGGGATTGATACAGGGATATGGGAAGAGAGCGGGGCAGTGGGATTAGTTTGGGGATTGATACAGGGCTATGGGGGAGAGAGCGGGGGCAGTGGGATTACTTTGGGGATTGATACAGGGCAATGTGGAGAGAGCGGGGCAGTGGGTTTAGTTTCGGGATTCATACAAGGCAATGGGGAGAGAGCGGGGCAGTGGGATTAGTTTGGGGATTGATACAGGGCGATGGGGAGAGAGCGGGGCAGTGGGATTAGTTTGGGGATTGATACAGGGCTATGGGGAGAGTGCGGGCAGTGGGATAAGTTTGGGGATTGACACAGGGCTATGGGGAGAGAGCAGGATGGTGGGATTAGTTTGGGGATTGATTCAGGGCTATGGGGAGAGAGCGGGGCAGTGGGATTAGTTTGGGGATTGAACAAGGGCTATGGAGAGAGCGGGGCAGTGGGATTAGTTTGGGGATTGATACAGGGCTATGGGGAGAGAGCAGGGCAGTGGGTTTAGTTTTGGGATTCATACAAGGCTATGGGGAGAGAGCGGGGCAGTGGGATTAGTTTTGGATTGATACAGGGCTATGGGGAGAGCGCGGGGCAGTAGGGTTTGTATGGGGATTGATACAGGGCTATGGGGAGAGAGCGGAGAAGTGGGATTATTTTGGGCATTGATACAGGGCTATGGGGAGAGAGCGGGGCAGTGGGATAAGTTTAGGGATTGATACAGGGCTATGGGGGGAGAGCGGGGCAGTGGGATTAGTTTTGGATTGATACAGGGGTATGTGGAGTGAGTGGGGCAGTGGGATTAGTTTGGGATTAATACAGGGCGATGGGTAGACAGCGGGGCAGTGGGATTAGTTTGGGATTGATACAGGGCTATGGGGAGAGAGCGGGGCAGTGGGATTAGCTTGGGAATTGATACAGGGCTATGGGGAGCGACCGTGGCAGTGGGATTAGTTTGGGGATTGATACAGGGCTATGGGGAGAGAGCGGGGCAGTGGGATTTGTTTGGGATTGATACAGGGCTATGGGGAAGAGAGCGGGGGCAGTGGGATTAGTTTGGGGATTCATACAGGGCTATGGGGAGAGAGGGGCAGTGGGATTAGTTTGGGGATTGATGCAGGGTGATGGGGAGAGAGCGGGGCAGTGGGATTAGCTTGGGGATGGATACAGGGCTATGGGGAGAGAGCGGGGCAGTGGGATTAGTTTGGGGATTGATACAGGGTGATGGGGAGAGAGCGGGGCAGTGGGATTAGCTTGGGGATGGATACAGGGCTATGGGAAGAGAGCGGGGCAGTGGGATTAATTTGGGGATTGATACAGGGCTATGGGGGAGAGAGCGGGGGCAGTGGGATTAGTTTGGGGATTGATACAGGGCAATGTGGAGAGAGCGGGGCAGTGGGACTAGATTGGGGATTGATACAGGGCTATGGGGAGAGAGGGGCAGTGGGATTAGTTTGGGGATTGATACAGGGCTATGGGGAGAGAGCGGGGCAGTGGGATTAGGTTTGGATTGATACAGGGCTATGGGGAGAGAGCGGGGCAGTGGGATTAGTTTGGGGTTTGATTCAGGGCTATGGGGAGAGAGCGGGGCAGTGGGATTAGTTTGGGGATTGATACAGGGCTATGGGGAGAGAGCGGGGCAGTGGGATTAATTTTGGATTGATACAGGTCTATGGGGAGAGAGCGGGGCAGTGGGATGAGTTTGGGGTTTGATACAGGGCTATGGGGAGAGAGCGGGGCAGTGGGATTAGTTTGGGGATTGATACAGGGCTATGGGGAGAGAGCGGGGCAGTGGGATTAGTTTTGGGATTGATACAGGGCAATGGGGGAGAGCGGGGCAGTGGGATTAGTTTCGGGATTGATACAGGGCTATGGGGAGAGAGCGGGGCAGTGGGATTAGTTTGGGGATTGATACAGGGCTATGGGGAGTGAGTGGGGCAGTGGGATTAGTTTGGGGATTGATACAGGTCTATGCGGAGAGAGCGGGGCAGTGGGATTAGTTTGTGGATTGATACAGGGCTATGGGGCGAGAGCGGGGCGGTGGTGTTAGTTTAGGGATTGATACAAGGCTATGGGGAGAGAGCGGGGCAGTGGGATTAGTTTGGGGATTGATACAGGGCTATGGGGAGAGAGCGGGGCAGTGGGATTAGTTTGTGGATTGATACAGGGCTAAGGGGAGAGAGCGGGGCAGTGGGATTAGTTTGGGGATTGATACAGGGCTATGGGGAGAGAGCGGGGCTGTGGGATTAGTTTGGGGATTGATACAGGGCTATGGGGAGAGTGCGGGGCAGTGGGATTAGTTTGGGGATTGATACAGGGCTATGGGGAGAGAGCGGGGCAGTGGGATTAGTTTGGGGATTGATACAGGCCTACGGGGAGAGAGCAGGGCAGTGGGTTTAGTTTCAGGATTCATACAAGGCTATGGGGAGAGAGCGGGGCAGTGGGATTAGTTTGGGGATTGATACAGGGCTATGGAGAGAGCGGGGCAGTGGGATTAGTTTGGGGATTGATACAGGGCCATGGGGAGAGAGTAGAGCAGTGGGTTTAGTTTCGGGATTCATACAAGGCAATGGGGAGAGAGCGGGGCAGTGGGATTAGTTTGGGGATTGATACAGGGCGATGGGGAGAGAGCGGGGCAGTGGGATTAGTTTGGTGATTGATACAGGGCTATGGGGAGAGAGCGGGGCAGTGGGATTAGCTTGTGGATTGATACAGGGCTATGGGGAGAGAGCGGGGCAGTGGGATTAGCTTGGTGATTGATACAGGGCTATGGAGAGAGCGGGGCAGTGGGATTAGTTTGGGGATTGATACAGGGCTATGGGGAGAGAGCGGGGCAGTGGGATTAGTTTGGGGATGGATACAGGGCTATGGGGAGAGAGCGGGGCAGTGGGAATAGTTTGGGGATTGATACAGGGCTATGTGGAGAGAGCGGGGTAGTGGAATTAGTTTGGGGATGGATACAGGGCTATGGGGAGAGAGCGGGGCAGTGGGATTAGTTTGGGGATTGATACAGGGCTATGGGGAGAGAGCGGGGCAGTGGGATTAGTTTGGGGATGGATACAGGGCTATGGGGAGAGAGCGGGGCAGTGGGAATAGTTTGGGGATTGATACAGGGCTATGGGGAGAGAGCGGGGCAGTGGGATTAGTTTGGGGATTGATACAGGGCTATGGGTGAGAGCGGGGCTGTGGGATTAGTTTGGGGATTGATACAGGGCTATGGGGAGAGAGTGGGGCAGTGGGATTAGATTGGGGATTGATTCAGGGCTATGGGGAGAGAGCGGGGCAGTGGGATTAGTTTGGGGATTGAACAAGGGCTATGGAGAGAGCGGGGCAGTGGGATTAGTTTGGGGATTGATACAGGGCTATGGGGAGAGAGCAGGGCAGTGGGTTTAGTTTCGGGATTCATACAAGGGTATGGAGAGAGAGCGGGGCAGTGGGATTAGTTTGGGATTGATACAGGGCTATGGGGAGAGCGCGGGGCAGTGGGGTTAGTTTGGGGATTCATACAAGGCAATGGGGAGAGAGCGGAGCAGTGGGATTATTTTGGGCATTGATACAGGGCTATGGGGAGAGAGCGGGGCAGTGGGATTAGTTTGGGGATTGATACAGGGCTATGGGGAGAGAGCGGGGCAGTGGGATTAGTTTGGGATTGATACAGGGCTATGGGGGGCGAGCGGGGCAGTGGGATTACTTTGGGATTGATACAGGTCTATGGGTAGAGAGCTGGGCAGTGGGATTAGTTTGGGGATTGATGCAGGGTGATGGGGAGAGAGCGGGGCAGTGGGATTAGTTTGGGATTGATACAGGGCTATGGGGAGAGAGCGGGGCAGTGGGATTAGTTTGGGATTGATGCAGGGTGATGGGGAGAGAGCGGGGCAGTGGGATTATTTTGGAATTGATACAGGGCTATGGGGAGAGAGCGGGGCAGTGGGATTAGTTTGGGATTGATACAGGGCTATGGGGAGAGAGCGGGGCAGTGGGATTAGTTTGGGGATTGATACAGGTCTATGGGGAGAGAGCGGGGCAGTGAGGTTAGTTTGGGGATTGATACAGATCTATGGGGAGAGAGCGGGGCAGTGGGGTTAGTTTGGGGATTGATACAGGGCTATGGGGAGAGAGCAGGGCAGTGGGATTAGTTTGGGGATTGATACCGGGCTATGGGGAGAGAGCTGGGCAGTGGGATTTGTTTGGGGATTGATACAGGGCTATGGGGAGAGAGCGGGGCAGTGGGATTAATTTGGGATTGATACAGGTCTATGGGGAGAGAGCGGGGCAGTGGGGTTAGTTTTGGGATTGCTACAGGTGTATGGAGGAGAGAGCGGGTAGTGGGATTAGTTTCGGGATTGATACAGGTCTATGGGGAGAGAGCGGAGCAGTGGGATTAGTTTCGGGATTGATACAGGTCTATGGGGAGAGAGCGGGGCAGTGGGATTAGTTTGGGGATTGATACAGGGCTATGGTGAGAGAGCGGGGCAGTGGGATTAGTTTGAGATTGACACAGGGCTATGGGGAGAGAGCGGGGCAGTGGGATTAGTTTGGGGATTGATACAGGGCTATAGGGAGAGAGCGGGGCAGTGGGATTAGTTTGAGATTGATACAGGGCTATGGGGAGAGAGCGGGGCAGTGGGATTAGTTTGAGATTGATACAGGGCTATGGGGAGAGAGCGGGGCAGTGGGATTAGTTTGAGATTGATACAGGGCTATGGGGAGAGAGCGGGGCAGTGGGATTAGTTTGGGGATTGATACAGGGCTATGGAGAGAGAGCGGGGCAGTGGGATTAGTTTGGGGATTGATACACGGCTATGGAGAGAGAGCGGGGCAGTGGGATTAGTTTGGGATTGATACAGGACTATGGAGAGAGAGCGAGGCATTGGGATTAGTTTGGAGATTGATACAGGGCTGTGGTGAGAGAGCGGGGCAGTGGGATTAGTTTGGGGTTTGATACAGGGCAATGGGGAGAGAGCGGGGCAGTGGGATTAGTTTGGGGATTGATACAGGGCTATGGGGAGAGAGCGGGGCAGTGGGATTAGTTTGGGGATTGATACAGCGCTATGGAGAGAGAGCGGGGCAGTGGGATTAGTTTGGGATTGATACAGGACTATGGAGAGAGAGCGAGGCAGTGGGATTAGTTTGGAGATTGATACAGGGCTATCGTGAGAGAGCGGGGCAGTGGGATTAGTTTGGGGATTGATACAGGGCTATGGGGAGAGAGCGGGGCAGTGGGATTAGTTTGGGGATTGATTCAGGGTTATGGGGAGTCAGCGGGGCAGTGGGATTAGTTTGGGGATTGATGCAGGGCTATGGGGAGAGAGCGGGGCAGTGGGATTAGTTTGGGGATTGATACAGGGCTATGGGGAGAGAGCGGGGAAGTGGGATTAGTTTGGGATTGATACAGGTCTATGGGGAGAGAGCGGGGCATTGGGATTAGTTTGGGATTGATACAGGGCTATGGGGAGAGAGCGGGGCACTGGGATTAGTTTGTTGATTGATACAGGGCAATGGGGAGAGAGCGGGGCAGTGGGATTAGTTTGGGGATTGATACAGGACTATGGGGAGAAAGCGGGGCAGTGGGATTAGTTTGGGGATTGATACCGGGCTATGGGGAGAGAGATGGGCAGTGGGATTTGTTTGGGGATTGATACAGGGCTATGGGGAGAGAGCGGGGCAGTGGGATTAGTTTGGGATTGATACAGGTCTATGGGGAGAGAGCGGGGCAGTGGGGTTAGTTTTGGGATTGCTACAGGTGTATGGAGGAGAGAGCGGGTAGTGGGATTAGTTTCGGGATTGATACAGGTCTATGGGGAGAGAGCGGAGCAGTGGGATTAGTTTCGGGATTGATACAGGTCTATGGGGAGAGAGCGGGGCAGTGGGATTAGTTTGGGGATTGATACAGGGCTATGGAGAGAGAGCGGGGCAGTGGGATTAGTTTGAGATTGACACAGGGCTATGGGGAGAGAGCGGGGCAGTGGGATTAGTTTGGGGATTGATACAGGGCTATGGGGAGAGAGCGGGGCAGTGGGATTAGTTTGAGATTGATACAGGGCTATGGGGAGAGAGCGGGGCAGTGGGATTAGTTTGAGATTGATACAGGGCTATGGGGAGAGAGCGGGGCAGTGGGATTATTTTGAGATTGATACAGGGCTATGGGGAGAGAGCGGGGCAGTGGGATTAGTTTGGGGATTGATACAGGGCTATGGAGAGAGAGCGGGGCAGTGTGTAAGGGATTCCCCTGAGACCCTGCGTGTCTCGTAGCCTGTGAGATTCACGCGGCTCTGTGCAGCCTGTATGTCAGTGCGGGTCTAGGCCTGGTTGCCTGTTCTGGTCTCCAGCCAGTCTGGGAACACTAGACACACCTGTGAGTGGTTCGAATCACTCTCCCTTACGGTTCTAGACACTGGACTTAGATGCGAGAGCAGTAATGGAGATAAAACTCATGTAGACTTGGTTTGAATGGTACGAAATGGAAAATCTTTATTGCATGATACTTAAAATTATGAAATACATGTCATACGCACAGATTAATGACAGTACAATCTTACAAACGGTTATAGTCAATCTTAGGGAAACGAGGAACGAACGGCACAACGTAAATAGGGCACACATTACAAATATCCTTAATCTTTAAACCCTCCCCTATCAATATCTATCCTAAACTAGCTTCGTAGGATCTCGAGACTCATGCTCACCACTCGTGATAACTCGGAGAAATTCCGAATAGCTGATCGGATGTTTTTCACCGCAACACCCACGTGTCGGTCAGGAGATCTCCTGGTCCCACTTGTTTACTTGCTTCTGCTGCTCCGGCTAGTAGGCTGGACCGTCTGCTGTGATGAAGACCTCTGTTGGTGGGTTTCACAGTTTAGTCTTGGAGCACCGTTGTCAATATCATTGATACGATGTGTTTTCCACGTTCCAACCTCCTTAGAAGTTTAAAGAGGAAAACTTCCTGGCGAGAAAACTTGGCTGATCGACCTACAGGCGCGGTCGGGATTTACTGACCGTGGCGATGGATATGGTCTTCTTCTCTTCTCCTCTCATCTCATCTCATCTCATCTCATCTCGGGCCTTTGGTTCCGCTGCCAGTTACCAACATAGGTCTTCGTTACGCGACACGAGGTAGATCCGTACGGATCAGAAAGTTCAACAGTCTTTTCAGAAGAGGCAACAGGCACGCAGAAGCCCAACTACGAGCACACAGGAGCAGCCACGAGGTTACGAATCGACCGGATAAAACACAGGAGCAGCCACGATGATAAAAGCAGCAAGCGAGCAAGAGGCAAGAGAGCGAATGGACGGTTTGGGGCCTGCAATTATAGTGCAAAAACCTTCCGTTTCCCGCCCAACTATAATGTCCATTCTTTTGTTTAGGGTTTGGCGCCCAAATGTCTTGTATGGGTGATCTCCGTCCTTAATGGGTTTCGGGGCTACTCATGAATGTTTGAGTACCTGTTAATATTTCTCCCATTGTTAAATCGGTCGGTGTTCTCCCTGGAGGGGTTTGGGGCTTCCAAGTGTCCTGTATAACTACCTGCTAACGGCTCTCTCATCGTAGAGTCGTTGGGAGTTTACATATTAATGTCCTTTGGATGGGCCCTTAAGTACTCGGTACAATGGCTTTCCTTTGTACCTGGGAGACCGATTCCAGTATCTATGTTTATACTGTAAACCCATAATGTCTCGTGTATTATCTTCACTGTGCTGAATCGTTATCGATCTTGCAAAAATGTTTAATGGAACGCCATCTTGTCTGCCTGTTGAAAAGTCTAGAATGTTCTGTCACGAGGTGCGGCGGCCATTTTACAGGCTGCTTGTGTCCAATTTAAACCTGTCAGCATTCTGCTGAAATAAAAGCTGTTTTGAACGAAACTTTGTGTTTTCTCCTTATTAATCAAATCGCGATAATTGCGAATTCTACAGTCCCTCCTGTTGATGCGAATAACTCCGCTTATCGTATCAAAAATCTCAGTGGTGAGCAATCTTATCTCGATTTCACTCCGAATCCAGTAAATTAATCCCATAAATTTTAACTTAACTAGGGTCTCTGTGTCGTCCTTATTTCCCAAGAAAATCACATTTTATATCACCGTAGGCATCATTTGCCCTTAAACTTACACCACTTGTTTTCCTTCCCGGCGTAACCAGGCCGATACCTCACGCATCACCTGTATATTTGTCTTTTATTCAGGGAAAGGAAAAACAAAACCCAAAACCAAACAATCAACACCATCACCAAAATAAACAAATCCCAACTCTTAAACATGTCGAGTTTCCAACGTATTTACAATCTCTGAAAATCTTACATGAGTACAAACTTCCGCGGCGCACGTGGCGAGCGGGAGTGACGCCATTTTCCTATTACACGGTGCTCTCATCGTGCACGCGCACGTAACGTTCTCGCCACTCTCCCGTGTTTTCATGCTTGGTGAGGCGCTTGTCTCTTTTACAATGTATGAACAATAGGTACACTACAATAAACACTTGACAGACGACTAAAATGTGGGAGGCTATTCGGATCCATGAAGGCACTTCAATATTGGTGAACAGATTCCACCACGGTGGAACCACTATGTCCAAAATGTCTGTTCCTATTTCGACGGTTTTCTGCTCTAATGTATAAAAATGCTTCTGTGATACCGCGACGGCTTTCAGAAGTTTGGTTAAATGCTCAGGGAGAGGGGGAATGAGGTATCCAAAATGCGCGACAAATCGCTGCAAGTCGGTGAAATTCTCTTTTACTGTGAGATGAACAGTGGATGGTTCAGGGATTGGGATAATTCGCTGTTGTGCTACTTGAACTTCAGCCCTGGGTTTAAAACAGAAACTGCTGTCACTCACCGGACACCGGCTACGGTTTCCATGCTGGTAGTGTTGCGCTGCAGTGGTAACACAATATGTTCCACCCCCGATGTATGCTACCTGCGGAGGCACATGATCTTGGGCCATTGCCTCCATGGTGCAATTCATGGACTTGGCGCCAGCCGTTCTGAACCCGCACTGTGGTGTTAAAAAGGCATTCAAGTTGTAGAATTCGCAATTATCGCGATTTCATTTTAATAAGGAGAAAACACAAAGTTTCGTTCAAAACAGCTTTTATTTCAGCGGAATGCTGTCAGGTTTAAATTGGACACAAGCAGCCTGTAAAATGGCCGCCGCACCTCGTGACAGAACATTCTAGACTTTTCGGCAGGCAGACAAGATGGCGTTCCAATAAACATTCTTGCGAGATCGATAACGATTCAGCACAGTGAAGACAATACACAGGACATTATGGGTTTACAGTATAAACATCGATACTGGAATCGGTCTCCCAGGTACAAAGGAAAGCCATCAAGGGCCCATCCAAAGGACATTAATATGTAAACTCCCAACGGCTCTACGATGAGAGAGCCGTTAGCAGGTAGTTATACAGGACACTTGGAAGCCCCAAACCCCTCCAGGGGGAACACCGACCGATTTAACAATGGGAGAAATATTAGCAGGTACTCAAACATTCAGGAGTAGCCCCGAAACCCATTAAGGACAGACATCACCCATACAGGACATTTTGGGCGCCAAACCTTAAACAAAAGAATGGACATTGTAGTTGGGCGGGAAACGGAAGAACTGTGCACTATAATTGCAGGCCCAAACCGTCCATTCGCTCTCTTGCGCTTGCTCTTTTGCTCTTGACTCTTGCCGCTTGCTGCTGTTATCATCGTGGCTGCTCCTGTGTTTTATCCGGTCGATTCGTAACCTCGTGGCTGCTCCTGGGTAAAAGACTGTTGCAAAGACCTATGTTGGTAGCTGGCAGCGGAACCGAAGGCCCGGGATGAGATGAGATGAGATGAGAGGAGAAGAGAAGAAGACCTTATCCATCGCCACGGTCAGTAAATCCCGACCGCGCCTGTAGGTCGATCAGCCAAGTCTTCTCGACAGGAAGTTTTCTTCTTTAACAAGACATATTGCATCGACGATAACTGGACTGTGCAAACACATCGTATCAGCGATATTGACAACGGTGCTCCACGATTAAACTTTGAAGCCCACCAACAGAGGTCTTCACTACAGCGGACGGTCCAGCCGACTGACCGAGCAGCAGAAGCAGTAAACAAGTGGGACCAGGAGATCTCCTGACCAACACGTGGGTGCTGCGGTGAAAAACATCCGATCAGCTATTCGGGATTTCTCCGAGTTATTACGAGTGGTGAGCATGAGTCTCGGGATCCTACGAAGCTAGTTTAGGATAGATATTGATAGGGGAGGGTTTAAAGATTAAGGATATTTGTAATGTGTGCCCTATTTACGTTGTGCTGGTCGTTCCTCGTTTCCCTAAGAGTGATTATAACTGTTTGTAAGATTGTACTGTCATTAATCTGTGCATATGACATGTATTTCATAATTTTAAGTATCATGCAATAAAGATTTTCCATTTCGTACCGTTCAAACCAAGTCTACATGAGTTTTATCTCCATTACTGCTCTCGCATCTAAGTCCAGTGTCTAGAACCGTAAGGGAGAGTGATTCGAACCACTCACAGGGGTGTCTAGTGTTCCCAGACTGGCTGGAGACCAGGCCTAGACCCGCACTGACATACAGGCTGCACAGAGCCGCGTGAACCTCACAGGCTACGAGACACGCAGGGTCAGGAGAGGATCCCTTACAAAGTGCTGGGGGCACAGTATTATGTGTGCTCCCCTGCCACGACAACCAGAGAGATCTGTACCTGTCATCGTTTGCTCCCAGCGGATGACGTAAGGTGGAACCGCTGCATAACGAATGTGGGCTCCCCCCTGAATGACACCAATGTTCTCTACCCGATATACCGGGGCGGGCTTTGCTGTGTTGCCCAAAACCGGCATGCGTAATACTATTCCCATAATAGTATGGTTTGAACGTCCGCAGTCCACGGGGACTGGGTAAGCTTCTGAAGCTAACCTGAGCTGGCACGGACTTAATGCGTTCTGAAAAGGGTGGAGCGCCCGCAGGTGTTTGTTACTTATCCAGGACGGAACCAAACCTTGTTTTAAATCCTCCAAATTACTGCGGCCCTCGCCCAGTAACCACGCCCCGTAAAGCACGCACACCTCGTTCTGCGCAGCTTGATCGGATGCATTCCGATCTTCCCTGATCAGGGCATTTACCGTACGCGCATGTTCCTTTAAGTGTAGTGTCATGGCTTGGTCCTCGTGTAGACCTGACCCTACCACTTTATTCTCATCTGTTAACTGTGTTTTTAAACCATTAATCTGGGTCTGCAGCTCCACACTGTCTAGAGCGTTGACCACAGATGTCCCTGTGTTAAAAGCAGTGAACGCATCGTTCACCAAACCCCTTCTTTGCCTCCCTACTTGATCCAAAACTTCCTGCGGTGCGGTGTACAAACTTGCCTTATCAATTTCTGCAAAATCAAACTCGTAAAATTGTCTGAACATCTTGGTCAACAGGACCTGATACAACTGTTCCGTCTTTTTGGGGCACCACTCTGGTAACCGCACCTCAGTGAGATTTAAAATCACCGAGGCCACCGCGTAATGTACCCCCTGAAATAGTATCTGGTCTGTGGGGACCAGTACCAAACCGTTCCCGGGTCCCTTACTAGTTTTAGGGCACCCTTCTTCCTCAGCGAGAACCACCGGAATCGTGGGCGGGGCTTTGCGTGGGCGCGTAATGAGTTCAGTGGCATTTACTGGGATCGGGGAGAATGGGGCTCCGCACCCCCTGGTGCTCGCATCCCACCTCATCCCCTGTCCGTTATCCTGCCACTGATTAATAAAAAATATGGAGATGCCTTTGGGGCAAACGTACTTTGACCCCCACATACAAACATAAATCCCCTCATCCGGTTCCCACCATTTGTCCCAACAGACTTTCACTTGTCCGTCTGTCCCCGTAATTGTCCGATGGGTATTATTACCCAGTCGTTCCCACTCGACCGAAGAGTTCCTCATAGTTTTGCTCAGCTTTCGCAGCCACCACCATCGGCTCAATGGGACATCCCCACTACAGGTCAAACAAATCCGTTTGCCGACGGTGACGCTGATCCTGGGTGCGATGATCCGTACTTTGGGGCACATTAAAGAAGTCTCTTTGTAGGCGAACCCCGATGTGCTGGAATACTCCGCTGAGTTCGTTCCCAGCCATCCTGGCCACCTTCCCTTGTGGAAATAGGTGCTGGTCCCCTCTGCCTTCCGTCTTCCGGTCCCGTCCACCGCGATGGGGGCCGTGTCCCCGGAACATCCAAACACCACGACATCCTTGGTGTGGCCTCGATAGGCCAATCCACATCCGATTGCCACGAGCAATACTAGAAGTCGTTCCATCCTTCCTTGGTTCCTGTGATCAGATATAATGAGGTAGCCAGCCTCGCAAAAGTCTCTGGCTTTTGTGAAGGGCGAGCGGGTCCCCTGACCTCGCCTCACGTAAACTTCAACGTTTGCTGAATAGACTTCCTCTAAACCTAGCCTTAAAACTCCCATCATTTTATCGTTTTCTGTTAAAACACTACAAACTTAACCTTGAACTATAAACTTAAAACTTAAAACCTTAAACTAATAACTTAAAACCTTAAACTAATAACTTTACAGTGCCGCCCGTTCTCAGGGCGGCCCCTTTAAATTCTGAGAAGGCTGCTGCGAGCTCTTCCCGACGGTGGGAGGGCACTGACCCATCCCTCTGATCTGCCGCAGCCTGTTGCTGCGCTGACCCTTTCCTCTGATCTGCCGCAGCCTGTTACTGCTGCGATGTGGCCTGTCTCTACCCGGGTTATTTTAACCTGAATTTTACGCCTTGGGGCAGTCTGGGGACATGACCACATCCTCCTGGGCTGGGGTTCTCTACTTGACCTACGGGGAGTTGCTATGGGCGGGGGTTCCGTGACGGACGGACCGGGCTCCGAGACCTCCAACGGGATGACCTGGGGTTCCATCACAGTCGCCGGCTCCGCCTCCGCTGACTCCGCCTCCCTAACCTCGGGGCTGGCAGTTCGTGGCTCCGCCCTGCTCGGCCCAGCAGGCGGCCCTTCACTCGTGATCTCTGCCTCCCCTGAGGACTGGACGTTCAAAGCGGGCGGCCACATCTCTGGGAGCCACATTGGTACTCTCTGTGCTCCTATAGCGGCTGGCCCTGCCTCCTCTAGCTCCTCCCTCCTGTCCTCGGGACCTGCAGCTTGTGTGTCCACCCTGTGTGGATCTCTACCTATCGGCCCCATTCCCCCCAGACCGTTCCTCAGGAACCACCCGTCATCATCACTATGCTCATCTGCACTATCCTCATCTGACCAGGGAACCCTGGGTTCTTCGTCATCTAACCCCCAACTCCAGAAAAACGCTGCATGATCGTCCGGGATGTCCCTTCCCCTGATGCAAGCTGCTATGCCTGCCTGTGTGCCTTGTGGTCCTACCTGGGGCTGTGCTTCCCCACTCGCAGGTCTGGCCCCTCCCTTAAGACAGGCCACCGCCCCTGCTTGTTTCTGTGAAATCTCACCTGCTGGAGGCTGCAGATTTCTATCCTGTTTTAAATCCTCATACTCCCTGCTCCTGGCTACCCTGTAGGCTGCTTTTATCTCTCTAAGCTGCCCTTCTAGCCTGAGCACGTCTAACTTTCCCATTGCTCGGGCATTCTCCTCCCGCAGGGCCTGCTCTCTAAGCTGCCCTTCCAGCCCATCTATTTTCCCTATTAAGCGGGCGTTCTCCTCCTGCAAGGCCTGCTCTTTTAACCTGGCCTCCTCACTGCAGACCCCCTCCTGTGCGTGTCTTTTAAAAGGACACAGGTAGGCAGGCTGCGTGGGCTCTAGTCATTGGGTACTATTAGACGGTCCTGCGGCACCTACGGGGCCGGTTGCGACCGCCACCTGTCCACGCGCATTCAAGACCAGCTTGCGCATGGCTCCTAACACTGCTTCGAGGTCGTCGGGAGGGGTGGGTGCCTTGGCTTCCTTAGCCGGGACAGGCGCCTGGGCTCGGACCGCGGGATTTTTATCCTTGGAATCCTTCCAAGGGTTCCTGCAATGCTTGCGCCAGTGCCCTGTCTTCCCACACCCGTAACAAGCATTACTTGCTTGTGGGGCGCGATTACCCTCCTGATGCCACTCCTTTTGAGCCGGGGCTGCGGGTCGTACCTCATGTACTCTTCCCTTAAAGGGACGTGTCGTCATACCCCTTATATTACGATAACCTAACGTGAGTCGATTCAAGACCGACTCTTCCGTAAGGTTGAGGTCATTGGGATCGAACCAGGCTTTTGCCTGCTCTCTAACGGCTGGTAAACTGTTGGCTATTATGCACCTAAGCCAATGAGCTAAACCGGCGCCTTCCACATCTTCGCGCTCGGGCGCACCTAGACAGCTGCGCTCATATACTGGCCACAGCCTGTCGGCAAAAACCTTCGGGGGTTCTCCCTCCATCTGCACTGTCTGTCCCACTCTAGCAAACGGACCTCCGTCGTTCGCCCCCAACACTTCTAGGACCTCATTTTTTAATTCCTCATAACTTTTGTTTCCCCTCTTGCTCTCGCCTGAGAGACACTGAAGGACCGAGCTGTCTAATGAGAACAGCAGCATTTTTGCTGTCTCCCCATCATCGCAGCCGTTAATGGCTGCGGCTTGCTCAACTTCCCTGAAATGTACGGAAGGGTCGTCTATCTCGGTCAGCTTCCGTACGTGATTTATCATAGCTCTCAGCTGATGGGAACTGTGAGGCAACACCAGCTGTCCGAGGAGATCCCCCGGTTCTTCCCCACCGTTTCTGCTTGGGCCCCTTTTAATCCCCGTTACTGGATACAACGATCCCTTTTCTACTTCCTTTTCAATGGGCTCTTTTGTTTCTTCCGTTGCTTCCTCCCTAACCCAGGTTTCTGAATAGCTGGGTGGCGCGGAGGGCGCAGTGGCTACTACTTCTTCTGCTTTACTTGGTGGGGAATTTCTAAATCTCTCATTTACTAGCGGCTGGTGCGCCGACGGATTGATAAGGCACACCATGCCGTTCGCATTGTTCACGGCCTTTTTGAGGCTCTCTATCTCCCTTTGGCAGGCGCTATGGTCGGCTCCCTGAAACTTATCCTCAAGGGCCAACTTATACGCCGACCTAACCCCCATTAAGCTCTCTTCTTGAGTTCTTATCTGGGCAGCTTGGCGGTTGCATCTTTCCTTCATCCTACTCTCGTTCAATTTTGCTTCAGTGACCTGGCACTCGAGATACTCTATCCTTGTTTTAAGGTAACTGGAGACTTCCTGGCTTTCCTGGTGTAACTCATTTAAATTCTTAATGAGCACCTCCCCTCCAGAAACCTTCTCCTCCATTTCTCCCTCTAAATGGCTGATTCGAGCTGTTAGCGCTGTAATGGTCTGGTTTGAAATCTGAACCTGCCTTTTGTAGCACATAAGCCAGACTGCTTTCTCAACTGCCTTTTTATGTTCCTTACTATCAGTCCACCTTTCAGCTGCCTCTAGTGGGCTCTTATCCGCTAACAATTCGCTTATCCACTTTTTAGTTAGATTAACCTTTCCAAACACATAATCCGCTATCTTTTCCTGCATAACATTTCGTACAGTCATTCCAAAATCTAACACACTACCCTCTCGCTGCCAGTGTCCTGCCGCGGTCGCCATTTTCTGTAAGGGATTCCCCTGAGACCCTGCGTGTCTCGTAGCCTGTGAGATTCACGCGGCTCTGTGCAGCCTGTATGTCAGTGCGGGTCTAGGCCTGGTTGCCTGTTCTGGTCTCCAGCCAGTCTGGGAACACTAGACACACCTGTGAGTGGTTCGAATCACTCTCCCTTACGGTTCTAGACACTGGACTTAGATGCGAGAGCAGTAATGGAGATAAAACTCATGTAGACTTGGTTTGAATGGTACGAAATGGAAAATCTTTATTGCATGATACTTAAAATTATGAAATACATGTCATACGCACAGATTAATGACAGTACAATCTTACAAACGGTTATAGTCAATCTTAGGGAAACGAGGAATGAACGGCACAACGTAAATAGGGCACACATTACAAATATCCTTAATCTTTAAACCCTCCCCTATCAATATCTATCCTAAACTAGCTTCGTAGGATCTCGAGACTCATGCTCACCACTCGTGATAACTCGGAGAAATTCCGAATAGCTGATCGGATGTTTTTCACCGCAACACCCATGTGTCGGTCAGGAGATCTCCTGGTCCCACTTGTTTACTTGCTTCTGCTGCTCCGGCTAGTAGGCTGGACCGTCTGCTGTGATGAAGACCTCTGTTGGTGGGTTTCACAGTTTAGTCTTGGAGCACCGTTGTCAATATCATTGATACGATGTGTTTTCCACGTTCCAACCTCCTTAGAAGTTTAAAGAGGAAAACTTCCTGGCGAGAAAACTTGGCTGATCGACCTACAGGCGCGGTCGGGATTTACTGACCGTGGCGATGGATATGGTCTTCTTCTCTTCTCCTCTCATCTCATCTCATCTCATCTCATCTCGGGCCTTTGGTTCCGCTGCCAGTTACCAACATAGGTCTTCGTTACGCGACACGAGGTAGATCCGTACGGATCAGAAAGTTCAACAGTCTTTTCAGAAGAGGCAACAGGCACGCAGAAGCCCAACTACGAGCACACAGGAGCAGCCACGAGGTTACGAATCGACCGGATAAAACACAGGAGCAGCCACGATGATAAAAGCAGCAAGCGAGCAAGAGGCAAGAGAGCGAATGGACGGTTTGGGGCCTGCAATTATAGTGCAAAAACCTTCCGTTTCCCGCCCAACTATAATGTCCATTCTTTTGTTTAGGGTTTGGCGCCCAAATGTCTTGTATGGGTGATCTCCGTCCTTAATGGGTTTCGGGGCTACTCATGAATGTTTGAGTACCTGTTAATATTTCTCCCATTGTTAAATCGGTCGGTGTTCTCCCTGGAGGGGTTTGGGGCTTCCAAGTGTCCTGTATAACTACCTGCTAACGGCTCTCTCATCGTAGAGTCGTTGGGAGTTTACATATTAATGTCCTTTGGATGGGCCCTTAAGTACTCGGTACAATGGCTTTCCTTTGTACCTGGGAGACCGATTCCAGTATCTATGTTTATACTGCAAACCCATAATGTCTCGTGTATTATCTTCACTGTGCTGAATCGTTATCGATCTTGCAAAAATGTTTAATGGAACGCCATCTTGTCTGCCTGTTGAAAAGTCTAGAATGTTCTGTCACGAGGTGCGGCGGCCATTTTACAGGCTGCTTGTGTCCAATTTAAACCTGCCAGCATTCTGCTGAAATAAAAGCTGTTTTGAACGAAACTTTGTGTTTTCTCCTTATTAATCAAATCGCGATAATTGCGAATTCTACAAGTGGGATTAGTTTGGGGATTGATACAGGGCTATGGAGAGAGAGCGGGGCAGTGGGATTAGTTTGGGATTGATACAGGACTATGGAGAGAGAGCGAGGCATTGGGATTAGTTTGGAGATTGATACAGGGCTATGGTGAGAGAGCGGGGCAGTCGGATTAGTTTGGGGATTGATACAGGGCTATGGGGAGAGAGCGGGGCAGTGGGAAGAGTTTGGGGATTGATACAGGGCTATGGGGAGAGAGCGGGGCAGTGGGATTAGTTTGGGGATTGATACAGCGCTATGGAGAGAGAGCGGGGCAGTGGGATTAGTTTGGGATTGATACAGGACTATGGAGAGAGAGCGAGGCAGTGGGATTAGTTTGGAGATTGATACAGGGCTATCGTGAGAGAGCGGGGCAGTGGGATTAGTTTGGGGATTGATACAGGGCTATGGGGAGAGAGCGGGGCAGTGGGATTAGTTTGGGGATTGATACAGGGCTATGGGGAGAGAGCGGGGCAGTGGGATTAGTTTGGGGATTGATACAGGGCTATGGGGAGAGAGCGGGGCAGTGGGATTAGTTTGGGGATTGATGCAGGGCTATGGGGAGAGAGCGGGGCAGTGGGATTAGTTTGGGGATTCATACAGGGCTATGGGGAGAGAGCGGGGAAGTGGGATTAGTTTGGGATTGATACAGGTCTATGGGGAGAGAGCGGGGCAGTGGGATCAGTTTGGGATTGATACAGGGCTATGGGGAGAGAGCGGGGCAGTGGGATTAGTTTGTTGATTGATACAGGGCAATGGGGAGAGAGCGGGGCAGTGGGATTAGTTTGGGGATTGATACGGGACTATGGGGAGAAAGCGGGGCAGTGGGATTAGTTTGGGGATTGATACAGGGCTATGGGGAGTGAGCGGGGCAGTGGGATTAGTTTGGGGATTGATACAGGGCTATGGGGAGAGAGCGGGGCAGTGGGATTAGTTTGGGATTGATACAGGGCTATGGGGAGAGAGAGGGGCAGTGGGATTAGTTTGGGGATTGATACAGGGCTATGGGGAGTGAGCGGGGCATTGGGATTAGTTTGGAGATTGATACAGGGCTATGGGCAGAGAGCGGGGCAGTGGGATTAGTTTGGGGATTGAACAAGGGCTATGGAGAGAGCGGGGCAGGGGGATTAGTTTGGGGATTGATACAGGGCTATGGGGAGAGAGCAGGGCAGTGGGTTTAGTTTCGGGATTCATACAAGGGTTTGGGGAGAGAGCGGGGCAGTGGGATTAGTTTTGGATTGATACAGGGCTATGGGGAGAGCGCGGGGCAGTGGGGTTAGTTAGGGGATTCATACAAGGCTATGGGGAGAGAGCGGAGCAGTGGGATTATTTTGGGCATTGATACAGGGCTATGGGGAGAGAGCGGGGCAGTGGGATTAGTTTGGGATTGATACAGGGCTATGGGGGGAGAGCGGGGCAGTGGGATTAGTTTTGGATTGATACAGGGCTATGGGGAGAGACCGGGGCAGTGGGATTACTTTGGGATTAATACAGGGCTATGGGGAGAGAGCGGGCCAGTGGGATTAGTTTGGGGATTGATACAGGTCTATGGGGAGAGAGCGGGGCAGTGGGATTAGTTTGGGGATTGACACAGGGCTATGGAGAGAGAGGGGGGGAGTGGGATTAGTTTGAGATTGATACAGGGCTATGGGGAGAGAGCAGGGCAGTGGGATTAGTTTGGGGATTGATACAGGGCTATGGGGAGAGAGCGGGGCAGTGGGATTAGTTTGAGATTGATACAGGGCTATGGGGAGAGAGCGGGGCAGTGGGATTAGTTTGAGATTGATACAGGGCTATGGGGAGAGAGCGGGGCAGTGGGATTAGTTTGAGATTGATACAGGGCTATGGGGAGAGAGCGGGGCAGTGGGATTAGTTTCGGGATTGATACAGGGCTATGGAGAGAGAGCGGGGCAGTGGGATTAGTTTGGGGATTGATACAGGGCTATGGAGAGAGAGCGGGGCAGTGGGATTAGTTTGGGATTGATACAGGGCTATGGGGAGAGAGCGGGGCAGTGGGATTAGTTTGTTGATTGATACAGGGCAATGGGGAGAGAGCGGGGCAGTGGGATTAGTTTGGGGATTGATACAGGACTATGGGGAGAGAGCGGGGCAGTGGGATTAGTTTGGGGATTGATGCAGGACTATGGGGAGAGAGCGGGGCAGTGGGATTAGTTTGGGATTGATACAGGGCTATGTGGAGAGAGAGGGGCAGTGGGATTAGTTTGGGGATTGATACAGGGCTATGGGGAGTGAGCGGGGCAGTGGGATTAGTTTGGAGATTGATACAGGGCTATGGGGAGAGAGCGGGGCAGTGGGATTAGTTTGGGATTCATACAGGGCTATGGAGAGAGCGGGGCAGTTGGATTAATTTGGGGATTGATACAGGGCTATGGGGAGAGAGTGGGGCAATGAGATTAGTTTGGGATTGATACAGGGCTATGGGGAGAGAGCGGGGCAGTGGGATTAGTTTGGGGATTGATACAGGGCTATGGGGGAGAGCGGGGCAGTGGGCTTTGCTTGGTGATTGATACAGGGCTATGGAGAGAGAGCGGGGCACTGGGATTAGTTTGGGGATGGATACAGGGCTATGGGGAGAGAGCGGGGCAGTGGGAATAGTTTGGGGATTGATACAGGGCTATGTGGAGAGAGCGGGGCAGTGGGATTAGTTTGGGGATTGATACAGGGCTATGGGGAGAGAGGGGCAGTGGGATTAGTTTGGGGATTGATACAGGGCTATGGGGAGAGAGCGGGGCAGTGGGATTAGTTTGGGATTGATACAGGGCTATGGGGAGAGAGCGGGGCAGTTGGATTAGTTTGGGGATTGATACAGGGCTATGGGGAGAGAGCGGGGCAGTGGGATTAGTTTGGGGATTGATACAGGGCTATGGGGAGAGTGCGGCCAGTGGGATAAGTTTGGGGATTGACACAGGGCTATGGGGAGAGAGCAGGACGGTGGGATTAGTTTGGGGATTGATTCAGGGCTATGGGGAGAGAGCGGGGCAGTGGGATTAGTTTGGGGATTGAACAAGGGCTATGGAGAGAGCGGGGCAGTGGGATTAGTTTGGGGATTTATACAGGGCTATGGGGAGAGAGCAGGGCAGTGGGTTTAGTTTTGGGATTCATACAAGGCTATGGGGAGAGAGCGGGGCAGTGGGATTAGTTTTGGATTGATACAGGGCTATGGGGAGAGCGCGGGGCAGTAGGGTTTGTTTGGGGATTGATACAGGGCTATGGGGAGAGAGCGGAGAAGTGGGATTATTTTGGGCATTGATACAGGGCTATGGGGAGAGAGCGGGGCAGTGGGATAAGTTTAGGGATTGATACAGGGCTATGGGGGGAGAGCGGGGAAGTGGGATTAGTTTTGGATTGATACAGGGGTATGTGGAGTGAGCGGGGCAGTGAGATTAGTTTGGGATTAATACAGGACGATGGGTAGACAGCGGGGCAGTGGGATTAGTTTGGGATTGATACAGGGCTATGGGGAGAGAGCGGGGCAGTGGGATTAGCTTGGGAATTGATACAGGGCTATGGGGAGCGACCGGGGCAGTGGGATTAGTTTGGGGATTGATACAGGGCTATGGGGAGAGAGCAGGGCAGTGGGATTAGTTTGGGGATTGATACAGGTCTATGGGGAGAAAGCAGGGCAGTGGGATTAGTTTGGGGATTGATACAGGGCTATGGGGAGAGAGCGGGGCAGTGGGATTAGTTTGGGATTGATACAGGTCTATGGGGAGAGAGCGGGGCAGTGCGATTAGTTTGGGGGTTGATACAGGGCTATGGGGGAGAGAGCGGGGCAGAGGTATTAGTTTTTGGATTGATACACGGCTATGGGGAGAGAGCGGGGCAGTGGGATTAGTTTGGGGATTGATACAGGGCTATGGGGAGAGAGCGGGGCAGTGGGAATAGTTTGGGGATTGATACAGGGTTATGGGGAAAGAGCGGGGCAGTGGGAATAGTTTGGGGATTGATACAGGGCTATGTGGAGAGAGCGGGGCAGTGGGATTAGTTTGGGGATTGATTCGGGGCTATGGGGAGAGAGGGGCAGTGGGATTAGTTTGGGGATTGATACAGGGCTTTGGGGAGAGAGCGGGGCAGTGGGATTAGTTTGGGGATTGATACAGGGCTATGGGGAGAGAGCGGGGCAGTGGGATTAGTTTGGGGATTGATACAGGGCTATGGGGAGAGAGCGGGGCAGTGGGATTAGTTTGGGGATTGATACAGGGCTATGGGGAAAGTGCGGGCAGTGGGATAAGTTTGGCGATTGATACAGGTCTATGGGGAGAGAGCAGGACAGTGGGATTAGTTTGGGGATTGAACAAGGGCTATGGAGAGAGCGGGGCAGTGGGATTAGTTTGGGGATTGATAGAGGGATATGGGGAGAGAGCAGGGCAGTGGGTTTAGTTTCGGGATTCATAAAAGGCTATGGGGAGAGTGCGGGGCAGTGGGATTAGTTTTGGATTGATACAGGGCTATGGGGAGAGAGCGGGGCAGTGGGGTTAGTTTCGGGATTCATGCAAGGCTATGGGGAGAGAGCGGAGCAGTGGGATTATTTTGGGCATTGATACGGGGCTATGGGGAGTGAGCGGGGCAGTGGGATTAGTTTGGGGATTGATACAGGGCTATGGGGAGTGAGCGGGGCAGTGGCATTAGTTTGGGGATTGATACAGGGCTATGGGGGGAGAGCGGGGCAGTGGGATTAGTTTTGGATTGATACAGGGCTATGGGGAGAGAGAGGGGAAGTGGGATTAGTTTGGGATTAATACAGAGCTATGGGGTGAGAGCTGGGCAGTGGGGTTAGTTTGGGACTGATACAGGGCGATGGGGAGACAGCGGGGCAGTGGGATTAGTTTGGGATTGATACAGGGCTATGGGGAGAGAGCGGGGCAGTGGGATTAGCTTGGGAATTGATACAGGGCTATGGGGAGAGACCGGGACAGTGGGATTAGTTTGGGGATTGATACAGGGCAATGGGGAGAGAGCAGGGCAGTGGGATTAGTTTGGGGATTGATACAGGGCCATGGGGAGAGAGCGGGGCAGTGGGATTAGTCTGGGGATTGATACAGGGCTATGGGGAGAGAGCGGGGCAGTGGGATTAGTCTGGGGATTGATACAGGGCTATGGGGAGAGAGCGGGGCAGTGGGGTTGCTTTGGGGAGTTATACAAGGCTATGGGGAGGGAGAGGGGCAGTGGGATTAGTTTGGGACTGATACAGGTCTATGGGGAGAGAGCAGGGTAGTGGGATTAGTTTGGGATTGATACAGGGCTATGGGGAGGGAGAGGGGCAGTGGGATTACTTTGGCATTAATACAGGGCTATGGGGAGGGAGCGGGACATTGGAATAAGTTTGAGATTGATATAGGGCTATGGGGAGAGAGCGGGGCAGTGGGATTGGTTTGGGGATTGATACAGGGCGATGGGGAGAGAGCGGAGCAGTGGGATTAGTTTGGGGATTGATGCAGGGTGATGGGGAGAGAGTGGGGCAGTGGAATTAGTTTGGGATTGATACAGGGCTATGGGGGAGAGCGGGGCGGTGGGATTAGTTTGGGATTGATACAGGGCTATGGGGAGAGAGCGGGGCAGTGGGATTAGTTTGGGGATTGATACAGGTCTATGGGTAGAGAGCTGGGCAGTGGGATTAGTTTGGGGATTGATACAGGGCTATGGGGAGAGAGCAGGGCAGTGGGATTAGTTTGGGGATTGATACAGGTCTATGGGGAGAGAGCGGGGCAGTGGGGTTAGTTTGGGGATTGATACAGGGCTATGGGGAGAGAGCAGGGCAGTGGGATTAGTTTGGGGATTGATACAGGGCTATGGGGAGAGAGCGGGGCAGTGGGATTAGTTTGGGGATTGCTACAGGTGTATGGAGGAGAGAGCGGGGCAGTGCGATTAGTTTGGGGGTTGATACAGGGCTACGGGGGAGAGAGCGGTGCAGTGGTATTAGTTTAGGGATTGATATAGGGCTTTGGGTAGAGTGCGGGTCAGTGGGATTAGTTTGGGGATTGATGCAGGGCTATGGGGAGGGAGCGGGGCAGTGGGATTAGTTTTTGGATTGATACACAGCTATGGGGAGAGAGCGGGGCAGTGGGATTAGTTGGGGATTGATACAGGACTATGGGGAGAGAGCGGGGCAGTGGGATTAGTTTCGGGATTGATTCAGGGCTATGGGGAGAGAGCAGGGCAGTGGGGTTAGTTTGGGGATTGCTACAGGTGTATGGAGGAGAGAGCGGGGCAGTGGTATTAGTTTGGGGATTGATACAGGGCTATGGGGAGAGAGCGGGGCAGTGCGATTAGTTTGGGGGTTGGTACAGGGCTGCGGGGGAGAGAGCGGGGCAGTGGTATTAGTTTAGGGATTGATATAGGGCTATGGGTAGAGAGCAGGTCAGTGGGATTAGTTTGGGGATTGATGCAGGGCTATGGGGAGAGAGCGGGGTAGTGGGATTAGTTTTTGGATTGATACACAGCTATGGGGAGAGAGCGGGGCAGTGGGATTAGTTTGGGGATTGATACAGGACTATGGGGAGAGAGCGGGGCAGTGGGATTAGTTTCGGGATTGATTCAGGGCTATGGGGAGAGAGCGGGGCAGTGGGATTAGTTTGTGGATTGAACAAGGGCTATGGAGAGAGCGGGGCAGTGGTATTAGTTTGTGGATTGATAGAGGGCTATGGGGAGAGAGCAGGGCAGTGGGTTTAGTTTCGGGATTCATAGAAGGCTATGGGGAGAGAGCGGGGCAGTGGGGTTAGTTTGGGGATTCATACAAGGCTATGGGGAGGGAGCGGAGCAGTGGGATTATTTTGGGCATTGATACAGGGCTATGGGAAGAGAGAGGGGCAGTGGGATAAGTTTAGGGATTGATACAGGGCTATGGGGGGAGAGAGGGGAAGTGGGATTAGTTTGGGATTAATACAGGGCTATGGGGTGAGAGCGGGGCAGTGGGGTTAGTTTGGGATTGATACAGGGCGATGTGGAGACAGCGGGGCAGTGGGATTAGTTTGGGATTGATACAGGGCTATGGGGAGAGAGCGGGGCAGTGGGATTAGCTTGGGAATTGATACAGGGCTATGGGGAGAGACCGGGGCAGTGGGATTAGTTTGGGGATTGATACAGGACTATGGGGAGAGAGCAGGGCAGTGGGATTAGTTTGGGGATTGATACAGGGCTATGGGGAGAGAGCGGGGCAGTGGGGTTACTTTGGGGAGTTATACAAGGCTATGGGGAGGGAGAGGGGCAGTGGGATTAGTTTGGGACTGATACAGGTCTATGGGGAGAGAGCAGGGTAGTGGGATTAGTTTGGGATTGATACAGGGCTATGGGGAGGGAGAGGGGCAGTGGGATTACTTTGGGATTAATACAGGGCTATGGGGAGGGAGCGGGGCATTGGAATAAGTTTGAGATTGATATAGGGCTATGGGGAGAGAGCGGGGCAGTGGGATTAGTTTGGGGAATGATACAGGGCTATGGGGAGAGAGCGGGACAGTGGGACTGGTTTGGGGATTGATACAGGGCGATGGGGAGAGAGCGGAGCAGTGGGATTAGTTTGGGGATTGATGCAGGGTGATGGGGAGAGAGCGGGGCAGTGGGATTTGTTTGGGATTGATAAAGGGCTATGGAGAGAGAGCGGGGAGTGGGATTAGTTTGGGGATTGATACAGGGCTATGGGGTGAGAGCGGGGCAGTGGGGTTAGTTTGGGACTGATACAGGGCGATGGGGAGACAGCGGGGCAGTGGGATTAGTTTGGGATTGATACATGGCTATGGGGAGAGAGCGGGGCAGTGGGATTATCTTGGGAGTTGATACAGGGCTATGGGGAGAGACCGGGGCAGTGGGATTAGTTTGGGGATTGATACAGGGCTATGGGGAGAGAGCAGGGCAGTGGGATTAGTCTGGGGATTGATACAGGGCTATGGGGAGGGAGAGGGGCAGTGGGATTAGTTTGGGACTGATACAGGTCTATGGGGAGGGAGAGGGGCAGTGGGATTACTTTGGGATTAATACAGGGCTATGGGGAGGGAGCGGGGCATTGGAATAAGTTTGAGATTGATATAGGGCTATGGGGAGAGAGCGGGGCAATGGGATTAGTTTGGGGAATGATACAGGGCTATGGGGAGAGAGCAGGGCAGTGGGATTAGTTTGAGGATTGAAACAGGTCTATGGGGAGAGAGCGGGGCAGTGGGGTTAGTTTGGGGATTGATACAGGGCTATGGGGAGAGAGCAGGGCAGTGGGATTAGTTTGGGGATTGATACATGGCTATGGGGAGAGAGCAGGGCAGTGGGGTTAGTTTGGGGATTGATGCAGGGTGATGGGGAGAGAGCGGGGCAGTGGGATTAGTTTGGGATTGATACAGGGCTATGGGGAGAGAGCGGGGCAGTGGGATTAGTTTGGGGATTCATACAAGGCTATGGGGAGGGAGCGGAGCAGTGGGATTAGTTTGAGATTGATACAGGGCTATGGGGAGACAGCGGGGCAGTGGGATTAGTTTGGGATTGATACATGGCTATGGGGAGAGAGCGGGGCAGTGGGATTAGCTTGGGAGTTGATACAGGGCTATGGGGAGAGACCGGGGCAGTGGGATTAGTTTGGGGATTGATACAGGGCTATGGGGAGAGAGCAGGGCAGTGGGATTAGTCTGGGGATTGATACAGGGCTATGGGGAGAGAGCGGGGCAGTGGGGTTACTTTGGGGAGTTATACAAGGCTATGGGGAGGGAGAGGGGCAGTGGGATTAGTTTGGGACTGATACAGGTCTATGGGGAGAGAGCAGGGTAGTGGGATTAGTTTGGGATTGATACAGAGCTATGGGGAGGGAGAGGGGCAGTGGGATTACTTTGGGATTAATACAGGGCTATGGGGAGGGAGCGGGGCATTGGAATAAGTTTGAGATTGATATAGGGCTATGGGGAGAGAGCGGGGCAATGGGATTAGTTTGGGGAATGATACAGGGCTATGGGGAGAGAGCGGGACAGTGGGATTAGTTTGGGGATTGATACAGGGCTATGGGGAGAGAGCAGGGCAGTGGGATTAGTTTGAGGATTGATACAGGTCTATGGGGGGAGAGCGGGGCAGTGGGGTTAGTTTGGGGATTGATGCAGGGCTATGGGGAGAGAGCAGGGCAGTGGGATTAGTTTGGGGATTGATACAGGGCTATGGGGAGAGAGCAGGGCAGTGGGGTTAGTTTGGGGATTGCTACAGGTGTATGGAGGAGAGAGCGGGGCAGTGGTATTAGTTTGGGGATTGATGCAGGGTGATGGGGAGAGAGCGGGGCAGTGGGATTAGTTTGGGATTGATACAGGGCTATGGGGGGGAGCGGGGCGGTGGGATTTGTTTGGGATTGGTACAGGGCTATGGGGAGAGAGCGGGGCAGTGGGATTAGTTTGGGGATTCATACAGGTCTATGGGGAGAGAGCGGGGCAGTGAGGTTAGTTTGGGGATTTATACAGGTCTATGGGTAGAGACCTGGGCAGTGAGATTAGTTTGGGGATTGATACAGGGTGTAAGGGATTCTCCCTGACCCTGCGTGTCTCGTAGCCTGTGAGATTCACGCGGCTCTGTGCAGCCTGTATGTCAGTGCGGGTCTAGGCCTGGTTGCCTGTTCTGGTCTCCAGCCAGTCTGGGAACACTAGACACACCTGTGAGTGGTTCGAATCACTCTCCCTTACGGTTCTAGACACTGGACTTAGATGCGAGAGCAGTAATGGAGATAAAACTCATGTAGACTTGGTTTGAACGGTACGAAATGGAAAATCTTTATTGCATGATACTTAAAATTATGAAATACATGTCATACGCACAGATTAATGACAGTACAATCTTACAAACGGTTATAATCAAACTTAGGGAAACGAGGAACGAACGGCACAACGTAAATAGGGCACACATTACAAATATCCTTAATCTTTACACCCTCCCCTATCAATATCTATCCTAAACTAGCTTCGTAGGATCTCGAGACTCATGCTCACCACTCGTAATAACTCGGAGAAATTCCGAATAGCTGATCGGATGTTTTTCACCGCAGCACCCACGTGTTGGTCAGGAGATCTCCTGGTCCCACTTGTTTACTGCTTCTGCTGCTCGGCTAGTAGGCTGGACCGTCCGCTGTGGTGAAGACCTCTGTTGGTGGGCTTCAAAGTTTAATCTTGGAGCACCGTTGTCAATATCACTGATACGATGTGTTTGCACAGTCCAGTTATCATTGATGCAATATGTTTTGTTAAAGAAGAAAACTTCCTGTCGAGAAGACTTGGCTGATCGACCTACAGGCGCGGTCGGGATTTACTGACCGTGGCGATGGATATGGTCTTCTTCTCTTCTCCTCTCATCTCATCTCATCTCATCTCATCTCGGGCCTTTGGTTCCGCTGCCAGTTACCAACATAGGTCTTCGTTACGCGACACGAGGTAGATCTGAACGGATCAGAAAGTTCAACAGTCTTTTACACAGGAGCAGCCACGAGGTTACGAATCGACCGGATAAAACACAGGAGCAGCCACGATGATAAAAGCAGCAAGCGAGCAAGAGCGGCAAGAGCAAGAGAGCGAATGGACGGTTTGGGGCCTGCAATTATAGTGCAAAAATCTTCCGTTTCCCGCCCAACTATAATGTCCATTCTTTTGTTTAGGGTTTGGCGCCCAAATGTCTTGTATGGGTGATCTCCGTCCTTAATGGGTTTCGGGGCTACTCATGAATGTTTGAGTACCTGTTAATATTTCTCCCATTGTTAAATCGGTCGGTGTTCTCCCTGGAGGGGTTTGGGGCTTCCAAGTGTCCTGTATAACTACCTGCTAACGGCTCTCTCATCGTAGAGTCGTTGGGAGTTTACATATTAATGTCCTTTGGATGGGCCCTTAATTACTCGGTACAATGGCTTTCCTTTGTACCTGGGAGACCGATTCCAGTATCTATGTTTATACTGTAAACCCATAATGTCTCGGGTATTATCTTCACTGTGCTGAATCGTTATCGATCTTGCAAAAATGTATAATGGAACGCCATCTTGTCTGCCTGTTGAAAAGTCTAGAATGTTCTGTCACGCGGTGCGGCGGCCATTTTACAGGCTGCTTGTGTCCAATTTAAACCTGCCAGCATTCTGCTGGAATAAAAGCTGTTTGAACGAAACTTTGTGTTTTCTCCTTATTAATCAAATCGCGATAATTGCGAATTCTACAGTCCCTCCTGTTGATGCGAATAACTCCGCTTATCGTATCAAAAATCTCAGTGGTGAGCAATCTTATCTCGATTTCACTCCGAATCCAGTAAATTAATCCCATAAATTTTAACTTAACTAGGGTCTCTGTGTCGTCCTTATTTCCCAAGAAAATCACATTTTATATCACCGTAGGCATCATTTGCCCTTAAACTTACACCACTTGTTTTCCTTCCCGGCGTAACCAGGCCGATACCTCACGCATCACCTGTATATTTGTCTTTTATTCAGGGAAAGGAAAAACAAAACCCAAAACCAAACAATCAACACCATCACCAAAATAAACAAATCCCAACTCTTAAACATGTCGAGTTTCCAACGTATTTACAATGAGTACATACTTCCGCGGCGCACGTGGCGAGCGGGAGTGACGCCATTTTCCTATTACACGGCGCTCTCATCGTGCACGCGCACGTAACGTTCTCGCCACTCTCCCGTGTTCTCATGCTTGGTGAGGCGCTTGTCTCTTTTACAATGTATGAACAATAGGTACACTACTATAAACACTTGACAGACGACTAAAATGTGGGAGGCTATTCTGACCCATGAAGGCACTTCAATATTGGTGAACAGATTCCACCACGGTGGAACCACTATGTCCAGAATGTCTGTTCCAATTTCGACAGTTTTCTGCTCTAACGTATAGAAATGCTTCTGTGATACCGCGACGGCTTTCAGAAGTTTGGTTAAATGCTCAGGGAGAGGGGGAATGAGGTATGCAAAATGCGCGACAAATCGCTGCAAGTCGGTGAAATTCTCTTTTACTGTGAGATGAACAGTGGATGGTTCAGGGATTGGGATAATTCGCTGTTGTGCTACTTGAACTTCAGCCCTGGGTTTAAAACAGAAACTGCTGTCACTCACCGGACACCGGCTACGGTTTCCATGTTGGTAGTGTTGCGCTGCAGTGGTAACACAATATGTTCCACCCCCGATGTATGCTACCTGCGGAGGCACATGATCTTGTGCCATTGCCTCCATGGTGCAATTCATGGACTTGGCGCCAGCCGTTCTGAACCCGCATTGTGGTGTTAAAAAGGCATTCAAGTGCTGGGGGCACAGTATGATGTGTGCTCCCCTGCCACGACAACCAGAGAGATCTGTACCTGTCATCGTTTGCTCCCAGCGGATGACGTAAGGTGGAACTGCTGCATAACGAATGTGGGCTCCCCCCTGAATGACACCAATGTTCTCTACCCGATACACCGGGGCGGGCTTTGCTGTGTTGCCCAAAACCGGCATGCGTAATACTATTCCCATAATAGTATGGTTTGAACGTCCGCAGTCCACGGGGACTGGGTAAGCTTCTGAAGCTAGCCTGAGCTGGCACGGACTTAATGCGTTCTGAAAAGGGTGGAGCGCCCGCAGGTGTTTGTTACTTATCCAGGACGGAACCAAACCTTGTTTTAAATCCTCCAAATTACTGCGGCCCTCGCCCAGTAACCACGCCCCGTAAAGCACGCACACCTCGTTCTGCGCAGCTTGATCGGATGCATTCCGATCTTCCCTGATCAGGGCATTTACCGTACGCGCATGTTTCTCCAGCTCTGCTATAATTTCCTTTAAATGGAGAGTCATGGCTTGGTCCTCATGCAGACCCGACCCTACCACTTTATTCTCATCTGTTAGAATGTCTTTTAACTGTGTTTTTAAACCATTAATCTGGGTCTGCAGCTCCACACTGTCTAGAGCGTTGACCACAGATGTCCCTGTGTTAAAAGCAGTGAACGCATCGTTCACCAAACCCCTTCTTTGCCTCCCTACTTGATCCAAAACTTCCTGCGGTGCGGTGTACAAGCTTGTCTTATCAATTTCTGCAAAATCAAACTCGTAAAACTGTCTGAACATCTTGGTCAACAGGACCTGATACAACTGTTCCGTCTTTTTGGGGCACCACTCTGGTAACCGTACCTCAGTGAGATTTAAAATCACCGAGGCCACCGCGTAATGTACCCCCTGAAATAGTATCTGGTCTGTGGGGACCAGTACCAAACCGTTCCCGGGTCCCTTACTAGTTTTAGGGCACCCTTCTTCCTCAGTTAGAACCACCGGAATCGTGGGCGGGGCTTTGCGTGGGCGCGTAATGAGCTCAGTGGCATTTACTGGGATCGGGGAGAATGGGGCTCCGCACCCCCTGGTGCTCGCATCCCACCTCATCCCCTGTCCGTTATCCTGCCACTGATTAATAAAAAATATGGAGATGCCTTTGGGGCAAACGTACTTTGACCCCCACATACAAACATAAATCCCCTCATCCGGTTCCCACCATTTGTCCCAACAGACTTTCACTTGTCCGTCTGTCCCCGTAATTGTCCGATGGGTATTATTACCCAGTCGTTCCCACTCGACCGAAGAGTTCCTCATAGTTTTGCTCAGCTTTCGCAGCCACCACCATCGGCTCAATGGGACATCCCCACTACAGGTCAAACAAATCCGTTTGCCGACGGTGACGCTGATCCTGGGTGCGATGATCCGTACTTTGGGGCACATTAAAGAAGTCTCTTTGTAGGCGAACCCCGATGTGCTGGAATACTCCGTTGAGTTCGTTCCCAGCCATCCTGGCCACCTTCCCTTGTGGAAATAGGTGCTGGTCCCCTCTGCCTTCCGTCTTCCGGTCCCATCCACCGCGATGGGGGCCGTGTCCCCGGAACATCCAAACACCACGACATCCTTGGTGTGGCCTCGATAGGCCAATCCACATCCGATTGCCACGAGCAATACTAGAAGTCGTTCCATCCTTCCTTGGTTCCTGTGATCAGATAGAATGAGGTAGCCAGCCTCGCAAAAAGTCTCTGGCTGTTGTGAAGGGTGAGCGGGTCCCCTGACCTCGCCTCACGTAAACTTCGACGTTTGCTGAATAGACTTCCTCTAAACCTAGCCTTAAAACTCCCATCATTTTATCGTTTTCTGTTAAAACACTACAAACTTAACCTTGAACTATAAACTTAAAACTTAACCTTGAACTTTACTTAAAACCTTAAACTAAAAACTTTACAGTGCCGCCCGTTCTCAGGGCGGCCCCTTTAAATTCTGAGAAGGCTGCTGCGAGCTCTTCCCGACGGTGGGAGGGCACTGACCCTTCCCTCTGATCTGCCGCAGCCTGTTGCTGCGCTGACCCTTTCCTCTGATCTGCCGCAGCCTGTTACTGCTGCGATGTGGCCTGTCTCTACCCGGGTTATCTTAACCTGAATTTTACGCCTTGGGGCAGTCTGGGGACATGACCACATCCTCCTGGGCTGGGGTTCTCTGCTTGACCTACGGGGAGTTGCTATGGGCGGGGGTTCCGTGACGGACGGACCGGGTTCCGAGACCTCCAACGGGATGACCTGGGGTTCCATCACAGTCGCCGGCTCCGCCTCCCTAACCTCGGGGCTGGCAGTTCGTGGCTCCGCCCTGCTCGGCCCAGCAGGCGGCCCTTCACTCGTGATCTCTGCCTCCCCTGAGGACTGGACGTTCAAAGCGGGCGGCCACATCTCTGGGAACCACATTGGTACTCTCTGTGCTCCTATAGCGGCTGGCCCTGCCTCCTCTAGCTCCTCCCTCCTGTCCTCGGGACCTGCAGCTTGTGTGTCCACCCCGTGTGGATCTCTACCTATCGGCCCCAATCCTCCCAGACCGTTCCTCAGGAACCACCCGTCATCATCACTATGCTCATCTGCACTATCCTCATCTGACCAGGGAACCCTGGGTTCTTCGTCATCTAACCCCCAACTCCAGAAAAACGCTGCATGATCGTCCGGGATGTCCCTTCCCCTGATGCAAGCTGCTACGCCTGCCTGTGTGCCTTGTGGTCCTACCTGGGGCTGTGTTTTCCCATTGGCGGGATTTACCCCTGTAGTTTTCCCCTGCGCACCCGGCTGGTACAGTTTGCATTGGTTTATGTGGAACCACTTAGTGCGCCGAGGTACTTTTACGGCGTAAACCATGGGACTCGCCTTGTCTACAATGTTGTAGGGTCCCATATACAGTGGTTCCAGACTCCCTACTCTGGCGTAGTTTCTGACCATAACCTGGTCTCCTACTTCCCACTCCCGCGTTTTGCGGGGTTCCAGCAACAAGCGATTGCCCTGATGCTGCCTTCCCATGTTCCCAGCCGCCTGCTCATAAACTTGCTTCAGGCGCTCCAAGAGAGTTTGGGCGAACTTGTCCCTGCTGATCTCTTGAAGCTGACCCTCAGTGAGCACCGGGGCTAGCACATGGGTGGGGGTTCGCATGAGCCTGCCGGTCATTACCTCGTGCGGGGAGTACCCCGTACTTTTTGACTGACTGGCCCGGACCCCCATGAGGACTAAAGGCAGAACTTCCGCCCATTTTTGGGGCGAGTTCCTAGTCTCTTTCCTCAATTTCTCCTTCAGGGTCCGGTTCATACGTTCAACAATCCCGGATGACTGGGGATTGTGTGCTACGTGCCACTTCCCTTCAATGCCCAAAAGCATGAGGGTGTTCTGCATCACCTGGCCGGTGAAATGACTCCCTTGGTCTGACTCCACAAAACGGGGGAGTCCCCACCGCGAGAACACTTCCCGGACCAAGATTTTTGCTGTACCCAGTGCCGTGGCTGTTCGACAAGGGAAGGCTTCCACCCACTTGGAAAACACATCTACCAGGACGAGGCAGTACTTATAACCTCCCTGGGTGGTGGGCAGGGGTCCTATATAGTCGATCTGTATCGACTGCCATGGTCCCTCTACCCTTCTTACGTGTCCCATGGGCACCTTCCTTTTCTGGGGGTCTGGGTTGTTTGCAGCGCACACAAGACAGTTAGCGCAGAACTCGCGGACTTGTTCCCTGAGCCCTGGCCACCATCCCGCTTGCTCTACCCGTTGCCAGGTAACCTCGGGCCCGGGGTGCCCTGCCCCTGGTCCCTCGTGAGCCAACTGGAGGAATTCCCTCCTGTGCTGCTGCGGCACAACCCACTGCTCCCCGCGGAACAGCATGCCTTCCTTAACTGAGAGGGTTGCCGTACTGTACGGACCTTCTACCTGCCTCCCCTCAGCAATCGTTTTTAGGACTGCTTTTAGGGCGGGATCCTGGGCTTGGACGGTCTTAAGGTCTAGGGGCAATGCTACCCTGGTGTTCCCGGGATTCCCGTCCCCGCCTCGGACCGCTGCTATGGGTCCGGTCCTATAGGGGTTCCAGAAAGTGCCGTCGCGGGCACCCTCCCTGGCTAGCGCATCCGCCTGCCGGTTGCCCTCCCCACGGGGCTCTGTGGAGGAGTGAGCTTTCACCTTATGGATGAAAATCTCCCCTTCCTCCCCTACTGCTGCTGCTAAGATCTTTTCCAGCAAGGGCTTTACCGTTAAAGGTCGCCCGTCCGCGGAGGTGTATCCGCGGCGGGACCAAATGGCCAGGTATTCCGTACACGAATTGCAGGTGAACATACTGTCCGAGCAAATCGTGTATGGGGTTGGGAAAATGTCTGGGTGGGTCACCACGTACACCACGGCAGACAGCTCAGCCTGCTGCGCGCTCATGGTGCTAGGGAGCTTGATCGCCAGGGCAAGGTCTGCCGCAGGGTCATAAACTCCACACCCTGTGAGTCGCTCGCCAGCAGACACTGTGCTAGACCCATCAACATAAATCTCGCGCCCAGTGGGATGTATCCCGGCCCGTAAACCTATGTTGACGTCCCGCACCCCTTCCACCGAACACCGGTGGGCTGTACCGGGGTATACCAAATTGGCCGCAAGCCTGGGCTCGCAAAGACCTTTTACTCTAAGATCCAACTGGGAGAGAAGAAGGGTCCAACGCGCAATGCGTGCGCTGCTTACGGTCCCGTCTTTAATCCTCCCATCCAGAAGCATCTTAGTTGGTGTGTGATGTGTGAGGAGAGTGATGGGAGAGAGCCCTGTGAAGATCGCTGATCTTTTCACAGCCCAATGCGTGGCTAAAAGGTGCCTTTCGCAATTGGAGAAACTTCTCTCCACATCCGTTAATACCCTGGATGAATAGACAACCGGCCTCAGCTTGCCGTGACGCTCTTGGAGCAGCACGGCGCTTAAGCTGTCTCCGCTGGCAGCTACCTCCAGGAAAAACTCCTTCCCCCCATCTTTGGCCCCTAAGGCTGGTGCGGTCTGCAGATCCCTTTTTAACTTCTCGAAGGCTGCTTGGCAGCCCTCGTCCCAAAGCCACTCCACCCCCTTATGGAGGAGTCGGAGGAGCGGCGCCGCTGTGGCCGCATAATCTTCGATAAAATCCCTGCAGTAACCGGTCAGTCCCAAGAAGGACCTCACACCCCTTACGTTGTTGGGAATCGGTAATTCTTGCACCGACTCCCTCCTTGCTTTGTCTATGGCTCTTTCCCCAGCGCGTAGGGTCAGTCCCAGGAATTTTACTTCCTGCTGACCGATACGTGCTTTCTTTGGGTTTACTTTAAAACCCTTTCTCGCTAACAGCTCCAATAACTCGTCCAGTAGTGGTCCGTGCTCCTCCCTTGAGTCCGTAAATAGGAGCAAATCATCCACATACTGTACTATCTGATTGGGCTGACTAAACTCCTTTAAACTTCCTGCCATACACTGATGAAAAATACTGGGGCTATTGTGGAAACCCTGTGGCAAACAGTTCCACGTGTACTGTTGCCCTTTGAACGTAAAGGCAAACTTGTACTGGTCCTCTCGCCGCAGCGGGATGGACCAAAAACCGTTCGAGATATCCAGCACCGTGAACGTGGTCGCGGACGCTGGGATGCTCCCTATTAGGTCAGCAACTGCTGCTACTGTGGGCGCGCAGGCGGGAATGTTACTGTTAAGGACTCTGTAGTCCACCGTGGCTCTCCACGAATTATCCGGCTTCCTGACCGGCCATAATGGGGAGTTCACGTGTGTGGCCATCGGCCTCAACACGCCCTGCTGCACCAAGGAAGACATTGCTGTCTCCATATCGGGTTCTGCTTCTTTGGGGAAGTTATACTGCTTTTGGGGTCGGGTCATGGGGTCCCCATCTACGCTGACCTCAAACCCGACCACCCTCCCACAATCGTGCTTGTGGGTTGCAAACGCGTGCATATTATCTGTCACGTACGTTTGCATGTCCGTTGGGACATCTGCGACCATAAGCCTGAGGTCGTAGCCTCCGGATGGCTGTACGGTACACAGGACCCCTGTTTCTTCCTCCCCTTGAATCACCATTACCTCGCCTTTTTCACCTTTAGCCCCCCAGAGACAGTGATTTCTGAGGTCCACGAGGATCCCGTGTCCCGCTAGGAGATCGGACCCGAGAATACCTCTTCCACCCCCCTTTTGCCATGCCATCAGTATACACTTCCACTTAAGGCGAAGTGTTCCTAAACGAATGGATAGCGGGAGGGAAAACGTGCCAGCCTGTTCTTTCCCTGTGAACCCTGCCAGCGTGAATGGGACCTTGGTAGATAGCGGCGAGTCAAAAGGGTTATCCGTATGGATTATGGTGCAAGAAGCTCCCGTGTCCAACAAATAACTGCCCTTCTGTTTCTCTACCTCCATCTCCACCACAGGTCGCCTCCACGCATCATAGCTAAGCGGACACAGGTAGACGGGCTGTGCTGGTTCTAGTCATGGGGCACTATTAGACGGTCCTGCGGCACCTACGGGGCCGGTTGCGACCGCCACCTGTCCACGCGCATTCAAAACCATCTTGCGCATGGCTCCTAACACTGCTTCGAGGTCGTCGGGAGGGGTGGGTGCCTTTGCTTCCTTAGGCGGGACAGGCGCCTGGGCTCGGACCGCGGGATTTTTATCCTTGGAATCCTTCCAAGGGTTCCTGCAGTGCTTGCGCCAGTGCCCTGTCTTCCCACACCCGTAACAGGCATTACTTGCCTGTGGGGCGCGATTACCCTCCTGATGCCACTCTCTCTGAGCTGGGGCTGCGGGTCGTACCTCATGTACTCTTCCCTTAAAGGGACGTGTCGTCATACCCCTTATGTTACGGTAACCTAACGTGAGTCGATTCAAGACCGACTCTTCCGTAAGGTTGAGGTCATTGGGATCGAACCATGCTTTTGCCTGCTCTCTAACGGCTGGTAAACTGTTGGCTATTATGCACCTAAGCCAATGAATTAAAGCGGCGCCTTCCACATCTTCGCGCTCGGGCGCACCTAGACAGCTGCGCTCATATACTGGCCACAGCCTGTCGGCAAAAACCTTCGGGGGTTCTCCCTCCATCTGCACTGTCTGTCCCACTCTAGCAAACGGACCTCCGTCGTTCGCCCCCACTACTTCTAGGACCTCATTTTTCAATTCCTCATAACTTTTGTTTCCCCTCTTGCTCTCGCCTGAGAGACACTGAAGGACCGAGCTATCTAACGAGAACAGCAGCATTTTTGCTGTCTCCCCATCATCGCAGCCGTTGATGGCTGCGGCTTGCTCAACTTCCCTGAAATGTACGGAAGGGTCGTCTATCTCGGTCAGCTTCCTTACGTGGTTTATCATGGCTCTCAGCTGATGTGAACTGTGAGGCAACACCAGCTGTCCGAGGAGATCCCCCGGTTCTTCCCCACCGTTTCTGCTTGGGCCCCTTTTAATCCCCGTTACTGGATACAACGATCCCTTTTCTACTTCCTTCTCAATGGGCTCTTTTGTTTCTTCCGTTGCTTCCTCCCTAACCCAGGTTTCTGAATAGCTGGGTGGCGCGGAGGGCGCAGTGGCTACTACTTCTTCTGCTTTACTTGGTGGGGAATTTCTAAATCTCTCATTTACTAGCGGCTGGCGCGCCGACGGATTAATAAGGCACACCATGCCGTTCGCATTATTCACGGCCTTTTTGAGGCTCTCTATCTCTTTTTGGCAGGCGCTATGGTCGGCTCCCTGAAACTTATCCTCAAGGGCCAACTTATACGCCGACCTAACCCCCATTAAGCTCTCTTCTTGAGTTCTTATCTGGGCAGCTTGGCGGTTACATCTTTCCTTCATCCTACTCTCGTTCAATTTTGCTTCAGTGACCTGGCACTCGAGATACTCTATCCTTGTTTTAAGGTAACTGGAGACTTCCTGGCTTTCCTGGTGTAACTCATTTAAATTCTTAATGAGCACCTCCCCTCCAGAAACCTTCTCCTCCATTTCTCCCTCTAAATGGCTGACACGAGCTGTTAGCGCTGTAATGGTCTGGTTTGAAATCTGAACCTGCCTTTTGTAGCACATAAGCCAGACTGCTTTCTCAACTGCCTTTTTATGCTCCTTACTATCAGTCCACCTTTCAGCTGCCTCTAGTGGGCTCTTATCCGCTAACAATTCGCTTATCCACTTTTTAGTTAGATTAACCTTTCCAAACACGTAATCCGCTATCTTTTCCTGCATAACATTTCGTACAGTCATTCCAAAATCTAACACACTACCCTCTCGCTGCCAGTGTCCTGCCGCGGTCGCCATTTTCTGTAAGGGATTCTCCTGACCCTGCGTGTCTCGTAGCCTGTGAGATTCACGCGGCTCTGTGCAGCCTGTATGTCAGTGCGGGTCTAGGCCTGGTTGCCTGTTCTGGTCTCCAGCCAGTCTGGGAACACTAGACACACCTGTGAGTGGTTCGAATCACTCTCCCTTACGGTTCTAGACACTGGACTTAGATGCGAGAGCAGTAATGGAGATAAAACTCATGTAGACTTGGTTTGAATGGTACGAAATGGAAAATCTTTATTGCATGATACTTAAAATTATGAAATACATGACATAAGCACAGATTAATGACAGTACAATCTTACAAACAGTTATATAGTCGATCTTAGGGAAACGAGGAACGAACGGCACAACGTAAATAGGGGCACACATTACAAATATCCTTGATCTTTAAACCCTCCCCTATCAATATCTATCCTAAACTAGCTTCGTAGGATCTCGAGACTCATGCTCACCACTCGTGATAACTCGGAGAAATTCCGAATAGCTGATCGGATGTTTTTCACCGCAGCACCCACGTGTCGGTCAGGAGATCTCCTGGTCCCACTTGTTTACTTGCTTCTGCTGCTCCGGCTAGTAGGCTGGACCGTCTGCTGTGATGAAGACCTGTGTTGGTTGGTTTAACAGGTACTCTTGGAGCACCGTTGTCAATATCATCGATACGATGTGTTTTCACGTTCCAACCTCCTTAGACACAGTCCCGTTATCGTCGATGCAATATGTTTTGTTAAAAGTTTAAAGAAAACTTCCTGGCGAGAAACTTGGCTGATCGACCTACAGGCGCGGTCGGGATTTACTGACCGTGGCGATGGATATGGTCTTCTTCTCTTCTCCTCTCATCTCATCTCATCTCATCTCATCTCGGGCCTTTGGTTCCGCTGCCAGTTACCAACATAGGTCTTCGTTACGCGACACGAGGTAGATCCGAACGGATCAGAAAGTTCAACAGTCTTTTCAGAGGAGGCAACAGGCAAGCAGAAGCCCAACTACGAGTACACAGGAGCAGCCACGAGGTTACGAATCGACCGGATAAAACACAGGAGCAAGCGAGCGAACGCAGGAGCAAGAACAAGAGAGAGAATGGACGGTTTGGAGCCTGCAATTATAGTGCAAAAATCTTCCGTTTCCCGCCCAACTATAATGTCCATTCTTTTGTTTAGGGTTTGGCGCCCAAATGTCTTGTATGGGTGATCTCCGTTCTTAATGGGTTTCGGGGCTACTCATGAATGTTTGAGTACCTGTTAATATTTCTCCCATTGTTAAATCGGTCGGTGTTCTCCCTGGAGGGGTTTGGGGCTTCCAAGTGTCCTGTATAACTACCTGCTAACGGCTCTCTCATCGTAGAGTCGTTGGGAGTTTACATATTAATGTCTTTTGGATGGGCCCTTGATTACTCGGTACAATGGCTTTCCTTTGTACCTGGGAGACCGATTCCAGTATCTATGTTTATACTGCAAACCCATAATGTCTCGTGTATTATCTTCACTGTGCTGAATCTTAATCGATCTTGCAAAAATGTTTAATGGAACGCCATCTTGTCTGCCTGTTGAAAAGTCTAGAATGTTCTGTCACGAGGTGCGGCGGCCATTTTACAGGCTGCTTGTGTCCAATTTAAACCTGCCAGCATTCTGCTGAAATAAAAGCTGTTTGAACGAGACTTTGTGTTTTCTCCTTATTAATCAAATCGCGATATATTGCGAATTCTACAGAATGAGAGGGGATCTCATCGAAACATATAAAATTCTGACAGGTCTGGACAAACTAGATGCAGGAAGGATGTTCCCGATGGTCGGGGAGTCCAGAACCAGGGGTCATAATCTAAGGATAAGGGGTAAGCCATTTAGGACTGAGATGAGGAAGAATTTCTTCACCCAGAGATTGGTGAACCTGTGGAATTCTCTACCACAGAAGGCAGTAGAGGCCAATTCATTAAATATATTGAAGAATGAGTTGGATATATTTCTTAAGGCTAAAGGGATCAAGGGATATGGGGAGAAAGCAGGGACAGGGTACTGAATTTGGATGATCAGCCATGATCTCATGGAATGGTGGAACAGGCTCGAGGGGCCGAATGGCCTACTCCTGCTCCTATCTTCTATGTTTCTATGTTTCTATGGGAGCATCGCTGGTTTAGCACCCGGCCTGATTACGCTCTCCTTTGAACCCAGCGGAATTGAGAGGGGCGTAAAGCCAGGGTTCCACCCGATTCCGCGGGATTCCGGTGCGGCCAGTTGGGTGAGAATTCGCCCCTCTAGGATTGAGACAGGAGGCTCGCCGATCACTGGGAGAAATGAGGCAGAGGACTCACCCGTTGTCTTCTCGGTGTCTTCCACTCCTGGTGAATTAAGAGGCCTAAAAAATCAAGAGAGGACATCTCAAGGTTGAGGGAACCGCTCGCTCATTTGGTCCTGTAATTGCTGTTGGCATTTCAGACCCACTGGCAACAATCGGGCTCCCTCTCGGCTCTGTCAAAGATGGTGGGTTCAAGCCCCGCTCCGGAGACTCGAGCTCCATAATCCAGGCCCACACTCCGCGGTGCCAGTACTGAGGGAGCGCTGCACTGTCGGAGGTAGATGTATATACTCTAGGACTCGAGCCCCATAATCCAGGCCCACACTCCGCGGTGCCAGTACTGAGGGAGCGCTGCACTGTCGGAGGTAGATGTATATACTCTAGGACTCGAGCCCCATAATCCAGGCCCACACTCCGCGGTGCCAGTACTGAGGGAGCGCTGCACTGTCGGAGGTAGATGTATATACTCTAGGACTCGAGCCCCATAATCCAGGCCCACACTCCCCGGTGCCAGTACTGAGGGAGCGCTGCACTGTCGGAGGTAGATGTATATACTCTCGGACATGAGCTCCATAATCCAGGCCCACACTCCCCGGTGCCAGTACTGAGGGAGCGCTGCACTGTCGGAGGTAGATGTATATACTCTAGGACTTGAGCCCCATAATCCAGGCCCACACTCCCCGGTGCCAGTACTGAGGGAGCGCTGCACTGTCGGAGGTAGATGTATATACTCTCGGACATGAGCTACATAATCCAGGCCCACACTCTCCGGTGCCAGTACTGAGGGAGCGCTGCAGTGTCGGAGGTAGATGTATATACTCTAGGACTCGAGCCCCATAATCCAGGCCCACACTCCCCGGTGCCAGTACAGAGGGAGCGCTGCACTGTCGGAGGTAGATGTATATACTCCAGGACTCGAGACCCATAATCCAGGCCCACACTCCCCGGTGCCAGTACTGAGGGAGTGCTGCACTGTCGGAGGTAGATGTATATACTCTCGGACTGGAGCCCCATAATCCAGGCCCACACTCCTCGGTGCCAGTACTGAGGGAGCGCTGCACTTTCGGAGGTAGATGTATATACTCTAGGACTCGAGCCCCATAATCCTGGCCCACACTCACCGGTGCCAGTACTGAGGGAGCGCTGCACTGCAGGAGGTAGATGTATATACTCTAGGACTCGAGCCCCATAATCCAGGCCCACACTCCCCGGTGCCAGTACTGAGGGAGAGCTGCACTGTCAGAGGTAGATGTATATACTACAGGACTCGAGCCCCATATTCCAGGCCCACACTCCCCGGTGCCAGTATTGAGGGAGTGCTGCACTGTCGGAGGAAGATGTATATACTCTAGGACTCGAGCCCCATAATCCAGGCCCACACTCCCCGGTGCCAGTACTGAGGGAGCGCTGCACTGTCGGAGGTACATGTATATACTCTAGGACTCGAGCTCCATAATCCAGGCCCACACTCCCCGGTGCCAGTACTGAGGGATCGCTGCACTGTCGGAGGTAGATGTATATACTCTCGGACTCGAGCCCCATAATCCAGGCCCACACTCCCCGGTGCCAGTACTGAGGGAGCGCTGCACTGTCGGAGGTAGATGTATATACTCCAGGACTCGAGCCCCATAATCCAGGCCCACACTCCCCGGTGTCAGTACTGAGGGAGCGCTGCACTGTCGGAGGTAGATGTATATAATCTAGGACTCGAGCTCCATAATCCAGGCCCACACTCCCCGGTGCCAGTACTGAGGGAGCGCTGCACAGTCGGAGGTAGATGTATATACTCTAGGACTGAAGCCCCATAATCCAGGCCCACACTCCCCGGTGCCAGTACTGAGGGAGTGCTGCACTGTCGGAGGTAGATGTATATACTCTAGGACTGAAGCCCTATAATCCAGGCCCACACTCCCATGTGCCAGTACTGAGATGAGCGCTGCACTGTCGGAGGTAGATGTATATACTCTTGGACTCGAGCCCCATAATCCAGGCCCACACTCCCCGGTGCCAGTACTGATGGAGCGCTGCACTGTCGGAGGTAGATGTATATACTGTAGGACTCGAGCTCCATAATCCAGGCCCACAGTCCCCGGTGCCAGTACTGAGGGAGCGCGGCACTGTCGGAGGTAGATGTATTTACTCTAGGACTCGAGCTCCATAATCCAGGCCCACACTCCCCGGTGCCAGTACTGAGGGAGAGCTGCACTGTCGGAGGTAGATTTATAAACTCTAGGACTCGAGCCCCATAATCCAGGCCCACACTCCCCGGTGCCAGTACTGAGGGAGCGCTGCACTGTCGGAGGTAGATGTATATACTCTAGGACTCGAGCTCCATATTCCAGGCCCACACTCCCCGGTGCCAGTACTGAGGGAGCGCTGCACTGTCGGAGGTAGATGTATATACTCTAGGACTTGAGCCCCATAATCCAGGCCATTGTCCACCCCAGTCCAACACCGGCATCTCCACATGGCCACTTTCTTTCAGGTCATTGTTGTTCCAGAGATGCTTAACCCTCGCGGCGTAACAAAAGCAAAGTCTACCGCATCTTGTCCCTCAGTTCACCATTTCAGTGTATCAGTAACCTAAATGACCTCGAGGGCGATGAGGTCATGGGGTTATGAATTCATCGTAGGCGGAAGCTCGACTTGACACTGAGACAATGTGAGGAGATATTCGCACCTGTGGTGTGCTGTCAGCTCATCTGTTACTGAAACCCCTCACCAATGCCTGGGTTACTTCCAGAGTCGCCCAGCCCAACGCTCTCCTGACACGCCTCCCACAATGCACGCTCTGTAATCTTGAGGTCATCCAGAACTCCTGCTGCCCCCATTTCCTAACTCGCACCGAATCCCGTTCACCCATCACCCCCTGTTCTCGCTGACCTCCAGCCCAACAATTCTCATCCTCCGGTTCAAATCCCTCCATGGCCCTCGTCCCCTCCTTATCTCTGTAACTTCCTCCAGCCCCTACAATTCTCATCCTCCTGTTCAAATCCCTCCATGGCCCTCGTCCCCTCCCTATCTCTGTAGCCTCCACCAGCACTACAATTCTCATCCTTCTGTTCAAATCCCTCCATGGCCCTCGAACCCTACCTATCCCTGTAACCTCCTCCAGCTCCTACAATTCTCATCCTCCTGTCCAAATCCCTCCATGGCCCTCGCTCCCCCTCCCTATCTCTGTAACCTCCTCCAGCCCCTACAATTCTCATCCTCGGTTCATATCCCTCAATGGCCCTCACCCCCTCCCTATCTCTGTAACCTCCTCCAGCCGTACAAATCTCATCCTCCTGTTCAAATCCCTCCATGGCACTCGCCCCCTCCCTATCTCTGTAAGCTCCTCCAGCCCCTACAATTCTCATCCTCCTGTTCAAATCCCTCCATGGCCCTCGACCCCTCCCTATCTCAGTAACCTCCTCGAGCCCCTACAATTCTCATCCTCCTGTTCAAATCCCTCCATGGCCCCTCGCCCCCTCCCTATCTCTGTAACCTCATCCAGCCCCTACAATTCTCATCCTCCTGTTCAAATCTCTCCATGGCCCTCGCCCCCTCCCTATCTCTCTAACCTCCTCCAGCCCCTACAATTCTCATCCTCCTGTTCAAATCCCTCCATGGCCCTCGCCCCATCCCTCTCTCTGTAACCTCCTCCTGCCCCTACAATTCTCATCCTCCTATTCAAATCCCTCCATGGCCCCTCACCCCCTCCCTATCTCTGTAACCTCCTCCAGCCCTACAATTCTCATCCTCCTGTTCAAATCCCTCCATGGCCCTCGCCCCCTCCCTCTCTCTGCAACCTCCACCAGCCCCTACAATTCTCATCCTCCTGTTCAAATCCCTCCATGGCCCTCGCCCCCTCCCTATCTCTATAACCTCCTCCAGCCCCTACAATTCTCATCCTCCTGTTCAAATCCCTCCATGGCCCTCGCACCCTCCCTATCTCTCTAACCTCCTCCAGCCCTACAACCCTCCGAGATCTCTGCGCTCCTCCAATTCCGGCCTCTTGCGCATCCCCCGATTTCCATCGCTCCACCATTGGCGGCCGTGCCTTCAGCTGCCTGGGGCCCTGAGCTCTGGAATTCCCTCCCTAAACCTCTCGAACTCTCTCTCCTCCTTTCAGACGCTCCTTCCAACCTTTGTTTTCCACCCAACATCTGCCACATTTGACCCCTTGTGACCCCACCTCATTGTCTTTGATGTCATGTTCTCCTGAGCGACCTGTTTGGACACCATCCACACCTTTGATTGCCGAGATTATCTCTCTGCCGAGGTGTGATAAAGGGCCATTAGAAAGATTAACTGCAGTCACCTGGCAGTGTTCTCTGACTCTATATGCTGTGCCTATATGCATCTCTTCACTTCAGCTGACGAAGGAGCAGCGCTCCGAAAGCTTGTGATTTCAAATAAAGCTGTTGGACTCTAACCTGGTGTTGTGCGACTTCTCATATTTGTCCACCCCAGTCCAACACCGACATCTCCACATCACACCTTCCGCCTTGACCAAGCCCTGTCCCAATATATGGCTACGTGGTTTACTGTCAATATTTGTCTGATTACGCCGACTGTGAGGACCCTTGGGTTGTTTTGTGATGTTGAAGGTGCTATTTGAAGGTGCTGTGGGATATTATACCCTGCATTCAGAATATTAAGTCTTAAAGCTGGTCTATATTCTCACCGGTTCTCCGATGCCAGGCTGCCCTTGGCTGAAAAAGAAGAAGGAAAAGTTGCGTTAGGAATATGCAGGTAGTAAACGGACTAAAGCTGGCCGCTCATTCTAGGAATTATAGTTTCCCATTAACATCGATTTCAATAGGCTGGCAGTCAGGTGGTTGCAACAACAGGGGAGAATCGAAAAGCAGGGTAATTATGTTAAACTTCGACAGAACCTTGTTTGGACCACACTTGGATCACTGTACACAGTCCTGGTCTCCATATACCTTGGTTAGACCACACTTGGAGCACTGTGCACAGTCCTGGTCTCCATATACCTTGGTTAGACCACACTTGGAGCACTGTACACAGTTCTGGTCTCCGTATACCTTGGTTAGACCACACTTGGAGCACTGTGCACAGTTCTGGTCTCCATACACCTTGGTTAGACAACACTTGGAGCGCAGTGCACAGTTCTGGTCTCCATATACCTTGGTTAGACCACACTTGGAGCACTGTGCACAGTTCTGGTCTCCGTATACCTTGGTTAGACCACACTTGGAGCATTGTGCACTGTTCTGGTCTCCGTATACCTTGGTTAGACCACACTTGGAGCACCGTGCCCAGTTCCGGTCTCCATATACCTTGGTTAGACCACACATGGAGCACCGTGCACAGTTCTGGTCTCCGTATACCTTGGTTAGACCACACTTGGAGCACTGTGCACAGTTCTGGTCTCCATATACCTTGGTTAGACCACACTTGGAGCACTGTGCACAGTTCTGGTCTCCATATACCTTGGTTAGACCACACTTGGAGCACCGTGCCCAGTTCTGGTCTCCATATACCCTTGGTTAGACCACACTTGGAGCACTGTGCTCAGTTCTGGTCTCCATATACCCTTGGTTAGACCACACTTGGAGCACTGTGCACAGTTATGGTCTCCATATACCTTGGTTAGACCACACTTGGTGCACTGTGCTCAGTTCTGGTCTCCATATACCTTGGTTAGACCACACGTGGGCACTGTGCACTGTTCTGGTTTCCATATACCTTGGTTAGACCGCACTTGGGGCACTGTGCACAGTTATGGTCTCCATATACCTTGATTAGACCACACTTGGAGCACCGTGTACAGTTCTGGCCTCCATATACCTTGGTTAGACCACACTTGGAGCACTGTGCACAGTTCTTGTCTCCATATACCTTGGTTAGACCGCACTTGGGAAACTGTGCACAGTTCTGGTCTCCATATACCTTGGTTAGACCACACTTGGAGCACTGTGCAGAGTTCTGGACTCCATATACCTGGGTTAGACCACACTCAGAGCACTGTCCACAGTTCTGGTCTCCATATCCCTTGGTTAGACCACACTTGGAGCACTGTGCCCAGTTCTGGTCTCCATATCCCTTGGTTAGACCACACTTGGAGCACTATGCACAGTCCTGGTCTCCATATACCTTGGTTAGACCACACTTGGAGCACTATGCACAGTCCTGGTCTCCATATACCTTGGTTAGACCACACTTGGAGCACTGTGCACAATTCCGGTCTCCATATACCTTGGTTAGACTATACTTGGAGCACTGTGCACAGTCCTGGTCTCCATATACCTTGGTTAGACCACACTTGGAGCTCTGTGCACAGTTCTGGTCTCCATATACCTTGGTTAGACCACACTTGGAGCACTGTGCATTGTTCTGGTCACCATATACCTTGGTTAGACCACACTTGGAGCACCGTGCCCTGTTCTGGTCTCCATATACCTTGGTTAGACCACACTTGGAGCACTGTGCACTGTTCTGGTCTCCATATCCCTTGGTTAGACCACACTTGGAGCACTGTGCACAGTTCTGGTCTCCATATACCTTGGTTAGACCACACTTGGAGCACTGTGCACAGTTCTGGTCTCCATATACCTTGGTTAGACCACACTTGGAGCACAGTGCACAGTTCTGTTCTGCACATAGCTTGGTTAACCCACACTTGGAGCACCGTGCCCTGTTCTGGTCTCCATATACCTTGGTTAGACCACACTTGGAGCACTGTGCACTGTTCTGGTCTCCATATCCCTTGGTTAGACCACACTTGGAGCACTGTGCACAGTTCTGGTCTCCATATACCTTGGTTAGACCACACTTGGAGCACTGTGCACAGTCCTGGTCTCCATATACCTTGGTTAGACCACACTTGGAGCACTGTGCATAGTTCTGGTCTCCATATACCTTGGTTAGACCACACTTGGAGCACTGTGCACAGTTCTGGTCTCCATAATATAAGAAGGATAGAGAGGCACTGGAGAGGGTGCAAAAAAGATTTTCAAAAATGGTGCCAGCACTGAGAGGTTATAACTATCAGCAGAGGCTGTTCAGGCTGTGGTTCGTAGCTCTGGTGACCTAATAGACATCTTTAAGAAAGTGTTTGATAGGGTAGACGTAGAGAAGATGGTTTCACTTGCGGGGCGAGACCAGAGCTAGACTATCCTATGAGGGAGAAGGGAATAGAGGGTTATGCTGATAGAGTTAGATGAGGAAAGACGGGAGGAGGCTCGAGTCGACCATAAATGCCGGCATGGATTGCTTGGGCTGAATGGCCTGTTTCTGTGCCATGATGTAATCCTATGTATGTAACTCTATCAGCGTAACCCTCTATTCTCTTCTCCCTCATGTGCTTGTCCAGCCTCCCCTTAAATGCATCGATACTATTCGCCTCAATATTCTCACCACTCTCTGGGTAAAGAAGTTTCTCCTGAATTCCCTGTCGGATTTCTTGGTGACTATCTTATATTGATGGCCTCTAGTTATGCTCTTCCCCACAAGTGGAAACACTCTCTCTGTATCCACTCTATCAAAACCTTTCATGATTTGAAAGACCTCTATCAGGTCACCCCTCAGTCTTCTCTTTTCAAGAGAAAAGAGACCCAGCCTGTTCATCCTTCCCTGATAGGTATACCCTCGCATTTCTGGTATCATCCTTGTAAATCTTCTCTGCACCCTCTCCAGTGCCTCTATCTCCATTTTATAATATGGCGACCAGAACTGTGCGCAGTACTCCAAGTGTGGTCTAACCAAGGTATACGGAGACCAGAACTGTGCACAGTGCTCCAAGTGTGGTCTAACCAAGGTATACGGAGACCAGAACTGTGCACAGTGCTCCAAGTGTGGTCTAACCAAGGTATACGGAGACCAGAACTGTGCACAGTGCTCCAAGTGTAGTCTAACCAAGGTATATAGAGACCAGAACTGTACGCAGTGCTCCAAGTGTGGTCTAACCAAGGTATATGGAGACCAGAACTGTGCACAGTGCTCCAAGTGTGGTCTAACCAAGGTATATGGAGACCAGAACTGTGCACAGCGCTCCAAGTGTGGTCTAACCAAGGTATACGGAGACCAGAACTGTGCACAGTGCTCCAAGTGTGGTCTAACCAAGGTATATGGAGACCAGAACTGTGCACAGTGCTCCAAGTGTGGTCTAACCAAGGGATATGGAGACCAGAACTGTGCACAGTGCTCCAAGTGTGGTCTAACCTAGGTTCGATACAGGTTTAGCATAACTTCCATACTTTTCAATTCTATCCCTCTAGAAATAAACCCTAGTGCTTGGTTTGCTTTTTTTATGGCCTTGCTAACCTGTGTCGCCACTTTTAGTGATTTGTGTATTTGTACTCCGAGATCCCTTTGTTCCTCTACCCCACCAAGACTCGCACCCTCTAAGTGATGTGGCCTCCCTATTCTTCCTCCCAAAACGTAACACCTCACATTTATCTGTGTTGAACATCATTTACCATATTATATGCCCATTCTGCTTTTTTTTAATGGCCTTATAGGCACAGCATATATAGTCAGAGAAAACTGCCAGGTGACTACAGTTAATCTTTCGAACTGCCCTTTATCACACCTGACGTAGAGTCATCCAGACTCGAGTCGTCGTTGGCTTGTTCTCTCTACACAGGTGCGGCCGGACCTGCTGTGATTTCCAGCAAAAAAAGTCTTTTGTTTTCCATCCAGACCCCCAGCATCTGACCCCACATTGACCCCTCGTGACCCCACCTCATTGTCTTTGATGTCATGTTTTCCTGACTGACCTGTTTGGACACCATCCACACCTTTGATTGCCGTGATTATCTCTCTGCCGAGGTGTGATAAAGGGCAGTTAGAAAGATTAACTGTAGTCATCTGGCAGTGTTCTCTGACTATATATGTTGTGCCTATATGCACCTCTTCACTTCACCTGACGAAGGAGCAGCGCTCCGAAAGCTTGTGATTTCAAATAAAGCTGTTGGACTATAACCTGGTGTTGTGCGACTTCTCACATTTGTCCACCCCAGTCCAACACCGGTTTCTCCACATCGTAGTATTTCATTGGCTGTAAAGCGCTTTGGGACGTCCTGAGGTGGTGAACGATAACAATAGGATTGCAAATCTTCCTTTGAATGACGTTACCTACCCATCTTCTTCCACAGAACGACAGCCAGGAGGACAAGAAGGAGAAGTCCAACAATGGAGAGCGAACCAGTGAAGACAAACCAGGAGAATCCAGCTGTATGGCAGAACGAGACATGATCAAGTTAATTGGTGTGTTTTCCAGACAAGAAAACATGTGATCGATCGCAATGATGAAGAGTCACAATTGCTTTTGAGATTGTCAATCCCAATAGAAAAATGAACCCATGACGTTTGAGGAGATACGGAATTGACATCAGGAGCTCAGATTAAATTCGGTGGATTCAAGCTCTGCTCCGATGATTGGAGCCCCATAATTCAGGCCCACACTCCCCGGTGCCAGTACTGAGGGAGCGCTGCACTGTCGGAGGTAGATGTATATACTCCAGGACTCAAGCCCCATAATCCAGGCCCACACTCCCCGGTGCCAGTACTGAGGGAGCGCTGCACTATCGGAGGTGCCGTTTTTCGGGATGAGACGTTAAAGTGAGGTCCCGTCTGCCCTCTCAACTGGACATGAAAGATACAGTAGCCACTACTATGGAAGCAAGTCAGGTAGATGGAGTTGAGATGGAGGTCAGCCGTTATCTAATTGATAGGTGGGACAAGATCGCGGGGCTGAATCGGCCTCCTCCTGTTCCTGTGTAACAGGCTCGAGGGGCTGAATGGGCCTCCTCCTGTTCCTGTGTAACAGGCTCGAGGAGCTGAATGGGCCTCCTCCTGTTCCTGTGTAACATGCTCGAGGGGCTGAATGGCCTCCTCCTGTTCCTGTGTAACAGGCTCGAGGGGCTGAATGGGCCTCCTCTTTTTCCTGTGTAAAAGGCTCGAGGGGCTGAATGGACCTCCTCTTTTTCCTGTCTAACAGGCTCGAGGGGCTCAATGGGCCTCCTCCTGTTCCTGTGTAACAGGCTCGAGGGGCTGAATGGGCCTCCTCCTGTTCCTGTGTAACAGGCTCCAGGGGCTGAATGGGCCTCCTCCTGTTCCTGTGTAACAGGCTCGAGGGGCTGAATGGGCCTCCTCCTGTTGCTGTGTAACAGGCTCGAGGGGCTGAATGGGCCTCCTCCTGTTCCTGTGTAACAGGCTCCAGGGGCTGAATGGGCCTCCTCCTGTTCCTGTGTAACAGGCTCGAGGGGCTCAATGGGCCTCCTCCTGTTCCTGTGTAACAGGCTCGAGGGGCTCAATGGGCCTCCTCCTGTTCCTGTGTAACAGGCTCGAGGGGCTGAATGGGCCTCCTCCTGTTCCTGTGTAACAGGCTCCAGGGGCTGAATGGGCCTCCTCCTGTTCCTGTGTAACAGGCTCGAGGGGCTGAATGGGCCTCCTCCTGTTGCTGTGTAACAGGCTCGAGGGGCTGAATGGGCCTCCTCCTGTTCCTGTGTAACAGGCTCCAGGGGCTGAATGGGCCTCCTCCTGTTCCTGTGTAACAGGCTCGAGGGGCTCAATGGGCCTCCTCCTGTTCCTGTGTAACAGGCTCGAGGGGCTGAATGGGCCTCCTCCTGTTCCTGTGTAACAGGCTCCAGGGGCTGAATGGGCCTCCTCCTGTTCCTGTGTAACAGGCTCGAGCGGCTGAATGGGCCTCCTCCTGTTCCTGTGTAACAGGCTCCAGGGGCTGAATGGGCCTCCTCCTGTTCCTATGCCCCTGTGTTTATTGATTATCTAGCCATGTGCTCCCTCCACCACCGGCGCACCGTGGCTGCAGTGTGCACCATCTACTAGATGCACTGCAGCAACTCGCCAAGCTTCTTCAGCAGCACCTCCCAAACCCGCGACCTCTTCCACCTAGAAGGACAAGGGCAGCAGGCGCCTGGGAACACCAGCACCTCCAATTCCCCTCCGAGTCACACACACCATCCTGACTTGGAAATATATCGGCCGTTCCTTCATCGTCGCTGGGTCCAAATCCTGGAACTCCCTCCCTAACAGCACTGTGGGAGCACCTTCACCACACGGACTGCAGCGGTTCAAGTAGGCGGCTCACCACCACCTTCTCAAGGGGCGATTAGGGATGGGCAATAAACGCCGGCCTCGCCCATCCCCTGAACGAATAAATTAAACAAAGGACCGCCCCTCCGCAGACCGTAGGCCCAGGATGCAATACCCTCTCACCTGTGACGGCCACGTGGACGGAATCGCTGCGAGTCGAAGCCATCGTGGTCTCCGCAATCCTCACTTCGTACAGACAGGTGTAGCTGCCGCTGTCGGATTCCTGGCAGCACGGGATCGAGAAGGTGACGGAGCGAGCTGTGCCCGGGGCAGTCTGCGCGGCGGTGTAGTTGGCATCTCCAGCTCTGCGCAGGTAGAAGGTCGCCCCGGGGACCGGACCCGGTCCCGTGCAGTCGAATCTGATCGTTCCGCCTTTCACCACCGACTCGGACTGCACCGAAAGCGCCGGTTTCGGCAAGTCTGAAACCAAAATAATCACCAACAAAGAGTGAATCTTGCCTGGAGAATCCGCTCAGCTTACACGGGAACGGACAGCACAGAAAGAGGCCGTTCCGCCCAACTGGTCCGTGCCGGTGTGTCTGCTCCACACCAGCCTCCCTCCCACCCCTCTTCATCTCACCCCTTCACCAGATCCTTCCATTCCCTTCTCACTAATGTGTTTATCCAGCCTCCACTTCATTGACAGGGTAGATGCCGAGAGCTTGTTTCCCCCTGGCTGGAGTTATACAGCACAGAAAGAGGCCCTTCGGCCCATCGTGTCCGCGCCGGCCATCAAGCCCCGTCTATTCTAATCCCATTTTCCAGCACTCGGTCCGTAGCCTTGTATGCTATGGCGTTTCAAGTGCTCATCTAAATGCATCTTGAATGTTGTGAGGGTTCCTGCCTCTACCACCCTTTCAGGCAGTGAGTTCCAGATTCCAACCACCCTCTGGGTGAAAAAGTCTTTCCTCAAATCCCCTCTAAACCTCCGCCCCTTACCTTGAAACTATGCCCCCTGGTTATTGACCCCTCTACTAAGGGGAAAAGTTCCTTTCTATCTACCCTATCTATGCCCCTCATAATTTTGTACACCTCAATCAGGTCCCCCCTCAGCCTTCTCTGCTCTAAGGAAAACAACCCCAGCCTGTCCAGTCTCTCTTCATAGCTGAAGCGCTCAGCCCAGGTAACATCCTGGTGAATCTCCTCTGCACCCTCTCCAATGCAATCACATCCCTCCTATAGTGTGGCGACCAGAACTGCACACAGTATTCCAGCTGTGGCCTAACTAGCGTTTTGTACAGCTCCGTCATAACCTCCCTGCTCTTGTATTCTATGCCTCGGGTAATGAAGGCAAGTATCCCCATACGCCTTTTTAACCACCTTATCTACCTGTCCTGCTGCCTTCAGGGATCTATGTACATGCACACCAAGGTCCCTCTGATCCTCTGTCCTTCCTAGGGTCCGACCATTCATTGTGTATTCCCTTGCCTTGTTGGTCCTCCCAAAATGCATCACCTCACACTTTTCAGGGTTAAATTCCATTTGCCACTGTTCTGCCCATCTGACCAACCCGTCTATATCGTCCTGTAGCCTGAGGCTTCCCTCCTCGCTATTTACCACCCCACCAATTTTCGTGTCATCTGCGAACTTACTGATCGTACCTCCTACATTCATATCTAAATCATTAATATACACCCCAAACAGCAAAGGACCCAGCCCCGATCCCTGCGGTACACCACTGGACACAGGCTTCCAGTCACAAAAACAACCTTCGACCATCACCCTCTGCTCTTATATTCGATGCCTCGGCTAATGAAGCGAGGAACGCTTGGAAATGAATGTCCAAAGTCAGTAGCACTCACCGAACACAGTCAGCTGAACAGGGTCGCTGGCCTCGGACTGCAGCAGTCGGCCCAAGATATCTTTCTGGTAGGTGCAGTGGTAAGAGCCTCTGTCGCTGTCGGATAGGTTTGGGAGCATCAGTGTGACAGCGAACATGCGGTCCATGGTGGCATTGGAGGTGCTCAGGGGCACGTTATCCTTGAAGAAAGTGAAGAGGCTGTCCAGGTAACTGCTGGATCCCATGCAGGCGAGCAGGGCCGTCTCCCCATTGGCATACACGCCTGACTTTCTATTCAGAGCAATTCTTGGGTCATCCAGAGCATCTGAAACATAGAAACAGAGAAAAATAGGAGCAGGAGTCGGCCATTCGGCCATTCGAGCCTGCTCCGCCATTCAATATGATCATGGCTGATCCTCTATCTCAATACCATATTCGCGCTCTCTCCCCATACCCCTTGATGCCTTTTGTGTCTAGAAATCTATCTATCTCCTTCTTAAATATATTCAGTGACTTGGCCTCCACAGCCTTCTGTGGTAGAGAATTCCACAGGTTCACCACCCTCTGAGTGAAGACATTCCTCCTCATCTCAGTCCTAAATGTCCTACCCCGTATCCTGAGACTGTGTGACCCCTCGTTCTAGACCCCCCAGCCAGGGGAAACATCCTCCCTGCATCCAGTCTGTCTAGCCCTGTCAGAATTGTATACGTTTCAATGAGATCCCTCCTCTCATTCTTCTAAACTCGAGTGAATACAGGACTAGTCGGCCCAATCTCCCCGCATACGATTCACCGCCCTCTGAGTGAAGAAATTCCTCCTCATCTCAGTCCTAAATGGCCGACCCCTTATCCTGAGACTGTGACCCCTGGTTCTAGACTCTCCATCCAGGGGGAAACAACCTCTCAGCATCTACCCTGTCAATCCCCCTCAGAATCTTGTATGTTTCAATGCGATCACCTCTCATTCTTCTAAACTCCAGAGAGTATTGGCCCATTCTACTCAATCTCACCTCATAGGACAGCCCTCTCATCCCAGGGATCAATCTAGTGAACATTTGTTGCACCGCCTCCAAGGCAAGTATATCCTTCCTTAGATAAGGAGACCAAAACTGTGCACAGTGCTCCAGGTGTGGTCTAACCAAGGGATATGGAGACCAGAACTGTGCACAGTGCTCCAACTGTGGTCTAACCAAGGTATACGGAGACCGGAACTGTGCATAGTGCTCCAAGTGTGGTCTAACCAACGGACATGGAGACCAGAACTGTGCACAGTGCTCCAAGTGTGTTCTAACCAAGGTATATGGAGACCAGAACTGTGCATAGTGCTCCAAGTGTGGTCTAACCAAGGGTTATGGAGACCAGAACTGTGCACAGTGCTCCAAGTGTGGTCTAACCAAGGGATATGGAGACCAGAACTGTGCACAGTGCTCCAAGTGTGGTCTAACCAAGGTATATGGAGACCAGAACTGTGCACAGTGCTCCAAGTGTGGTCTAACCAAGGGTTATGGAGACCAGAACTGTGCACAGTGCTCCAAGTGTGGTCTAACCAAGGGATATGGAGACCAGAACTGTGCACAGTGCTCCAAGTGTAGTCTAACCAAGGTATATGGAGACCAGAACTGTGCACAGTGCTCCAAGTGTGGTCTAACCAAGGGATATGGAGACCAGAACTGTGCACAGTGCTCCAAGTGTGGTCTAACCAAGGTATATGGAGACCAGAACTGCGCACAGTGCTCAAAGTGTGGTCTAACCAAGGTATATGGAGACCAGAACTGTGCACAGTGCTCCAAGTGTGGTCTAACCAAGGTATACGGAGACCAGAACTGTGCACAGTGCTCCAAGTGTGGTCTAACCAAGGTATGTGGAGACCAGAACTGTGCACAGTGCTCCAAGTGTGGTCTAACCAAGGTTCCAATGAAGTTGAACATAAATTCTCTCCTGTTGAATTCTATTCCTCTGGAAATGAAGCCCAGTACTTGGTTTGATTTTGTGCCCTTAGTAACCTGCGTTGTTACTTTGTGCTTTGTGTATCTGGACTCCAGATCCCTCGGCTCCTCTGTCCCATTTAGATTCTTATTTTCCACGGAATATGTGGCCTCGTTATTCCTCCTACCAATGTGCAGCCGTTCAACACTTCCCATTATTCTCATTCATTTGCCAATTGGCCGCCCATTCTGAAGTCTATTGATGCTGTTTTGTGTTTTCTCGCAGTCCTCCTCAGCACTAACTTTATCCCCCAGTTTTGGGGCCACCCGCCAATTTTGAAAATGCAATTATGAATCCTGTGTCTACAACAGCGGCCCCAGCCCCGATCCCTGTGGATCACCACATCCCACTTTCCAACAGTCTGATTGACTACTAACCTCGTGCTTTCTGATTCCAACTTTGCAGCCAGCTTGTTATCCGTTAAACGTAAGCTCGAGGTACTGTCTAACCACCGCCCCTTGACATTCAACGTGTGAGTGTGTGTGTGTGAGTGTGTGTGAAAGTGTGTGTGAGTGTGAGTGTGAGAGTGTCTGTGTGAGTGTGTGAGTGAGAGTGTGTGAGAGTGTGTGTGAGTGTGTGTGTGTGTGAGTGTGTGTGTGTGTGTGAAAGTGTGTGTGTGTGAAAGTGTGTGTGTATGTGAGTGTGTGTGTGTGTGTGTGTGTGAGTGTGTGTGTATGTGAGTGTGTGTGAGTGAGTGTGTGTGAGTGTGTGTGTGAGTGTGAGTGTGTGTGTGTGAGTGTGTGTGTGTGTGTCTGTGTGTGAGTGTATGAGAGTTTGTGTGTGAGAGTGTGTGTGTGTGTGAGTGTGTGTGAGAGTGTGTGTGTATGTGAGTGTGTGTGTATGTGAGTGTGTGTGTGTGTGTGAGTGTGTGAAAGTGTGTGTCAGTGTGTTTGTGTGTGTGTCTGTGTGTGAGTGTGTGTGAGAGCGTGTGTGTATGTGAGTGTGTGTGTATGTGAGTGTGTGTGAGTGTGTGTGTATGTGAGTGTGTGTGTATGTGAGTGTGTGAGAGTTTGTGTGTGAGAGTGTGTGTCTGTGTGTGTGTGTGTGATTGTGTGTGCGAGTGTGTGTGTGTGTGAGTGTGAGTGTGAGTGTGAGAGTGTGTGTGTGTGTGTGAGTGTTCAGCGCCATTCGCAACTCCTCAGATAATGAAGCAGTCCATGCCCGGATGTAACAAGACCTGGACGACGTTCAGGCTCGGGCTGATAAGTGGCAGGTAACATTCGCGCCACACAAGTGCCAGGTAATGACTATCTCCAACAAGCGAGAGTCTAACCACCTCCCCTTGACATTCAACGGCATTACCATCGCCGAATCCCCCACCATCAACATCCTGGTGGTCACCATTGACCAGAAACTTAACTGGACCAGCCACATAAATACTGTGGCAACAAGAGCAGGTCAGAGGCTGGGTATTCTGCGGCGAGTGTCTCACCTCCTGACTCCCCAAAGCCTTTCCACCATCTACAAGGCACAAGTCAGGAGTGTGATGGAATACTCTCCACTTGCCTGGATGAGTGCAGCTCCAACAACACTCAAGAAGCTCGACACCATCCAGGTCAAAGCAGCCCGCTTGATTGGCACCCCATCCACCACCTTAAACATTCACTCCCTCCACCACCGGCGCACCGTGGCTGCAGTGTGTACCATCTACAAGATGCACTGCAGCAACTCGCCAAGGCTTCTTCGGCAGCACCTCCCAAACCCGCGACCTCTTCCACCTAGAAGGACAAGGGCAGCAGGCGCATGGGAACACCACCACCTCCAAGTTCCCCTCCGAGTCACACACCATCCTGACTTGGAAATATATCGGCCGTTCCTTCATCGTCACTGGGTCCAAATCCTGGAACTCCGTCCCTAACAGCACTGTGGGAGCACCTTCACCACACGGACTGCAGCGGTTCAAGAAGGCGGCTCACCACCACCTTCTCGAGGGTGATTAGGGATGGGCAATAAATGCTGGTCTTGCCACATACCATGAACGAATAAAAAAAAAGGGCGGCTTGCACCAAGGGAATTAAAATTGGAATTCGAGAATCAGGGGTTAGAGTCTTACCTGCAACAAATATTGGAATCGTGTCGCTGTTGGGGGAGGTTAACCATCGCTCTCCCAGGTTCTGTTCGTAACGGCAGCTGTAATTGCAACCCTCGATAGCGTCAACGATGAAGCGGTCAAAGGCCCAAGGGAGCGACTCGATCATCTGGTCACCTGCGAACATTTGGTAGCTGCAGTCCAGACAACTGCTCTGGCAGCTGATCTCCAACAGCTCGCCACGGGCAAACACGCTGGAGTTTGCGACGAGGAAGATCCGGGGCTTGCTCAAGGGATCTGCAAATAAGTTCAAGGGAAAGGAAACGTGAGACATCGCCAGAATGTTCGGTTGCTGGCGTGGAGCGAAGGTTCACCAGACTGATTCCTGGGATGGCAGGACTGTCCTATGAGGAGAGATTGGGTCGACTAGGCCTGTATTCACTAGAGTTTAGAAGAATGAGAGGGGATTGTCCGATGAGGAGAGATTGGGTCGACTAGGCCTGTATTCACTAGAGTTTAGAAGAATGAGAGGGGATTGTCCGATGAGGAGAGATTGTGTAGATTGGGCCGATACTCTCTGGAGTTTAGAAGAATGAGAGGCGATCTCATTGAAACATACAAGATTCTGAGGGGGATTGACAGGGTAGATGCTGAGAGGCTGTTTCCCCCTGGCTGAGAGTCGAGAACCAGGGGGCACGGTCTCAGCGTAGTTGTCATTGCGGTTTAGTGGGAGCTTTCTGTGCATGAATTATCTGCCCTGTTTCCCGACATAACAAGGTGGGGGGGAGGGCGGGGGGCTACACTTTAGGAACAGTTCCTCATTTTCTTAATTCATTCCTTCCTTACTTCCCTTTTAGCTGACATTCCGTCGCATCAATGACCCAAGCCCCCCTACTGCAGACTTCCTGCGTTAAGGAGTGAGACTATCTGTGTG